>JAGSMP010000028.1:1200000-1630000 GCA_029286625.1 Parnassius orleans
ATATTTAATAGCAAAGTAAACAATTTCAAAAAATCCGTTTTAGATATACTTTGTAAATAAGGCATTCAAGGCTTACAATTTAAATGTAAATGTACAATGATTAACAAACTGGAAAATCAACTCGCTCGTATTCGTTGAATGCTTGAGGACACGAAGCGCACAACGTGGAATTGAAGGGACCCGCCGGCTTTGCTTAAGCTTCAATCAGGTGGGATTCTATGCTTATTATAGTATTCTATTTATAAATATATTGTAGAATTATAATACAAATGATTTACAAAAATTTATTAAAAATATAATATGTAAAATAGTTTATATGTTTGTTACTAACTCATATAATAGATTATGATATGAATTAAATTATTTTATGAGGGTATTTATATAGTATTCTCATCTGGATGGGATGTAAATAAAAAGGTATAAAAAGATAAAATAAGATAAAATAAAATATATGTTAAATTATATTATATCACATATAAACATAGTAAAATAAATAAATACCCGAGCAGAACCATGGTGGAAAAACGTATTAACTTTTTTCACTCCATATCATAAAAAATATCATCTCGAATAACAACCAAAATCGCTTACACCTTGACTAACAAACAAAACTAAATAATCTAAAACAACGGATGGGCTTTACTTATTGTACCGAATTCCAAATTTAGATAGATAGATAGATAACACTTTATTGTACGCCAAAAAAATATAAATATGAACAAAAAAGGAGAATAAAGTAATCTGGTACAATGGACGGTCTCATCGCACATTTCATACTATTGAAAAAATAATTGTTACCGTGTAGTGCGGCCACTACCCTATATCATCCCGTGTGTGACAGACGGGAACAAATCAGGAGGTGGGCAGCAGCATCTTGCCAACCCGCTTGCCAAGCGTAGCAACTATGGCAAATATCCTCCCTATGAGGCAATCTATGGGGGAGGCCTATGTTCAGCAGTGGACTTTAATATGCTGTAACGGTAATGGTAAAAGAAAATTCAACTATAAATAAGGGTTGTGTGAAGACATAAACGCAATGCAACTTGACTAGGAAGAAGACAATATGTTTTGGATGGGGATGGATATGGGGATATTTGCCTTAGTTGCCACGCTTAGTAAGCAAATTGGCAACCGCAGTTTTTTATTTTTTAGTCGTTATTAGGAAGACGCTGCTGCCCATCTTCTGATTTGTTGCCCTCTATCGCCTCTTACGACACCCACGGGATGTTATGGTGCAGTGGATATTCTTACACCGCCACTACACAAATTTTCTTTTGTTTATGCGCATGAATTATATTTTAGTAGACTTACAGGTGTTCAAAATAGTTACGAAGTATTGCAACGTCGCTTTTGAATTCAATTGCTGGAAAACCAGTTAATAAAAGCTTGAATTCAAGCTGATTATATAATTAATTTTAAATTAAAATCAGGGGTATTCAAAATAAACCCTTAATTAACTTCTATAGCAGTCCTCTTTATAAGCTCCATCGCACGCTGTTGGTACCCTTCTATCCCTTCATAATTAATCACGCTGGGTTTTTTGCTGGTTCTTTTCAAGACAGGTATTTTTCGAAACAGTGGTAAATAAAAAAATGACATTCAATAAGTATTATAAAATAATCTATATTGAATAAAATACTATTCTGTTCTATTTATCGCCGGATTGGGTATTTTAAGAATATAGATAATTATATAATAATAATAATATTTATTTGCACACCATACAAAGTCCTTAAACAATAAATACAAAATCTTTACTTGTTCTACACAGCAGTATTCCAGATGACGCTCACAATAGGAACACCTGAGCTGTTAACGTCAGTACTCTTCCAGTGTGACAATATACAAAAATTACACAATAATGACAATTATGCTAATGAAAGGGTAAAGTAACAAGAAATTAAAAATTTGACTTATTTTAAGGAAAACAAATAATATACCGCTTTGTGTGTGTGTGTGTGAATGTGTGTGTGTTTGTGTGTGATGTGGAACATATAACATATAAACATACAGATGTTATAGCGACATAAAGTGGATACCATGAGATCTTTCTGATATTTTCCACAGTCGTCTCTGACGCCACTTGCTGTAAGAAACGGATTAGTGGATTTACTTATGGAACACTTATGGACACTTACCATCAGCCCCTATAAAATTACCCAAATTAATAAGTTATTCATAATTACTGGCGATAATATTATATGCAATCGGGTAGATGCAATTATTTCTATCAAAATTCTAATAAAACATTTTAAACAACTTTTCAACATCAAAGTCTTTTAACGCAAAATGCATGCAATGATCCATATCGTGTTATGACATAGCATGTCATACCACGAATGATGCAAGATTGAAAGGGGTTACTTGAACTTAGAACTTGTAAACTGTAAATGAGAGAAGGCATGTGCCCAGCAGTTGGACGCCATTACCTAGGTTTTAAGTCTAAATTTACTAAGACTAATTTACTTAAGGCTTTTTTGAAGTTTACAACTTGATTGGAGAAAGTTTGTGTAATCACAGGAAAAAACGAAAGTCCTAATGTCCCCTCGGCTTAGTACTATTATTATATCTATGCCTCGGCTGTTTGTAAGAGTACGTCAGGATAGGCCACTCTCTTACCTAATTCTGGCACCAAGCAGAAGCTGCAGCAGCTTGCACTGCTGTGTTCCGGGCTGAAGGGTATAGAGCCAGTATAACTACAGGCTGTTCGGCATTCCAATGTAGTCCTCAGTAGTGATACAACATCTGTAGCCTTCTTTGTTTGAAGTTTGTTGTAGTTGTCTGTGTACTGCAGTAGCCACTTACCATCACGTGGACTGTAAGTTCGTTGGTCACTTTAGCCATTATATTTCACTGGTAATGGTCTTCCGTAGCAAAATTGCTTTGTAGTCTGCGGTGCTGCGTACCGTGGGTTAGATTCCCATACAATGCGTACAGTTATGTTTATCGTCATTCTATCATCTCATTCATGTTTCAATATCTTTAAGTGCATCAAAATGTATTAAACCTTAGCGGAATTTCATTGCTCATGAAATAACGAAGGTAAACGTTCTATATAATTTTATTACAGGACAAAGAATTCATACTTTCACTGAAATAGACTAATAACAGGTTAGTCTAATAAAGGGTTATTATACTGATACTGTTTCTAAATGTTTTCATAACAATTGTATAAAATATTATATTGTAAATTGTGCTTTTTAAAAAAAAAAGTCCCGCTGGGTTTCTTGCTGGTTCTTCCCAGGACAGAGGTTTTTTTTTGCGAACCAGTGGTAAAAGTAAAAAATGACTTGCAATAAGTATTATGTACTATAATCTATATTGAATAAAAATGATTCTATTCTGATTCTATTCTATTCTAGAGTCTAGATGAATTAACCTATACGTGATACGTACAACGTACGTGCAATGTTGGAACGCGTTAACTGAAAGATTTCTCACTAAATTAATCTACTTAGTACATATGCGGCCTATGCCTATGGTTGCACGTAGATTATAAAACAAATATTTCAAATATTTTAGTACTAAATGTACTATTAAAATTTTAGTTAATATTTTACATAAATTTTATTAAAATAAATATTATACTAATATTATATAAAAATATAATTTTTTATTTTCTTGGCTATATACAGAATATGTTAATTTTTAAATTTAATTAAGAATATAAAAAGAAATAATATTTAATAATATTTATTCATTCAAATTTGTTCAATTGCATTTTAGGTTCATTTTATGTTTATCTAATTCTGTAAAACTTTAGAAAGTTCGAATCGTGGCTCTATTTATTAAATAAATGAACTAAATTAAAAAGTTAATAGATACTTTAACTTTATGGCTTACAATAGATGGTCCATTTTACTTAATATGGTTGTAAGAAATGTCGTAGATAACCACAAACAGACATTATGTCTAGACTAACTAAATTAAATCCGCTTGATGTTGAATCTTGCCGATTACTGTAATGATTTTCTTAGTAAAGATACCTTGTATGTCAAGTACCTACTGTAATTATCCGCAAGAGCTGTTGGTGGTACGAATAATACCGAAACTATTTATAGTTTCAGTTACCGACAACTGGTTTTAACTACGAGTATACATTAGGAGGGTACAAGGTATGCCTAAATAAGTTAGTTACTCTTTAGTATTAATGATGATTATTAAAATTAAAGAATTTAAAAATGGAACACTTATTATTTCAAATATTTTTACTGGGCAGTGTTTTTTCGTGATCATTTGGCAGGAATTCGCTCGGTATAGCGGATTTCGCACGACGTGATTTTCGCGATTTGATTTATGGCAGTCTATGGTGAAGCCTATGTTCTGCAGTGGACCTTGATAAACCGTGACGAATAAATTAGTTAATGATTTTCTATGACTATAAAAAAGTTTTAAACACCATGAATATTTTTAAAATTTTTGCTACTACTTTTGGTGAGTCTGCTTGTTCACAACAATTTTTAATTGGTTTGTTATTTTTGAAAGAGGATTAGGAAACTTTGAAGATCAAGCGAACCGCTGGCCGTCAACCACGGTGACTTGAGAAAATATTCGAGCAGTCGAAACCGAAGGATTACATATCTTGAGCTTAAGCGAGAACTGGGTGTTGGATCAACAGAAAACCATCATGATCACGACCAAGAACTCCAGCAATCGTGTAGATTAATGCTTATTTGTGATATAGAATTGCAACGCTCTCGATTCAAATTAAACCTTTATTTAAGTAAATAAAATTTCAGTCTAATCTATTTTGTCCCACTCATTACAGAGTAGATGATACTAAAAAAATTATTACGTTCCTGTAGTTATACAAATATTATACAGCTAAATCTAAATTTACATTAATGCAATTTGAAATTTAATTATTCATTTTACGTGGTAGAGCCATGCTACAGCTACGTATGGTGAGTTTAGAGAACCGGAGACCCTTTTTACTGGAAACGAGGCATTCCATCTTAGTCCTCAGGGGTGGCAACGCATCTGCATTTTGACTCTTAATCGAGGATTGATGTAGATGTCTATTGGCCACAGCATCCACTTACCATCAGGTGGACTGTGTGTTCGTTTGTCACCATTATTCTATAAAAATATTATGTTATTTTTTTACTATTAAAAACCAGTGTTTGATTACTATCCCTATACTATAAGTGGATTTAGCTTATTTGTATTATAATTACATTTAAATACTTCAATCAAAATGTATTGTTATTCAATTTACAATTATGAATTAATTAGTTTAGCTTTCGGTTTAGGTATTTTTTTAATATAAGACAAACGAGCAAGCGGTTCGCCTGAAGGTATGTGACTACCGCCGCCTAGGTATAAACAATTGCAACACCTTTTGAATTGCAGGTGTGTTGCCGGCCTTTTAAAAAAGAGTAGGCTCTTTTCTTGAAGGTCCCTAAGTCGTATCGGTCTATAAATAGCAGCTTAAAAAAGCATTTTTTCGTCTCATTATTTTTTATTCCAATTATAGATGAGGGATCCCATAGATTGCCTCATAGGCGATATTTGCCATAGTTGCAACGATTAGCTGGCGGGTTTGCAAGTGCAGCATTTTATTATTTTGAAGTTTATGTCAAGAAACTGCTGCCCAACTCCTGTTTCAGTTTTCTTCTGTCCACCTTACAACACTCACGGGATGATATAGGGTTGAGGATTCTCTCACGCCACTATACGAAAAACGTTTTTAAGCGTACAGAATTGTATAAAACAGTATTTTATTACAAAGAGTTACGGCTTAAATGTCTTCTGAATCTTAGTCGAAAATTATTTTGTAACAATGTAACATGACTTTCGATATTGTGATAATTTCATAGTTTTTTTTTTTAATTAGAATTTGTAACACCCCTTGCACTGCAATGAATTTGAATAGTAGTTATGCAGGGGTCGGCCCGTGCATAACTACTATTAGCGAACTCTTTAAATTTCTTAGGACCTTATGTCATTCACAAGCTCAAGGTAACAAGTAGAATGACGTTATAATAGTTACATTAAAAATTTCATCCCCCATTATACCACCCTTTTGGGTGGATAATTTGTTTCAAAAAACATTTCCTAACGCCAACTTCAGAAGCACTACAACAAGATCAAAATATGGAAATTATTTTAATTTTGTTAGTTCTTGAAAACCGGCTTTTTTTCTTGATAAAAACTTAAATAGCGGATTATTATCTTTGATATTGCATTCGATATTACGCCAGAAAGGCAGATTAGCCAATACAAATTACCACAAATCGAATAATACAAATTACCTCGTTGTTGTTGTCAGGAAACTGACAACAACAACGAGGCTGTGTATCCGGTGAAAGGGCAAGTGTGACACAAAGGCGAGACACCTTTGATCCACCACCGACGACTAAAATAAACGAGCCGACAACGACGACCCCGTTGGTCGGCATGTAAATTTACACTTTAAATCAATGACGTAGCTACCCAGGGGCTAGGCAGGGCAGTGCCCCGGGACCCCCAAGCTAAAGGGGCCCCTCGGCCTCCAAGAACGACGTTCGAAAAATTATGTACTATCCTAGTTGTATAAAAAATTTACGAGTTTTAACTTTTTGGCCCCTGACCGCGAACGGCTCGAACTGAAATCACAATGTTAAAGATAATTGTTTACTTCGTTTTATTGTCTTTTTTATATAGAAGAGTAGAACAAACGAGCATGCGGCTTACCTGATGGCAAGTGTCGACCACCGCCTATTAACAAATACAACACCAGGGGAACTGCAGGCGCATTGCCGGCTTTTTAAAAAGAAGTAAGCTCGTTTCTTGAAGCTCCCTAAGTCGTATCGGTCCGATAGTAGTGGACTGTCAAACATCCCGATGATGTGGATTTGTAAAATGCGTTGATGAAATTTTGTGCCTGAATTTAATCCGAACAATTCCTCTGAACACTCCCGTGGTAAATGCGATAGAAAATGCAAAGGGATGCAATATCTCTTCCTCTCGTCTTTCGTCTTCGTCGGTCGTCGACGATCCGAGCCGCTCTCCGCTGGATGCGGTCAAGTGGAAGGAGCTGGTACTAGGGAGCCCCAGGGATGAGAACAGTATTCCATGTTAGGCCGAACCTGCCCCTTGTAAAGTGGCAAGCAGTGTGGCGGCATAAAATACTGTCGTTCTGCTGAGTTCGCCAAGCTTTTAGAGGCCTTTCTCCAGTGACCACGAAACACGTGCAATTTCGTGGTCACTTGGAAGGGAAGGCTGAATTGGCTCGATATATCAACGCAGAAGATTCCGGTACTGGCTGAGGTAACAAGAGGAGTGCCCTGAAATTTAGGAGTTACGACAAAAGGGTTCTTTTGAGTGGTAAACGCGCAAACTTGTGTCTTCTGGGCATTGAATTTAATTAGATTTAGTCGCCCCAATCCGATACCTTATCCGGCAAAAACTCGACTTCAGACACAAGTTTGTTCCGGTACTCGGCGACGTTTTCCCGAGAAATATAGGCACAGCCGGTGTATAAAGCATCACCAGTGCACGTTACTGGTTTGCAACATATTATTGATAAGCAGAAGAAACAGCGTAGGTGATAGCACGTAGCCTTGTGGAATACCAGAATAAATAGGCTTGTAAATGGAGCATGCACCTTCTACTACGACTTTGTTGTTCCAATCCACAAGAAAACTGCTCATCCAGTTGCACAAATTCTCGGGAAGCCCATAGAAAGGGAGCTTCGAAAGAAGTGCTCTGTGCCAAACCCGATCGAAGGCCTTCCCTATGTTCAAACTAACGGCCAGGGTCTCCCTCTATCCCTCCGCCGATTTATGAGTCGGATAAGCCAGAAGATCACCAGCTGAGCAACCCCGACCGAAATAGTACTGGCGGTCACTTTCAGTTGGTGATCTTCAACCTCAGGAGCTGGCAGTTTACAACGGTTTTCATTATTTTGGAGAACAAGTTGGATAGGTCTGAGCGGTCGATTTTCAGTTATTTTTAGGGATCTGGTGCACTAAAGCTGTCTTCTTTGAGTTCGGGACTACGCCTAGGGAGGAAAAGTTTTATAAAAGACACGCTACGACCGATGCCAACTAGGGAGCACACGTCATCAGCACTATGGGAGGAACTCCATCAGGCCACTCCGTCAGTCGAGTGTGACTTGACGTCTAGGCAGAGCAGTGCTATGCGCACTGTGCGCTGAGACCAAACCAGGTACCACAGATGATAGAATAAAGAGTTCCATTCCTGGAGTACCACATCACATCAGCGACAGAATCACGTTGGGGTCATCCGGCGAGAAGCATACCCTCCCCTGTCCTCAAGGGAAGGATGCAAAAAAAGACCGCATCCGGCCGACTTATAGTGCCACACACGGCGGCGATCTGCAGAACGCAGCCGCGATGGGAATGTGAGCGGCACCATAGTCTGGATCAGACAATGGTCCAATGAGCCAAGAGGGGCGTCGACGGAGACCTAATATCCGTCCGGATGAGAGGTCAACAGAAGGTCCTACAGGCAAGGTGCACGATCCTCCACATGTAGAATCCGCGTAAGTGAAGTAACTATTTGTGTCGTACCATATGCCAAGGCAAAGTCATAAACAGATCTTCCCGTATGATCGGTTAAAAGAGAACCAAGTCATTCAGCGTGGTGGCCGTAGTGGCCATTTGGACGTGGTCAATGAGTTGGTCTATGTCGGCATTACCTCTAGAGGCACCCGTAGATGCGAGGATGGTCGTCGCTGACCTTCAAGACTGCCGAGGCATGGAGAACAGATGTCATCTCTGACGTATACGCAAAGTCCAGCCCGAGGTACGAAGGTGTTATATTTGTACCCCAGATAGGAGAGAAGTATTGACCGGAGAGGACACCTGCGTCTCGATTAGAAAGAGCAAGATCGGCTTCACCGTCTTCAGATGTTACCTAGTGGACTTCGTTAACGTTCGAATGAAATCCCTTGATGTTGCAGAAATTCACGGATAGCATGGCAGGGGTCACCTTTGTCTTATTGCTCTACTTGCTACGAGCAGTATTAGTCTTGAGCGGAATTTCGCCCAACCCCCAGGATACGTGAGGCAGCCTGAGCACCCACGCTAAGGAAGAGTAGGGTAGCCTGGGCGTGGATGCTCAGCTATGGATTCTCCAATACCAGGGATGCTGGTACCCTCCTGGGATGGTTTCTTATTTAATTACACTACCATGTTAAGGGGAAGAGGGGTTAGGCCTCTAACCACCTACATAACAGGCAGTAAACTTCTACTTTATCTGTAAGGTCGTGGGTCTCCTCGGTTCGAGCCGGTCCACCCATTTATTACATTCATTCGTTACAGCTCTTCATTTCATGTCTTACCAGGTCGTCACTCCATCTAGTCTGGCTCACCCGTGCGACAACAAAAGCGTGTGGCTCTTCCACTGTTATGTTGTCTGCGTATATTATTAACTGTAATCTACTTCGTCATTGTTTATGCGTAACACATAATACTTAGTAGTAAGTAGCTTTGCTTTATTATGCCCTGCAGTGGGCGACAAGGAGCTGATGATGAAGTAGTTTTGCACCTTTAAAGTATTTAGTTTCGTTTAAATAGGACCCCTTTCATTTTTGCCCCGGGGCCCTTGGTTACATAGCTACGCCACTGGTTTAAATGTAGCATTGTATTTCCGTGGCATTATCTTGAATACCTTGCTTTTACCCTGTTTTATTAAGGCGTTTCCCTGACCAAATAACCTTGAGCATTCGTTCCCTCTTTGCCGCACCCCGCCTCTACAATACTTCGTAAAATACTACTAACGCCATATGGCGAACAACTTACGAATATAAGTAAAAACCACAGATTTTAGAATGCACAGACACGGCATTCAATAAAAAAATCTTTTAAAGAAAGGAACGTTTATTAGTGCAGGTAAATCATTTTGGTCATGAATTCAGTGACTATACTAATAACGGCCATGAATACTTTCATCTTTTATTCTAATTTTTTTATTCTAATTCATGGTTCTCTATAATAAACATTGTGCGGCGTTTTTAGATTGATCGTAAATTACCTGTTATTCAGACAGTGATAAAGTAGGAAATTAAAATATAAACAACAAAGTAAATTTTATTATCATTTACTATTTTAAAGTATGTACCTATACAGAGTCAAATTGAATTAGCTAGTGAAACTTCGCAGATGTGATGGTATCGATATCTAAATACTATAATTGTAAAGGCAATGATTAAATGAGGCCGGTAGACGGCAATAGGCGTTCCTAATATTGTATAGGACTGGTAATATAAGATGCCTGCCTAACTTTTCGGAAAATCACGTGACGAAAAGACATAATATTATAATATCTATATATAAAAATCTATTGCTGTCCGTTAGTCTCGCTAAAACTGAAAATGTTTGTGTTTGAATGGGTCCCTAGATGGTTTAGATTCACTTTTGGACACGGTAGGTGGCGCTGTTGTCGAGATCCAGAAATCACCCGTGCGAAGTTGGGGCGGATCGCTCAAAGTCAAATAATATAATCATATATTAACATATATTATTAGGTAAGTATATCATATATTTTTCATTTTTTAAAAGAAAACGTAACCTCCACACTATGATTTTCTACTATATCGTGGGGCAGTTTACAAACATAAATTGCACAAGGACAAACGTTCAGACCCGGAACAATTATTATTTGTAGGTCATACAAATACTTGTTCCGTGCAGGTCGAACCCACGGCCCTTAGCGCTGCAACTCAATTGCTAAGCCACTGCGCCATGGAGCCGTCTATTATTAGGTAAGTTATCTAATAAATAAAATATAAAAGTGAATTTATTAATTATATTTACTAATTTAAATTTAATTAATTAATTATGTGAAAATTTTCAAACAAATAGTACAATTGTTTAAAATTATTACGCAGTGATGAAGAGTTAGATAGATACTCGTATAAGTCATTCCGCCAGTCTCAGTTTTTTGTACTCGGATGACATTATCAACGCCGTAGTAAAGTAAGTAGGTAGGTACTCATATAATATTATAAATATTTGCGGCGAAACACGGAGGGACGACGATGAGAGCGACACGGCTCCCTCGTACAAAAGCATGCAGCGCACTGCCGGCCGGCCCGCCCGTACCCATACGCTCCTTTATTATAGAATTCACACAATTTTTGGAATTATTTTAATTAAAAAAGAAAAGTGATCTTTTGAAATTAAATAAAACGTGAATAGTATAGATTTTTAAATTATCTATCCATTAGTGTAATCTTCAAATAATTAGAGCGTTGCCTTTAGCAACAGATGCATGCAATCAATAATTTTAATCATTTTTTAAAAGTTGATTTTAAATGTATTTATAACACATAAAAACAAATTAGAACGTGGAATGTGATGATAGGATATCGAACATTAATAATATGCTTTTAAATGTAGTTTACTTTACGATCATAAGACCTGTCGTATTTTGTTGATCCGAGTGCTGGGCTACGAAAGAGATAGTGTCAGATAAGTTAAAGTCAGTGTCAGTAGAGTGGCGAAAAAATGAAGTCAAAAATTAATTTATCAGAGGCAGTTTGATAGTGGCTCTAGTCACGCAAAAGTTGAGAAGTAGTAGGCTAGTGTGGTATGGGCATATTATCTGAAAGAAAGTAAACCATATAACAAGAATAATGTTGGCTACGATAGTGGATGGATATAAGGGTAGAGAAAAGCCTAAGAAATGTTGGATGAACTGTATTAAGGATGATATGCGTAAAAAAGAAGTGAGTGAAGGGGAAGATATGATATGCCGAGCAGGAAAAAGAAAATGGCTTTCCAAAACATAGCTCTCCTAGGAAATTGATTGAGATTAACTAGGTTTATGCAAAAATTAAGAAGTGTATCTTCTTTTTCTTTATCAGCCAGCATTTTATAGAATACGGGTGACAAACGAGCACACAGCCCATCTGATGGAGAATCTGTAGTACATAGACATAGCTACATCTATGTTCTATTAAGAATCAAAATGAAGATGCGTTGTCACCACTGCAAGATGGAATACCTCGTTTCCAATAAAAGGGCCTCTGGTTCTCTACACTCACCATATGAAAAGCGGCATCATTAATCTAGTATGTAACGTATTCTGTGAGAGCGTGTTCCTTCCCTGGTCAAGCTAACTCATTAATGCTTCAACTATATAGCTCCAGCATGCAGCATATATATGCCTAAATTACTCTGCTGTAAATATAGAGGTCCTGTACTACCACATAGATCGTTGGCCTCTCCCCGGGCTCAAAACTTTGTGTGGTTGGAGTTATTCCTTTTTCCTTCGATGACCAAAGGTCTCCAGAACATCACTCATAAGCAGAAACTTTTATCCCTTTTAGAGAACTTATTATCCCCTTTTACCCCAATTGAATTTCAGGAATCAGTTACAGATCTGAAATAATATTAGAAACTTTAGAAATTATAGAATATTTGATGGAACTATCGTTAATTTATAGTTTTCTTCAGATCAGCTTTTTAGATTTGTGCTGTCTGGAATTTGAAGTAAGTACTTACTTAGCTACTGTTTCCTTTATTGTTTTTGTTTTTCTATGCAGAAAAGATCACATAATAATTTAAAAAACTTCAGTTAAGGTTGATGAACAAATCTAGTGTCTAGTGTCTAATTCATCATCATCATCAGACCTTCACAAGTCCACTGCTGAACATATGCCTCCCCAAGGAATGCTATAAAATATGGCTCTAAGCCGTCTACATTCATTGACTTCCTGCATGTCTTATCAGGTCGTCACTCCATCTAGTGGAGGGCCGCCCTACACTTCTCCTACCTGTAACGAGGTTCACTTACCCCTACATGTAATAGACCGCCAGTTGAAAACGTGTATATAATAAATAAATCGGCAATTTTACAAAATTATTCAATAGAAAAATTAAATTAAATTCAAATTAAGTACTTAATAATTATTTGAAAACGGCGGTTGAAGTAGATTTATCTTTTATTTTATCCATCGGATAAATCTCGAATTCGTAATTTATTTTCACTCCAATTTCTTCGGTATTAATTTTCGATTTCAATCTTCGTAGGAAATAAATATATTTTGGAATTAATATCTAATAATTTGATTGAATTGGATCACAATATCGCTTGAATAATTTTATTTTATGAGGATCTTTGAATTAATGATTTTTACGGTAGTGTTTGGATGAGATGGTTGTAATTTATGAAATTGTACGAAAGAAGTCACACCGCCTGCGTTTTGAGTGTAGCGTAGGTGAACCTTATAGACTCTAGTTATTTATATTATATTAATTAATAATTTTTATTAATTAAGTAAATTCATAAAATTATAAATCTATATATATAAAAGGCAAACCTGACTGACTCATCTATCAACGCACAGCCGAAACTACTTAACGGATTTCGCTGAAATTTGGCATACAGGCAGTTGTAATGACGTAGGCATCCGCTAAGAAAGGATTTTAAAAATTCGTCCTCTAAGGGGTGTCGGGTCGCTGATTACGAAAACAACAACTATTTCAAAATCCAACGTAGCAGACGGAAATACCTACCATTATCACCTGTGGGGTGCGATGTGATTGAAATGCCAATACGAAAATGGCATCGATTATGGTTTTTATGGTTTTGAAACCAACATGGATGGATGGATGGATGGATGTATGTTTGTATGTAAAATTCATCATGGGTTGGGTGACTTGGGTGTCATTTTTAAGGTTTTGGGTCGCAAATAACGTAAATGATATTGATAAATATTTTAAACTTAATTTATTAGAATAGAATAGAATATACTTTTATTGCACAAAACATAAAACAAAATAGACACGAAGATTTGTACAAAAATTTGCACAAAATTACACCTGAACAAAAATACTAATTTAACAATTAAAAACAATGAAAATAAACAACCAAACCAAATATATTTTTTTACAAATTAATAAAATGGCAAAACCAAAAGAAATACTTAGGTACCTACCTATTTTGTGTTGATCTTCAAGTTCCAATCCCTATGAATAGATGGCGTTGGTATCATTTTAGAACACGGTAACGTTGTGGTTTTTCGAACTAATATAAAGTGAATGGTGAATGAGCGCTTCAACCTGTACCACATACGGTACCTATTCACTGTTAACGGATATTTGACTAGACTTCGACTTTGTGTGCTTGCTTACGGTTTAAGATTTGCTTCGTGTTTCGGATTAGTTGCTTGATTTTGTCTTTCTTACAACCCCTGTTCAAGCTTGGAATTCGATTTGCTTTGTGATTAGGTATTGTTAATATCTAATGAAACTCTTAATATTAAAGAAAAATGGAAGAACTTACTGTCGTCCCATTACAGGTGACGGCGCCTGTTTGTTTCGCGCTCTTTCATTTTAATGAACGGAAGCCAAGAAAATGCGATGGTGGTGCGTTCACAAATTGTTAGATTTGTGGTAAATGATTGGCCTAGGTTTTCAGTTATGACCCACGACAGAAATGGCGATAATTATTCAACAGCAAATGAATATTCGGCCGATATGTTAAAAATGAAACTTACGGTGCACTTTGTGAATTGGTAGCTGCAGGATTAATATTTCTGTTTCGGTTTGAAGTATATCGAAACGGTCTGCTATACACAGAGTCCGGAACAGATATCTATCCAGTAGTATGACATTTTGACGCCTATCTGCCTATTTTGCGAAGAAAATTACACAGCGTGATCCTTTTCAGAGCTTGACCATTTAACTGTTACATCTTTTGTAAACAGTGAAATATCATCTCCAACCAGCGGAACAGATCAATCTGTATCGTCGACATTAAAATATGAAAAAAGAAAAATAAACGAATGTGGAGATTTACTAATAACACAAGAAAAGTCAATTAAAAATATCACAAGAAAGATATAGGCAGAACAAGCCAGATTCAAATCAAAGCTGTGGCCGCTTATCAGAAAAAAACCTGATGTACACAGGCAAACTGTTGCAAATTACCAAACTGCGAATCCATAAATGCATAGAGCAATTCAGTCACGGTATGAGGAAAACATTTCACCACGTTTATGGAAAAACAAGGTCCATTCCGCTATGGATTATGACCCTAATATTGGTTATAGAACTGACAGCAGTGTATGTAGCCTTGGGTTCTATGACATACAAATATCATAGGCTTTAGTGTTAGTGGATCAACAATTTGATCGAAGGACATCATTCTCGAGAGCCGAAGTAATTCACTTCAGCGTATTAGTGAGATACATCGAGCATATGATGTGCTACAGTATCCATTGATGTTTTGCTGGGGATTCAATCAACATACCACAACGCGATCCCACAACTAAGTTGCCGCTTAATAAAACTCTCTTCTGCAAGTTTCTATTTGTATAGAATAATGATTAAAGAAGGAGAAGATAACTATTTAGTCAACTATCGTGCCCTTTTTAGTCAATATTTGGTGGATGAATACGCCAAAATAGAAACAGAGAGATTAAATTATATCAAAAATAATCAAGCTAAATTACGTGCTGATAGTTACATCCATTTAAAAGATGCTATTGGACGACAAGACGCAGAAGCCAACCAACTAGGACAAATGGTTGTCCTTCCATCATCTTTTACGGGGGGACCTAGGTATATGCACGAAAGAACACAGGACGCTATGACCTATGTTAGGAATTACGGCCGGCCTGATCTTTTTATCACTTTCACATGCAATCCTCGCTGGGACGAGATAAAAGAGCAATTGCTTCAAGGACAACAATCTCATGATAGATACGATATAATTTCGAGGGTGTTTCGACTAAAGGTGAAAAAGATCATGAACTTATTGACAAAGGGCAAAATATTTGGTGAAGTGCGATGCTATATGTACTCAACAGAATGGCAAAAGAGAGGTCTTCCACATATTCATATTCTTTATGGCTTCACAAACGTTTTATTCCGGATCAAATCGACAATATAATTTGTGCTGAAATACCGGATCCCAAACATGACCCAGAGCTTCACGAAATCGTTAAATGTAATATGATACATGGTCCATATGGAACTTTAAATCGAACGTCACCATTTATGAAAGATAACCTGTGCAGTAAACTATACCCCAGGGCTCTCATAAGGAAAACTCAAACTGGTGAAGACTGTTATCCGTAGTACAAGAGACATTTACTAGATGACGGTGGGTTCTCTGTTGATATCAAAGGCACAACCATAGGTAATCGCTGGGTAGTCCCTTATAATCCAGTATTATTAAAACATTTAACGCTCACTTAAATGTGGAATATTGTCATTCGGTGAAATCAATAAAATACGTCTGTAAATACGTAAATAAAGGTTCAGAGCAGGCATCGTTTGCTTTAGGAATGAGAAGGATGAAGTTAAAACCTACACGTGGAAGATATATAAGTTCATCAGAGGCAGTATGGCGAATCCTTGAATTTCCCATTCATGAGCGTTTCCCTCAAGTAATCCACCTCGCTGTTCATTTGGAAAATAGGCAAAGGGTTTATTTTAATGAGCAAAATCTGAATGAAACAGTGAATAGTCCTCCAACAACCACACTCCTATCCTTTTTCGATTTGTGTAAAGTGGATAACTTAACTGCAAAAACATTGCTCGACCTAGAAGTACCTGCATACTACGTTTTGATAAAAGAAATTTCAAAAGAGAAAGAGAGGAGCAAACGTTGAAGGCTGGCCAGGGTCAAAAAGAGCATGTTCTGGGCAGCGTTTATACTGTGTATCCGAACAATACAGAATGCTATCACCTTCGCATGCTTCTTCATGAGATCCGAGGCCCAATTTCGTTTGAAGCGTTAAAACTGTAGATGGTCATGTATATTTCACGTTTCAATCAGCGTGCAAAGCTCTCGGCTTGCTTGAAGATGATCAGCATTTGTTCGCAGCAATAAAAGAGGCAGCACTTTGCCAATCACCGCAAATGATTCGGGATTTTTACGAATATTTTAGTGTTCTGCTAAGTATCAGACCCTTTAAGCCTTTGGGAGAAATTCAAAGATATATATATAAAAATACCTACCTGAAGATTTTAAAAGGCAATTAGAAAGACAGGGAGATGTGGATGTAGAGCACATAACAGATGTGGTATTTAACAAATGCCTTTCAGTAATAGAAGATGCCGTATTAGCGTAGGGTGATCGGCCACTAAAAGTATGGGTTACCTCAGCCAAGCAAAGAACAACAATTTGAAAATAGAGAGTTCCTTAAAGAGACAAGGTACGACTTAGCATCATTAGAAACACAGTTAAAAATAATAAAGGATCACTGAATGACGAACTAAAAGTAGTTTACAATCAAATTAACACAAAATTGAATCTAATGAGGGTGGAATATTTTTTAGATGCTCCCAGTGGAACAGGCAAAACATTCCTCATAAATTTGCTACTAGCATAAGTTAGATGTACTCATGAATTGCTTTGGCTGTGGCTTCTTCTGGGATCGTAATTACACTGCTTGAGGGTGGACGAACTGCTCATGCTACCTTCAAGTTACCACTCAATTTAACAACAGCTGATACTCCCGTTTGTAATATATCGCAACAAAGTAATTTTGCTGAAGTATTAAAATATACGAAAATGATAGTGTGGGATAAAATAACCATGGCTCATAAGGGTGGCGTAGAGGCTTTAAACAGAATTTTACAAGATATAAGAGGAAATAAGAAGTTAATGGAAACTGAATTTGTACCAGGAATTCCCTTGATCCCGAATGATCTTCCCTTTGAATTCAAACGAATACAGTTTTCCCTCAAAGTCTGCTTTGAAATGATCATAAACAAATCACAAGGGCAGACATTAAAATTTGCGGGTATATATTTGAGCGAAAATTGTTTTCACACGGCAATTCTATGTGGCTTGCTCACGCGTAAGCCCGCCCAGTAGTCTGATAATTTTGGCACACAGTAATAGATTAGCATAAAATGTGGTGTATAAAGAAGTTTTGTAGTTTAGTAGATTTTGCCCGCGACATCCAGTTATAATTGTGGCTGGTACCAGCAGCCTCATTTTCACACATGGGCGCAATATAACCGAACTCCACGCGGACGAACTCGCGGGCAAAAGCTAGTTTGACAAAAAATGCGAATCCTGATATTCTACGTGGTAGAGCCATTCTGCAGCTATATTAATTGTATAGTTGTAGCACGAATGGGTTGGCTCGACCGGGGAAGGACCACGCTCTCACAAGAATACCTGCGTAAAATGCAGCTTAATGCTGCTGTGTTTCGTATGATGAGTTTAGAGAACCGGAAGTACCTTTTACTGGAAAAGAGGCATTCCATCTTTGTACTCACGGCTGACAATGCATCTGCATTTTGATTCGCAAACGAGAATAGATGTAGATGTCTATGGGCCACAGCAACCACTTACCATCAGATTCCTATAAAAAAAGAAAACCCAAAATCTGCTTTATAGGTTTTGAAATTATTAGTGCAGAAAAAAGAGCTGGCCGGGCGAATAAGATAAGGGTATTAGGTTAAGTAGATGCGTCCAGGTTTATAGGAAACGTATGAAAACTCCTAGTTCAAATTTATTAAAAAAATAGCCGTATGCCGACGGAATTTCCACAACATCCCACCAACCACCCGACTTTTCTCAAAATGTAGTTTTTTCACGAATTGCGGATGTTCATGGGCGACGGTGATCACTACCATTAGGGGAGCCGTATGCTCGTTTGCCTACTTCTCCATTATAAAAATATTAATATCGCACAGTTTCACAACTAATTTGAGTAAACTCTGTAGTCGACAAAAATCGCTACAGGTTAATCGATATATTTAATTCGAATTAAGAAATAATATTACAATCATACTATAATTAATATCTACTTGGTATTAAAAAAAAGTAAAGCGGAGAGGATATAATGTAGGCTTATAATATATTATAGCTATCCCACAAACAAACAAAACTTTTAGGTCAGTTGAGTCTTTGTTTTGCGAAAAACCCTTAATTAGTGTTCGATTACCGTTCATTTGAATTTTCCGTTATTGCCAATGAGGGCATCTACGACATTTTCTGCCACCAGGGCGGCGCCACTAGAAAGTGAGGTATAATATTTGACAGATTTCATAGCGGGGAAGTTAATTTGTTCGGAAAATGTAAAGTTTATTGTTTCTTTCTGTACTATTAGCTATATTTTGTATTAATAATATTAAAAATAAATAAACCAAACCACAGATACTCATAAAAGTAGTTAAAAAATATTATAATATGCAAAAATTAAAAGCAAACCACTGACGTATTGTTTTGTGTATTAATATAATACTATAGAAACTGATAAACTTTTATTAAAAACCAACTTCTCAATTAAATTACATTGTGTATCAAAAAACTTTACCTCACTGTCAACTAGCGACATCTGGTGAGCAGAAAATTATTAGCCCTCACTGATAACGCTGCACTAATTTTTTTATTTATTTGCTTCCAGTTCTAAATAACACAAAAAGGAAAAATAAAATAAAATACAATTAACAAAACTTATTAAGTACCTAAAATGTAAAAAAAAGTAAAAATAATGTAACAAGAAATTAAACAAAGGATATTGAAGTTCTTAACCGGCATACAACTATGGACATAGAGACAAGTAAAAAAAAGTAAAAATAACTTAAAAATACATGCTTTCTCAGAGTATTTTTAAGTTATTTTACTTTTGTATTCTTTATTAAATCATGAGGTAGCTGATTAATAAATACGGGCGTTATCCATCGTCTTTTACGTTTTCCATAATATTTTTTGACATTTGGGACATACAGCTTAGGTGTTCTATCTAGTCGTGTTGGGTACGTATACTCTCTTTCCTGTTTATATTCAATATTGTTATATCGTTCAATTAAGATCGACATTTTGACTTTAAATTCTACAGGCAGTATACCACATATTTTAAAGAGTTTATTATAACCTTTATTAATTGAATTTATGTTTTTTATCTACTAACAATTTTAGAATTCTCATTTGCAAATATTTAATTTTATTTAGGTGAACAGGAAAAGTGACACCATACGCGCTCAACCCGTAAGATATTACTGCATCAACCAATGCGTAATAAAGTACGTACATAATACTTCTGGGTGTTATAAACGTTAACTTTTGTAATTTAGAGTAAATTGATCTTCATTTGTTACATACTTAATCTACATGAATGTTCCATCCGAAATGACTATCTACATTTACTCCTAAGTATTTATAGGAAGACACAGTTGGGCGGTTAGGACATTTACAATAAATTTTATTTTGGCGCAAGCATTCGTAATATAACATAAGGCAGGAGATGGGCAGCAGCATCTTCCGCCCGCTCGACCCGCCCGAGATAGACAAGTTACGCTGGCATATTATAGGATTATCCGAGGTCCGAAGAGATGGGGAGGACACGGTAATCCTCGAATCCGGCAACTTGTTCTATCACCGGGAGGGCGACCATCTGTCCCAAGGAGGTGTCGGATTTATCGTCCACAAGTCTCTCGTTAACAACGTTGCAAAGATTATGAGTGTGTCGACGAGGGTTGCGTACCTTATACTCAGAATCACCAAACGGTATTCGTTGAAGGTCATACAGGTTTACGCACCAACCTCGGCACATCCCGATGAGGAAGTAGAGGAAATGTATGAGGATATCTCTAAAGCCATGCATTCCTCCAAAACCCACTATACGGTGTTAATGGGAAACTTCAATGCAAAACTAGGCACAAGAGAGAACGGTGAGCTGAAGGTAGGGAAATTTGGAATAGGGCAACGGAGCCGAAGGGGCCAGCAGCTGGCCGACTTTATGGAGAAAGAGGGACTCTTTATTATGAACTCTTTCTTCCAGAAACGGCCCCACAGGAAGTGGACCTGGTCGAGCCCCGACGGTTCGACAATAAATGAAATTGACTTCATTATGACGACCAGATGACAACTGTTCAGTGATGTCTCAGTGATCGCGAAGGTGAAAACTGGTAGCGATCACCGAATTGTTAGAGGCACACTGAACCTAAACGTTAAATTGGAGAGGTCTCGTCTAATGAAGTCAATGCTCCGTCCCCCTTGTGCTCTAATTCAAAGTCACGAAACCTTTCAGCTCGTGTTACAAAACCGTTTTCAGTACCTAGAAGACTGCAATGAAGTGGATGATATGAATGATAAGCTCGTGGAAACTGCCCATGCGGTCGGAGCTAAGTTCTGCAAGACCCGCCGCAGAAGAACACAAAAACTCTCCGATCACACTCTTAATCTCATGGCTGTTAGACGGGAAATGAAACTGCAGTCTTCAACAGATTTGACGGCATACAGGCAACTGAACAGATAGATCTCCAAATGCATGTGGCGGTACTTACGCAACTTCAATACAGCTTGTATTGAAGAAGCGATCGAGCGGAATCAACACTCCAAAGTCTTTGCCAGAGATCAGTCTGCCAGAAAGAGCCAACTGTCAAAGCTGAAGACGTTTCCGGGACACCTGAGATTTTGAGTGAGATTGAGAGGTTCTATGGACAGCTGTACACGTTATCGTTGGAGCCACACGCAAGTGTGAGTAACGATCCAAGAGCGAGTCTTATCCGACACTTTCACACATTCCGATGATATCAGTCAGTCTGAGCGAGATTAGAATGGCTCTCCAGCACCTTAAAAACGGCAAGGCCCCAGGCGAGGATGGAATTACAGCGGAGCTTCTGAAAGCGGGTGGAAAACCGGTACTTGAAGTCCTTCAGAAGCTCTTTAATTCCGTCCTCCATGGTGGGACTACTCCGGAGGCGTGGAGCAGAAGTGCGGTGGTCTTGTTCTTCAAGAAAGGTGACAACGCTCTATTGAAGAACCACAGACCGATTTCCTTTCTGAGCCGCGTCTACGTGCTGTTTTCGAAAGTCATTACGAATCGTCTCGCATGCAGACTCGACGACATCCAGCCTCCCGAACAAGCCGGTTTCCGAAAATGCTTTAGCACCATAGACCACACACATACCCTTCGGCAAATTGTACAAAAGACCGAAGAGTACAATCTGCCATTTTGCCTTGCGTATGTGGACTATGAGAAAGCCTTTGATTCCGTCGAAATTTGGGCGGTGTTACAGTCCCTTCAGCGGTGCCAACTGGACTGTCGGTATATCGAGGTGCTGAAGTGTTTGTACAGTAGGGCTACGATGGCTATCCGAGTACAGAACCAGAGTACGAAACCTATCCAACTGCAGAGAGGTGTAAGACAGGGTGACGTTATATCCCCGAAACTCTTCACCGCTGCATTGGAAGACGTTTTCAAGCTACTGGACTGGAAAGGATACGGTATTAACATCAATGGCGAGTACATCACTCACCTTCGATTTGCCGACGATATAGTCCTTATGGCAGAATCGCTGGAGGACCTAAGCACTATACTCAATGACCTCAATAGTGTCTCCCAACGGATAGGTCTCAAGATGAACATGGACAATTCACTTTCAGGTCACTAGAGATTCAGTCCCCTCATAGTTCATAGTCTGCAAATAATTAGAGACTTTAGATTTGCAGGACAGTTTTGTAAGAGGAAAGATGTTGAGCTCACAATGTAGTCTATTGTAGAGAAAGAGGCCCAAGAAACAGAAAAAGTGTTGTGAAATTAACATTTTGAACGGGGTTGAACGTACTACAAGGTGATTTCGCTGGGAAGACAGTAAAGAGGGATCATAGATACAACTAATATGTTGTTTGAGGACAATTAATAAAATAAAGAGTTGGCGCACGGAAAGAACCTCACAATACTGGTAAATATCGAAGGTTGGTGATAGCAGGGGCTTAAACGTGCAGACTTTGAGGACCGCTCTTTGAGCGCTTTCCAACTTTATTAGTATTGACTTACTCGCGCCACCCCAGGTTGTTAAACAGTAAACTATAATATAAAGTGACTGACAAAGTGCTAAGTAGTCTGATCTGACCAGACACGGATCTGCGACTTGGCGGAGATTTTTAATAATAAACATGAGTTTACGGAGTCTACAAGCGGTGAGGTTGATGTGGGGCTAGAAGTTCATTTTACTGTCTATAATAATACCTAAATATTTTGTGGAATCAGTAGAGGTAAGAGGTTGACAGTTACATGAGAAGGAGGGAAGGTCAGAATGGGAATGAGCAATTAAGCAAAAATTATGTAATGCATTGGGTGGAATGCTGCGAAGGGAGAAGGTGATATACTGAGTTTTTTTGGAATTGAGAGTGAGTAGATTTTTACGGAGCCAGAGGGAGACTAAGTCTAAACCGGATTGGGCAAGTTGGAAGGTATCTTTCCAGGAGCAGGCTGAGAAAATTAGTGCGGTATCGTCTGCAAAGGAGATAATCTTGTAGCTAGGAATTTTGAGAGAGCAGAGGTCATTGATGAGACCAAGAAGAGTGTACTATCCATGAATTACGGTGTCCCTGTAGGGCCAAGAATGCTTCCCTGGGGGACACCATAATTCATGGATAGTTCGGAACTCACTTTTCCATTGATAACGACAGCCTGGTTACGTTTTGAAACGGTGTCGAACGCCTTGGCCTAGTCGAGCTAGACCGATAGGCATTTATTACCCTTATCTAAGTTTCTGATCACATGATCCGTGAGAGAGTGAACCGCATCTGCTGTGAATCTGCCAGATCTAAAACCAAATTGTCCAGGGGACAATAAATTCATTTTCTCTAGGAAATCGATTAACTGGTTGTTGATCAGTCTCTCCAGGATCTTAGACAAGGCGGCTAAGACCGAAATGGGGCGGTAATTGTTGGGCTGGCTTCGATCCCCACTCTTGTGAATGGGGTGAACTAGGGCTTTCTTGAGGGCATCAGGGAAGCAACCTAAAGAAGGACTCAGGTTGCATATATGGCATATAGCAGGAACAAGTAAATCATTTCCGCATTTAAGGATAGATGAGGCAATATTATCCCACCCGACCGCACAGTTTTCCTTGAGTGATGAGATGAGGGAGTCAACTTCGGATGGAGTGGTATTAAAGAGGACAAAGGTCTGATTTAAGCGAGGTATTGGGAATTTTTGAGGGGAGGGAATGGAGGCAAGAAGTATATCCTCAGCGAGAGATTTACCAATATTGGCAAAAAAATAATTTGTACTATCAAGCGATTGGGAGGTGGTGGACATAAAAGTGAGGAAGTCGTTGGAGTCGGAGCGCTGTTTGTTCATGTTCGTAACATCTCTGATAGGGTTCCATAATTCTTTATTATTATTTCCAGTCTTATTTATCCGCTCTCTATTATATGCTATCCTAATCTTCCTAAGAAGGAAATTGCAGAAGTTACGGTAGCGACAGTAAGTTTTTCGAAGTATGTCATTTTGAGGGTCTTTTTTAAGTTTCTTGTGCATGCCGTCTCTATTTCGAATACATCTTAATAACCCAGGAGTCATCCAGGGTTTGAGAATCCTTCGTCGGCTGGGCAAGAGCTTGGACTTAGAGTGTTGATTTATCGCAGCCTGAAGTTTACTAATAAACAGGTTAGTTGCTAGGTTTGGATCAGTGAGCTGGAGTACATCGGAGAAGTTTACTTTTTTAAGGTATCCATGAGGTTGGGGATGTCAATCTTTTTTGGGACTTTGGAAGATGCATGTGATATATTCTTCATATAGATGGCGAGTAAGATAGCGTCGTGGTCCGTAACTGAGGATTGGATCACAAGGCATTGGGCTGGAAAGGTGGTTTTTAGAAAGACATGGTCGAGGCAGGACAGTTTACGAGTGGGAAGAGTATGGGCTGGCAAAAGGCCATTGTAAGCCAGCATATTCAAATACGCTTCAGTATTTTGATCGGGATTGGAGTTAGGTATAATATTAATATTGATATCTCCTGCGATAATAATATTTTTAAATTTATTTAAAGAAGCTAGAGTCTGATAAATAGAATTTTTTAAAGTTGAGGGGATTTCGAAATGCACATGGTCGATAAATTGCTAAAATTACAATTTACAATAGTAGTAATTTACAATAGACAATTTTCGGGTCGGAAATAGAAACATTAGCGATTGAGTTGTTGTAGTAGGTAACAACGCCATCATTCTGGTTCACTGGGTTAGATGAAGAGTGGGATATAAAACCAGGGAGATTGGGAATAGCTGGCTCGATGCCGAGCCAACATTCTGTCAATATTAAGATATCGAGGTCAGTGTTAATATTATGTAACAGGGTTGAGAAATTATGTATGTTGGCCGATATACTGCAAATATTTTGGGCGAGGATTATTAATGGTTTAGTACCCAGGTTATTAGCAGTGAGAGCGTTTTGAACTTCATATGGATCACAAGAGGCTGCACTACAAATAGTCACATTATCTATATTTTTAATTAGGTCGATATCGGATGGGAATTTAAGTATTAGGGGTAAATAGTACTGGATTGCAAAATGGGGGCCACAATGGGTGTAGCCTCCAAGTGCAGGGTATTGGGGAGAGGGGGAGGAGCTGTGCGGCGATATTTTGGGGTGTCGGCCGAGACGATGGGACAACCAAAAAGAGATGTTAGGTTGCTATGTGAAAGATAAAGTGTAAACCTATATAACAAAACGGGCAGGAATAATATAACGAGGTAATTATGACGAGTTAATCGAGGGAGTTCAGAGTTGGCAGTAGTAAATTTAATAAGAGTAAATATTGGTAGGTATTTTTGTGTTGTGTTTGTGTGGAGGAATATTTTTACGTAAAAGGTATTTATGTTAGTGTGAGAAGTTTGATGTGGATGTGTATGAAAGAAATTAAGTATATACTTCGATTTTGAAATATGTATACAAAAGAAATATCGTCTAAGAACTACAATAATACAACTAAAAATAATATCAATCAGTTTTTTGACTTTAAGTTTGATAGTAGGGATTCTCTGGTAAAGACAATGAGTTTGCCGTTGTCTTCTTTGCGGAGAAGAAGACAACGGCCTTGCGTATGTGGGCTATGAGAAAGCCTTTGATTCCGACGAAATTTGGGCGGTGCTACAGTCCCTTCAGCGGTGCCAAGTTGACTGTCGGTATATCGAAGTGCTGAAGTGTTTGTACAGTAGGGCTACGATGGCTATCCGAGTCCAGAATCAGAGTACGAAACCTATCCAACTGCAGAGAGGTGTAAGACAGGTACATGTTTTGTATATGCCTTGAAATATATTTACAATGTTAGAATAAAGTTCAACAGGTTCTTCTGTACATAATAAATCTAACCATTTTATATCATGTAACATTTTAAAGATCATGTTGTTATTATAATATATACATGGTAAAGAATTCATTACCAGTTTATCTAAATCAGCTGCGAGACCGATAATATAATGGTCAGCGATCCTACTGGTTGCACAAAGACATGGTCGATGCAAGACGATGCGCGTCGTGTCGCAGTTACACTCACGCACGTAGTGTCTCGTATTCCGTACTACAATCCTAGTTCACATAACGTATTTAGATACACATTTGCAGCTGCCCCAATATCCTGTTTTAAAATTCTAATATTTATGTCACCAATTAAAATTAAGTTATTCCTATTGGGCACACAGCGTACTATATATTCTAACTCAGAAACAAAACTTGTCTTACTCGTGTCGGGAGGTCGGTATATAAAAAATGGTTGTACTGTAGGTCTTTGTTTGCAGTTCACCAGTTAACTTCTCACACTGTTTCACGCACACTTCTTTTGTTACAAACGTAAATTCGCTTCTTACGTATATTAGTATTCCCCACCTCGTCTGTCTTATCTTGTCCGGCTAAACATTTCAAATCCATTTATTTGGTATCTATACGTCTCATGCTTCTTTATATTAATAAAACATAATAATATGATACCAATTTGTGTATCCTGCCCCGTGCACGCCTTTGTATAGCTTTGCTGCCATACTACTGGAACAATGCGCTCTGATTGCGTTCCATATTACATTCAATGTAAGCAGTTGTTTAATATTTACATTCATATTCATGCAACTTTACTAATATATTATACTTTTATAAAACGTCAAAGGAACCGTGGTAGCTCAGAGGTTAAGCGCTCGCCGTAAAACGCTAGCAATCCGAGTTTGATCCCTGACGGCACCAATAAAATTGTTAATTACAATTTTAAGTACTGATTTACCACGTGCTTGGCAGTGAAGGGAAACATCACGAGGAAATCTGCATGAAAAAATAAAAAATACATGTGTGCAATTTACACGCGGTAGAAGTGAAACATTCAGAAAAGGAGACCGAAATAATAGTAAACACCGTATACTGTATTCTATCTCATTCTCTCACAGGCTAAATCCTATAGGTGTATACGTTTGTCTCTGTTTAGTGTCGTTTTTCGTTTCATCCAGTTTCAAATCACAACGAATCTAAAGAAGATTTCACTTCAAAATATTTAGAAGACATGTGAAGTCCGCCAACACGTATTGGAGCAGAGAGACAGATATATCCTTGCCCTATAATGCCCTATGCCTAAAATAATTAGAAATGAGAGGAGGCCTGTGGCTGATGGTGAGAAATATATAGGCTGTAAATTCACTTTACTTTACTTTATTTCTAAATCAATAAATTGTAATAATTGTAAGTAAGATTGGTTTGATTCATCGATGATTTAAAATTCCATCTGTGTTAATACATCTTTTACCTTTTTTCCGCCAAATAGCAAAGCACCCACTTTTGTGTCCAGCTGTGAATGGTAAGAGAGCCAGGAAAACTAGGTTTACAACGCATATGTGGTCTTCTTTGTTTGAAGTTGCCTGCATTGCCAATTGCCACTCTCATATCAAAAGAAATTTAATGATGATAATAATAATAATAAAAAGAAAATTTAATAAAACAAATTGGATAATTTTTAATAATTTAAAATCTATAATAAAAAAACAGTAGTAACTTAATTATCGTACAGTCCTACTCTCCGCGGTATCGTGCCAAGAACGCTGGCTGCGTTTCCCCGCTGAATGGCTATACTTAGCCTTTGAGCGAGAAAACAAAAAAATAAAAATAAAAAATTGTAACCGAATAAGCCTGATATTGTGCTGATGGACCGGACACAGTCAAGGATATTTTTGGTCGACATTACCATTCGGTATGACGAGAATCTCGTGAAAGCCTGGAATGATATTTTTTGTGAAATATCGTTTCAAATAACTTTAATAACATGATGGAGCGTGAATAAAGTTAATAAAACGTTGTGAAAAGATGATTTTTTTCCTCAGGATCAATTTCTTTGTAACCCATCATCATAGGTATCCTTAGTACTATCATCTGTCTTCGTTTTCGGGAGCGTTTCAAAATACCCTGTATGATAATGATGAAAAGTTTCTTCGTATTTTGTTTGTATAAAATTGAAGAAAAATCTCTTTGGTTGTACTGTTTGTATCTGGCTGGTTTTAATATCACCACCAATTTCATATATAGGACATTAAGAAAAAGAAAAAATAAAAATACTTTCCCGCCATTTTTGAATTGTTTTACTGTCCGCCAAAATTAGTGAATCTAACGAAGAAATTCGATACATTCTGAAGTTTTATTACAAAAAAGGGAAAAATGCGACATAGGTCGCGAAAAAAATTTGTGACGTTTATGGACTTAATGCAGTGTCAGTAAGAGTAGCATAAAGTTGGTTCAAGCGTTTTCCGTGCAGGAATTTTGATGTCAAAAATGCAGCTCGCTCTGGTCGCCCTGATATGGATAAAGTCGATGCCATTTTTGAAAAAGTGGAACAAGATCAGCATATTAGTAGTTAGGACATAGCCGAGGAATTGAGGATTATAAGCTATTATTACAGATTTATTTATATTTTATACGAATATCATCATAATAATAACGGCCCATCACAAGTCCACTGCTAAACATAGGACTCCCCCAAGGAATGCCACAAAGCACGGTACTGAGTCACCTGCATCCATGTGGTAAACCACTTCCTGCATGTCTTACCAGGTCGTCACTCCATCTAGTGGGGGACTGCCCCACACTTCGCCTACCAGTACGAGACTGCCACTCAAGAACCTTTCCTCCCCATCGGTAGTCGGTTCTTCCAGCTATATGACCGGCCCATTGCCACTTCAGCTTACTAATCCGTTGGGTCTACTGCGGATATCCTGATTTCTAAGTTTATCACGCAGAGAAACCCCAAGCATAGCACTCTCTATAGCTCGCTGAGCGACCTTGAGCTTCTTCATACGGCCAGCAGTGAAGGAACACGTCTCAGATCCATAAGTCATCACAAGGATGACTTATGGATCTGAGACGTGTTCATTAATTGTTATACGTGTTCATTAATTTGAAAACAAGATTTGTTTTCAAATTTTTAGGTGTACCTGACGAGAAGATGTGTCGTAATCTCCCGAACGCTGCCCAGCCGAGTTGAATGCGTCGATTGACTTCTCGGTCGAAGTTGGACTTACGCTCGTAGCTTAGCGTAAAAAAGCTTTACGAGCTCGTAAAGCTTTTTTTACGGGAACTTTATGGTTATTATTGATGTTTTAAAATTCTAATATAACCTTTTCCTTTTTAACATGATTTTAAAAATTTGTTTTAGTAAGAAAAAATCATTACCCCACACCAGGATTTTCTCCTGTATCGTGGAGACAGTTTATATACTACATAAATTACATAGGGCCAAACATACAGAGTACAGAACTGGCACAATTATTTGTAGGCCGTACAAATAGGATTGTAGGTGTGGGATACGAACCCGCGGCCTTCGGCACCGCAACACAATGCTAAGCCACTGTGCCACAAAGACGTTAAATTCAGTCAGTCACCGTCAGATTAAAAAATTGTTTAGGCTGTGCTGACGGCTAAAGAAACCTGTCATCCAATATCGTCCCATGGGTGTCGTTAAAGCGACTATGGGAAAAGGTAAAAAAGATTGACAATTTTCCTGGAATCGAGGCATTCCATATTGTTCCTCAGGGTTGATAACGCATCAGGATTTTGATTCTTATTCTAGAATAGATGTAGATGTCTATGGGCCTCTAAATCTATTTACCATCATGAGGAGTGTGTCTCGTTGGTCACTTTTATTTAAAAAAAACTGTTTCATTCCAAAGACCTAACTGCACATAACAAAAAATACTAGTGTGAAAACGTACAGACTTGAGATTGAGAACCTCTGACGTCTGGGACTGCGATTAGGTTTTTCCCCGCAATTTTTGCCATCTTTGGGGAGAATCAGGTCCAATAGTGGACAATCACAGGCAAACATGGTTGAAGTTAGAAATAAATTAAATTTAACGTGGCATACATTTTATATTAACCTACAAAATTCTTGCCCGCAACTCGGTTTTTTTTTAATATTTAATAGTTATTAAAGTTTAATTGTTTACATAACATAACGTATGCAATATTTTTAAGATTAAATAAACTTAAATCTACAATTATCGTATGACCCTATTCCCCGCCCAGCGCTAAGATTGCTGGCTACATTTCCTTAGCTTTTGGTAAGAAAAAACCAGCACTCTTGTCACCAGCAGTGATGAACAGTCGCGGATAAAGTTCCTTTACAAACTTCATCGCACGTTAATCTAGTATGTATATTGGATTCTATGTTTTATCATTAAAAATATATGAGCATCGTAAACGCTCTAAAGAATAAAAGCGCTATAAAGAATAAATAAAGCAAAAGCAAATCAACGAGCAACGTACAGTATACGAGGGAGAATTCACTGATAATTTCATCGGAAAACTTAATTAAGTTTCCATAAAAACAGTACTATTGATATTGTCTTCATACGTTGAAATTTCAAACTATTGTAGCTTCAATATAGTACAGCTGTCTGCTGTAAAACTGGTTCTAAAGCACAGAGTTATTTGTTAATAAGAAACGTAAATTAAGTTAAGTTGTTAATAATATCACGCACATAGTTATAGCTTATGACACAATATGCTATACTATATAGCGCAATTGTAAAGCGTAGTACGAAACTGCTCTTAACCTGAATCTTGGCTAACCCAAGGTGATTTTCTACGATCGTTAACGCTACAGAAACTATAAAAATGAATCAGAAGACAGTCACGTGGCTTATCGTTGATTTTATTCATTTTTATAGTTTTTATAGCATTAACGATCGTAGAATGTCATTTAAGCTAACTTCGCAGAGCTTTTATTGGCCTTTAAAAGTGACAAAAAAGAATGAAATTTCTTTCGTTGGTTTTTCTCTGAGCATAGGTATCTCATTTTAAAACAATACTCGCTAAATAAATTTTAGTTTAAGAAAAACTAAAGAAACACGCTAAAGATAAAATAATTGTATTTTAACCTGGTGATCCTGATCAGGATATTAGGAAAAAGTTATTAAATTATTGCATAGTCAGTCGGTTTTTGATACAAGTGCAAATTTTCAAGTTAATCGGCTGTCTACAAGTTAGTGAAAATTACATTAAACGATTCGGTTACATAGATAGATACGAGTAGATATACGCAAAGCTAATAAAAGTGTGATAATAAAAAAATTGATGTATGACAAACGATATTTATTACTTTAAGTTTTGTATACTCTAAGTATGTTGAAAAATAAATTCATCATTTCATTCACAATATTGTTTCATTTTTTAAATTCAATTCCTTGTATAAAGTTAAACTACAAACTATAAACTACAATAGCATACGATGTTTGACACGTACCTGCGTGGGGTACACTAAAAATTTTGCGTAACTCATAAATATAACAATTTTTAAATAAAGTAATATATTTTACTGCTTTTCAAAGTATTCTCCATTACATTTTAAAAATTTTTTCAATCGTTCAAACCATTTTTGAAAATATTGGTCCATTGGTCTGAGGCAAGTTTTTCACGTGCTAGTTGAAAACTATCACGGCCTCTTTTGTAAATGTCAAACCTCTCATAAAATTTTTGCTTTTGGGAAAATAAAGAATCGCATAGTGCAAAGTGTGTAAGTCTTGACTGTGTTCGAAATCGTTCACGAGCTCCACCTTTGCAGAAGCTAAAAATGACTTTGACTTGTAGCAGTTAATCTCTCTCTGGCACTGACACTTTGCCTCATGTGAGTGTTTTTTTCTTTCAATCGAAGGCTCTATTAATTGGAGTAAAGTCTCAAATGCCTCCATATCCATGCGTAGGTAATTGTATAAATCCCCTGGTTCTCGAACCTCCAATTCTTTCAATAAGGACATATGACTGTATTTGTTTCTCTCTAGGTACCACATATCTTTTCCTATTTCTTTCTTCCATTGCAATCACACCACCAATTATAGCAAGTCTCCGTCTTCTTTCTGCCATCGTGTTGTATAGTTGACCCAACTGCAGCTCTCCGAAAGACTAATGATGGCACGTTCTGTGTGTGTTCACTACGGGCAAGCGACAGACTTGGGCCGGGCCGGGAGGCCCGTGGGCAGTCTGGTAGTGAATTCCCCGTTTAATGGTACAAGATTTGAGGTGATGTTGACGTTTGAAGGCATAATTTGCATATTCTTACACCAAAGTCCTATCCTATAGTTATAATCTAATACAGGGTATTTTGAAACGCTCCTGAAAACGAAGACAGATGATAGTACTAAGGACACCTATGATGATGGGTCACAAAGAAATTCGATCCCGAGGAAAAATCATCTTTCACAACGTTTTATTAACTTTATTCACGCTCCATCATGTTATTAAAGTTATTTGAAACGATATATCACAAAAAAATATCATGAAAATACTGAAATATGAAACCAGCAGTGAAACTTTAAAAGAAAATCAGCTGACAATAGGGTCAATATCCTCGCGGGCTCGAACTCTTACCTAGATCGGTACGAAACAATGCATTAGGTATACTACTTACTCACTCTACCCTTCCTTTCACACACACGCTGCTTCGTGTCGCCTCGCGCTGTGGAATTTCATATGCTTCAAGGACGTTATAATAATTTTAGTTTTGAGACAGTGCCATGTTGACAATCACGAGCGATAGTTCAATTGTTTTGTTTATTAAATTATTGTCGTTATAACTTGTTATTTATTAATTAATGATGTTGTTCTTGTTGTTACGTTTTGTGTTTTTGTTTTGTTTTAATAATGCCTAACGCGTAGGTACATTTATAGTGCTAGTGAATACGGCAACATGTTAATGTGCCTTGAAGAATCTCATAAGGCCACGGAGGATCGGTAAGCTGTTTCATACCTAATTTTTTAAATAACTTAGTACTGAACTGATCTGAATAGGTACATAACTGAATACATCAGAATAATAAACATAATTACACAATGGATAACAAAGCATGACTCTAACCTTGTAAACATTTTATTTAAGTATTTTTTCATTAGGGGAATCGAACCAGTTATTTGGTTTATTTAAGCTAATTTTTTAAATAACTTGTTAACATTTTATTTAAGTATTTTTTCATTAGCGGGGAATCGAACCAGTTATTTGGTTTATTTAACCTGTGAATTTGAATTAAAGTGGCTACGTGGAGACAAGCACAGTGGCAAAATAGTAGGTTAAGTAGATAAGTTAGGTATTTAGACAAGTGTTGTAAATTATTAGGTATTGTGGTACCATCGTTGTTGCGGGCCGCGCGAATTCGGCGTTCGCGCGTACATTGACCCGTAGTCAGCTGATTGTAATTCAGTAATTCCACTGCTGGTTTTATATTTCAGTATTTTCATGATATTTTTTTGTGAAATATCGTTTCAAATAACTTTAATAACATGATGGAGCGTGAATAAAGTTAATAAAACGTTGTGAAAAGATGATTTTTTCCTCGGATCGAATTTCTTTGTGACCCATCATCATAGGTATCCTTAGTACTATCATCTGTCTTCGTTTTCGGGAGCGTTTCAAAAATACCCTGTATAAAAAAATAATGTCTGTTTGTTCGTATTTTATGCGCTGCCATACCGTTCGTCAGATTGCGGTTAAAACTTTGTTAACTTATTGCTTGCACTTGATATAGCTCGAAGGACCGACAATTGATGGAAAAGAAATGTTGATGCAAAAGATACGAGTGCTTGAAGTGACGACCTAGTAAGTGATGCAGAAAGTCGATCAATGCAGGTGACTCAGTACCGTGCTTTGTGGCATTCCTTGGGGGAGGCCTATGTTTAGCAGTGGACTTGTGATGGACTGTTATAATTATGATGATATTCGTATAAAATATAAATAAATATGTAATAATAGCTTATAAGCGTATTGTATAATATTGTTAGGACGTATTACTAATCGATAACCGTTGTTGTGTTTGAAGTAATAGCGTTATGCTCGTATGCTCTTATACATGACAGGGGACAATTCAATTAAGTTACCGCAGACACCTTCGATAGACATGACAATCCCTTATATGCAAACGCAATTTTGAGATCAAATTAATGCAAAAGCAAATGATGCTGCATTATTTAAATATAAATTAATCTATCTATACATATTTAAGTGTCTGTCTGAAATAACTGGCTTCTATTACGCTCAGGGGGTTATTTGCATGGTATTAAGACTTATACCAATTAATTAATAGAAATTAATTAATAGAATCAGGCATTACTTTACGGAAATTCCTTATATTAAAGTTGGAAAAAAAAATTTTAAATGACTTAGCGGTCAGCCACAACAGAGTCTACTACACCCGAGGATGCCTCGTGTAGAGGCGAAACGCGTGTCATATTATCGTCGATGGTGTGTCTTTCCTAGTGTAGTGGTGGTGGGAGTAGTGGTGATAGTGCACGCAATTGCGTTGGCGGGAGATCATTTTATTTTATTGAGCGGATGATGGCAAAGTAAAGAAAATCCAACTTTAATTTTTAAAATTTTTGTTTGTCTGTCTGTGCGGGCTAATCTTCGGAATGGCTGAACCAATTGTGATGAAACTTTACGAACAGATAGATAACAATGCCATGAGGGATCTGTTAGATAATAAACCCATTAGGATCTAGGTCACATTTTATCCGAAAAACTAGAAGATATGTTTTTGGCAAAACGAAAAATTGATAAAATAAATTGTCTTGGATATTCTTAAATCTAAATAACGATAATCTAATTATGAGGAGCTGCAGTGATGATGATGACTTACTTTCAATATTAGAACAACACTGGTACAGAAACAATGTAACAAAACATTACCTACGGGTCTTAGTTTAATATTCTGATCACGACTACAGCAAAACCTGACTCGTTTCGGTTCGTTTAAGTTAAAAGAATTCGGAAATATAAAGGATACGTTTAGTACATATCCTTTATATTACGGATACGTACTAAATCCATGTGTAAAATCTTCTTACAATCATTAGTATTGATTTCTTTTTACGCGAATAAACAAAAATAAATTTAAGGATTGTATCACGTAAATTTTTACTTAATATCACGTTTCTTTAATTAACTCACTTTCGTGATCGTTCGTCGTCGTTCGGGTCGAATTAATTAATTGATTTTAAACTGCCCCGGGCGGCAAGTTCAGAGGGCGGCCAAATTCACACTTCACAGACGAATTTACTTAACTTTGACCACAGAATAAATACAACAATAGTACAAGTACAGAAATTTCACTCTTGTTTTACTGTGGCCATATCAACGATACCCAGGGTACAGCACACGGACCACGTGACCGGGCGCGGCGAGAGCGCGGAGTGAGACGCGCTGCACGAATATTATTATTCGCGAGGCACGTAGGCATAGTTCAAAATACGCGCCCGCTCGCCCGCAGGAATCGCAGATCGCGGCAGCACGAGTCTTGTTACCGTGCGAGTGAAAGGATGAAGCTATATTCGAAAACTCCTTCGTCGATCTCTCCACCACAGTGTTTTGTTTTAAGGCGGCTCTTCACGTTGGCCAACATACTGGCGAATGTGTTGGCAAAGATATTGGCCAAGAATTTGTGATCGCGTCCACACGTTGGAAGCTCGTTCAGTTTGCTTCGGTTCAGGCCAATGTGAGGACGAATTTATTAAAATTGATGTTGAGGCGCTAAGAGCTGCTGCGGTTTATTTATTCACAGCATACCGCTACTACGTGAATGTATATAAGAAAAGGGTTAAAAAGAAATGGGAAAAAAGAAGGTGGTGGATGTGCAAACAGACACTCCAATTTTATTTATTTGTATAGATTAGTAATGATAATACATAATACATTCATTGAAGTTGAATAATAGCCATGCTGCAGCTATATTAGTAGTATAGTTGTAGCACGAATGGGTCCGACCGGGGAAGGACCAGGCTCTCACAGAATACCAGCGTAAAATAGCAGCTTAACTCTGCTGTGTTTCGTATGGTGATTGTAGACTCTAAATAATAAAAGATAATAAAAATATTAATAAATATTTTTCTTATAAAATATAATAATAAAAAATAATAAAAATATAAAGCGAAAAGTTTCCTTATTGGTCCTTGTTACTGCCATTTTGTAGACACTAGTTACGACGCGTAAATACAAAATTCAAACCAGATGCGTGCGATCACTCTGAGAGGTCGTAGCAAACTAAACGTGCGCCCAACGTGTGGATGCGGCGGCCAATACTCTGCCACAACCCTTTGATCTTTTGTAAAAAACCGACACCACACGGATCTCGCGCCAACTCGTGGGCCATCATTCCAATACATACCAACGTAAGCACAAACACCCGCTCTACACGATGGCCATCGGTATTGGCCAACACATTCGCCACTGTGTTGGCCAACGTGTAGAGCCGCCGTTAAACATGTGTGTTTAAAACAAAACATCATTTACTAAAACTTAGTACTTGTCGATCAACCGAAGGTAAAATACTGATTGTCGCATCAATAAATCTATCACAGCTCATCGATCGCCTTTCTAGGTAAGTATTTTATCATAACTATCTTATGCTTTTTAAGTTACTATATTTATTTTTTAAATTCAATGTAATACATGCAATCACTTACGTCTTAACTTACGTAAAAATTTATGTCGTGTTTATTTATTACACGATGGCAGCCATCGTATGACTGAGAAGTAAAACAGCCTTTTTATTCCAGCTATTAATTTAATACAATGCAATGCAGCAGTTTGTTGCAGGGAAAGCAATGTGCAGATAATATGAAAAATTGGCTTCGCAGAGGGGTGACCCGTCAGTATCTGCTGCAACTTCCGAAGTTGATATTCAGTTAGAGGATGTTGCCCGATCAAACGGATCAAGAATTTTCACAGTCTGATTTCACAGTGCAAACTTCACCATCTTTATTGATGTGCGAAGAGCAACCAGAACAACTTGAAAAAACAAAGCCAGAATACGAAGGATCTAAATCCCCGCACTCGGATTCGGATGAACTGCAAAACCGGATTTGATTTGACGGACCCAGGCAATTGGCCAGGGGTGGAAAAAATGACTGACCAACAACGGTCTTCCTTTAGCAATCAGGCTGTATTATTAGCAGAAAATCATCCCGAAAACATTGAATTTAGATTCTATGTGTTACAGGACGTTGGCTAATTGTGAAAGGGTTAAAAGATCTTGGCTTATATATTCTAAGACAAATAGTGCAATTTTTGTGCGTGCTACAAGATTTACCAGAAACCGTCTTCTACCGCCACATATGCATTGTGTTCATTAATTGGAAAATGTTTCAGAGATTAACCGAACACGAGGCAACTCAAATGCACAAAGAGTGTATGATCAAGTGGAAAACACGTGTACAATGAATGAAATCATGCCAGGGTATTGATCAAGACATTGAGAGAGTAATTCACTCAGAGAAAGTAAAATGGAGACAGATCCTGCGTATTGTTATGGATGCTGTATTGTATCTATCCACAAACTGCCTTTCTTTTCGCAGGTCCCACGAAACTCCTAGCGAGCTCATCACACAATGTCCTCAGCCTAGTCAAGGTAACTTCTTGAACTTAATTTCCCTGCTCGCCAATCATAATTCAACTCTTAAGTTTCAATAACAACACTTAAAAAAGGGACAAGTATCATATTTATCAAAGACAATACAGAATGAAATAATTGACATAATGGCAAAAACAGTTAGAAATAGCATTTTAAATGACATCAAAGAAGCCAAATACTACACGATAATGTTCGACTGCACTCCAGATGTATCCCATACAGAACAAATGAGCCAGGTTATTCGATATGTAAAAAGACCTGGCGATGTGTGTGAAATAAAAGAAAGTTTCATTGATTTCATAGAAAAGATTTGTCAACAGATTTTAGAAAAATTGGCAGTTGATGATTTAGATGTTGAACGGGAACGTAGAGCGTTGGCAGTGAGGTGTAATTAGGGCATCGGAACCGGTTTCCAGGGGTCACGAAAAGAACCGGTTGCGAAAATTTAAAACCCGGTTCTTTCGGTGCCTTCGGTTTTCTTTACAAAATTTATTAAAAAGTATATCACTGCAATGTAGTGTTATAAAAAACGTGATTTTAATCATTTCTGCTATTTATAGCAAACAGTATGATTTGTTTTGATAAAAAAAGTTTTCTATGTCATTCGATGAGTGGACATCCAATCATAATAAAAAAAAACTTCAAGGGTTCCCCCGCTAAAACTGACGAAATTCTTCAAAAGCATATCGTAGCTGATTCTGCACAAGAATGTTGTTTGGTTTTAGATGTAAAGACACGCTGGAGCAGCATAGCCGCGATGTTAAGCCGTTTTCTGAAGTTAAAAACGTCTATCACAAAAGCATTGATTGATTTAAAATCTGACATTGTATTAACTGATGAAGACTGGACAAACATAGAATAGTTAAATAATATATTGGATAAAGATTTCTTATATTTACACGAACACTACACATTGAATAAAACTACTTTTACGGATAATATCGCGTTTAATCAACTTATTTTTATTAATTCCGACGTTTCGGTGCTTTACAGCACCCATGGTCACGGGGACTGAGGTGATTGACGTCCCGATGTCAGAGTTAATCCGAGTACCTTCAGCTTTTAATTATTAATTTTGGTCCGATCTACGCAGAATGAACTAACTGTGTCTTGAAGTCTTACAGTGGTATGCTTGGGTTTAGTTTAATTTTATTAATTACAGGATCCCAAGCAGCTGGTAGTACCCAGCCTCTCTATTGAAATTAGGATGTTTTTTAATTTCAATAGCCTCACGTATCTGTAATCTGTGGTTTATCAAATCTAATGTAATGGCGGGGCCATCTAGGATATGATCACAAACTGCAGACTTCCCGGAACGTTGGTGCTCACGTCAGCTATGTGTTCTTTTACGCGGGTTTTGATTGATCGTTTTGTTTGCCCTATATATGAGAGACCACATTCACAATCAAGCTTGCATTGCAATCAAGATGCAGGAGTGTACAAGCTTGATTGTGAATGTAGTCTCACGAAACGAGTTGCTGTGAATGCCCTATTAAATAATTTGCCAGAAATAGCAGAAGCCTTAGAAGAAGTTAAGCAAACTTCTCATGCTCCAGAAGCTAAGTACGAGGCAGGTCATCTATTAACTCCTATAAATAATTTTAAATTTATTCTTAATATAACTACTTGGGCGAATATTCTCCGCGAAATCAATCGAGTGAATATAGAAATTCAGAAAGAAGATATTATCCTTGACCGTTTCGTCGCATTAATGGAATGTCTGCTCAAAACTTTGCAAAAAAAATGAGACAAAATCCAATGGAGTATTGGATAAAAGAGGCTGGATAAGTTGCTGAACAAAGTGGTGTTGAACCTATTTGCAAAACAAACGAATTCCGAAACGTAAAAAACATTTCGATAAGATGTGAAGACGAATTACAAACACCTGACCTGTTCAATTATTTTCTAAAGAAATAATGATGGTATTTGATCGAATCATATCAGAAATTAAAAAGAGGTTTGATTGTGCTACCATGCTGAATTTGAATTTTGCTTTTCTTAATGGTACTAATATTTTGAAAATGTCAATTGAAGAACTGCAACAGTATGGAGCAGATCTGGCTCGAAAATACGAGCGAGATTTAAGCGCCGTTGAATTCTGCCAGGAACTCTACGTTTGTAAAGAGTTATTTGGTGATATAGAAAAGGCTAACGGTTTCTTTCTCTTGCAACAGATCTATGTGCATGATTTGCAGGATGCTTTTCCTAATATTTGTATTGCCCTACGAATTTATTCTACGCTTCCTACTACATCCGCAAGCTGTGAGCGAAGTTTTAGCTAACTAAAACTAATTAAAAATTATTTGCGATCTTCTATGAGCCAGAAACGCTTATCGAGTCTTGCAATCTTAGCGATAGAAAATCGAATTGCACACGAGTTAAATTATGACAAGGCCATAGATTTATTTGCTGAACAAAAAGCTCGAAGAGTTAAATTGTAATTTCAATTCACAAATGCAATAATATATTGGATTTTTATTTTATTATACATATTTTTATTTTAAATCCTATCCTGTGCTATGTATAAAATATATATCCTACACGTTCATGTGTTATCTGTAAATAAATAGGCTTAACACAGAAAGAACAACGATGGATGCATTATTTCCGGAAGGCCTATGTCCAAATGTCAATCAATTAGTGGACATCTGATAGCTGAAATCATAAAGATGATAAATGTAAAATTAAATATAAGTGGGCGGGGCGGCATTTTTCAGTTTTTGCCCCACTTAAAAAAAATTGAAGATCCGGGGCTGCTCATATTATCGTATAAGTGCAATATGTTTATGTTAGAGGCATTTTAAGAACACAAAATTACTTGACCTTGACATGTCGAGAGTAAAGCACTACCTAATAACGCTTCGCGTTATGAGTCGTGTACAAACAAGAGTAAATATTTCCTGAGGCTTTTTGAACTGTTTTTGATCCTGATCATTGTTTGGCTCGATTTATAACAATAGGTGAAACGTTGCTTCATTTAATATTAATTCGCTCGGCCAACAACAGTGATGACGTCACCGCGCTTTGTCCGGCAAGCCGAATTTTGACGATAACATCGCGCGGGGAAGCACACTTTAGTCTTCATTATCTCAATTATTTTTAAGATAGGAAATAAATAAAAACACCGTTTTCCTTGGAATTTTCTCTAGTTAAGTCTCGTGTTTCTAAGTTCTATGAAATAAAGCATATTTATATATATCGATAGAAATGGGTTTTGAAAAGGATTATTATAGTGTCGTGTACACTGCTTCACCGTGACCGAAACCGCAGTAAACGTGAACTCGATAACCGATATGTCCTAGGCATATCAACTTAGTGCCAGTGGTGATCGGGTTTGTTGTAGCAATACGGCTTGCCCATGGACATCGCGCACCTTTGGGCGGCGCGGCGTCTTAGCTCATAGCGTTATTTTCGTTGGCTATCTTTCGGATTAGGGAGTGTGTTTGGTAGTATGTACTTTTAAGTGCAACAAGCATACTCAACTCCATGACTTAGTGCAATAGCTCTATGATACATGGATGTTTGGTTACTCGCGTCTTAGTAACGTGCTACTATGATACGTTGATGCTATTTTTAGTTAACAATATTAACAAATATGTTGCCAAAGTCGATAGAATAAAGCCTCTATTTCTTCATAATTTAATTTTGTAAGCCAGTCAGTTAGGAACTTTTTTTACGTATTTAAAGAATATATTTTTTATCAAATTATTCACCTTCTTGTATATATAAGCGGACGGAGCCTCACGGAGGGGTTTTAATGGCCAGTGTGCTTATTATTCGACCACTGTGGCTGGATTTGATCGTATTATTTATGGCGTTTACACACATTGATATGCGCGACTTCGGTTGATGTTTGTGCTTACGCACTAACAAAGGGCCAAGCCCTCTTTTACTGGTACTCCAGTTATTTTGCTGTGGACTACTGTCCAGTCCCCAATTCCTCGACCCTCTTCGGGAGGAGCGCGTTGTTTGGTTGGCGATCACCGCAGACGGCGTTAGCCTGTGTGAAGCCGTGTACCTCCCCCACATTTAAAAGAAATGGGAGAGTGAAGCCCTTGTATCGGGTACTTTATGTAAATATTGTGCGCCATTCCAAGCGGGAAAGGATTAATTAATGAGTAATTGAGTGATGTGAACCTGATATAACTGGAATATGGACGATTAAATATTCTTAACCTTTTTGAGCCCTTTCTTCGTGAACGAGGTTTATTTAGCTTAAAATAATTATAAGGCACTACCGACGGCTTTCGACTGTTCTAATGAGTACTCATTCTTCCAAGAGACACCTAAAAGAACTAAGTTACTAAACAAACACAACATAAATAAGGATCCTAACTACGACGATCACCCCATAAATATAACAAACCGCCTATAATTAAACCTTTAGAAAAATCCTTGGGAAATATCAATATTTTGATAGTTCATTAGACGGCTATTTTTATATATGGGGTAGGGCCGGAGCGTTACAATATACCTCCTTCATGGATTGGGGGGATTTTGCCATAGTTGCCATGTTTTTAATTTATGATTTTGAGTTGTTATCCGGAAGATACTGCTGCCCATATCCTGTTTTAGTTTCCATCTGTCGTCTTGGGTGTCGTAAGACACCCCATATTATTTATACTTTAGGGGGGGTCCGATATAAATTTGGAGAAAAAATTCCATCCATAAGGGTGGCAAAATAGGGCATGCAGTATTCAATCATTTTTAGTTCACTCAAAAGGGTAAATAATTACTTTTAATAAATAGTAAAGGTGATTTTCAAAACTAAAAAAAAAATATAAAATTAATTTCACATTCTGAAGTAGGGGCTTTAATTTTTCTATACACCGTCTTAGCACCGACCACAAACAAGTAAGAAATACTAGCGCAGCACCGACATCAAAATGTGAAATTGTTTTATATACCTTTTAGGTCTCTAACGTTAGCTTTTACTTTTTATTAAAAGTTAATGTTTTTTACGTCCCTAGCAGTTTTTATTAACGCTGGCATAGCTTCTTTCTAGTGCTGAATATTTTATAATACATTGTAAACTCCGCCCCACTTTTGTCCAACTATACATTTTATTGGCGTCGAGTGACGGATTTACATCATGTTTCTCAGTTTCTCTCAACCACTTCGACTAAAAAATTCTACCAAAACACATTGAATGTAGGAACACAATGATTTTAATTAATTAAATTTACAAACTTACATATATTATTAAGCAAGTTGACCACTTGCTAACTTTCAATTAATTAGCTCGGAGTAGAACTTTGTAGAAAGCGACTCGCTTGCAGATGAAGGATTGTAAATTGAATTCTAAACAAATTGTACGGGGATCTAGAACCTGAAGTGCTAATGGGACAAGTGCTTTTAAAAAAACCTTGATATTAAAATGTTTGTGGAAATCTTTACCTTTAAAACATATAACAGATAATATTATATACTAGCGACCCGCCTCGGCTTCTCTTGAGTAAGATCTATTAATGTGGCGTTATAAGATTTAAAATAATCTAAAATTCATAGAATGAAAAGACTAGATATTAACTTTATCTTTTTTTTCAAAACAAACCTCACAGATTTTTAATAAAATATAGCCTAGATCACACCTATCATAGCTCCTATCAAGTTTCTGCCATTCCGAAGATAAGCCCGGCCAGACAGACAGATAAAAATTGTAAAGTGATTATTCATGTCTTAATGGCATGCAAATAACTTACCTTACTAACCCTTAGCTCAATAAAAAGCATTTATTTGATATTACACACAGAAACTTCTATTTTATATATATAGTTATATATATTTATATAATATATAAAGTAATTATAATATATAAAGCAACAATATTAATCAAGGCAATTATATATATATAAAGCAACAATATTAATCAAGTAATTTTAGATAATGAGCATTTAAACCTTATGTTTAAGGAGGCATCTTTATATCTCGAAGAAGGTTATTCCAACATGTAATTGATTATGCCGCAAAGGTATATGAGTAGTATGTAGATTTATGGATCGAGATAGTTAGGACTTTCAAATAGGCTGGGGAACACGAACAAAGATTGTGAAAAATAACATACAAAGTGGTTAGAAGGTATGTATTCCGGCGAAAACGGATGTCGAGCTACTTAAGTCTTGAGCGAATTGTGATATTTGACCAAACTTGCGCAATATAGCGTATGCACAGATTGAGCAGACGGTCGAGTTTGTTAAGCAGCTCCTCAGGGATATCTAGGTAAGCATGATCTAAATTAGGATAACAGTGAGTTGACTTGCGTCAATCATCGTGAGAAGTTCGAAAAATACCAATAAGTAAGGGTACAGAGATTAATAGAAGATTCAGTTTATTTCGAATTCTAATAGCTCCAAAACTTCAAATACACCATTGTCGAAATAGACAATTCATTTATAACGGATTAATTTAAAACATTTATTAAAATAATCCAATATACAGGGTTATTTTGCAATAAACGGCCAAATTTGCAGAGAAGATTCAGAATAATTATAATATAGGCAAATGGTGAAGAAAAATTAATTAAAAAATCTCAAACATGCTATCCTTTTATCTTTTAAATTGAAAATGCGTGGTAATGCATTATTTTAACTGATTTTACTGCGCACGCACACATTCGTATGGGTCGATAAATCACATTCAATTTAGGATAATTTCAAATAAAAGTAAAAGCCTTTTCAAAACTGCCATAACGTTATATCATTATTTATATATTTGAACTTAAGTTTAAAAGTTGGCTACTCTTTGAAAAATAACCCTGTATAGTCAAAATTAAATCAATGATCAATCTTAGTCCCTATGTGGTGATGGCACAAGAACCCATCACACCATTTCCTTTCGTGAGAATAAGAGAAATGAAAACGTGGAAGTGCCAGAAAGATGTTTACTTTCGACAGATATTCATACTGTTTTAAACGTAAAACACTGTACCGAAACGGGATCCAGCTACAATAGTGTGGTATGGTACTGCGATCATCAATCCGATTGCCAAAGGTTTTGATTCTTTTATAGAATAAGGGTGACAAACGAGCACACAGTCCATCAATTTTCCATTACAGCCTATAAAAGTCCACTGTTGAACATAGGCCTTCCCATAGATTGTCTCGTAGATCTCGTAGATTTTGCCACAGGGAGGATTAAGATGGAATGCTTACGACGAATTCAACTCGGCTGGACAGCGTTCGGGAGATTACGAGTCATCTTCTCGTCAGCTACATTTGTTGGGGTTTCTGCGTGATAAACTTAGAAATGAGGATATCCGCAGTAGAACCAGAGTAATCGACATAGCCCAACGGATTAGTAAGCTGAAGTGGCAATAGGCCCGCCATATAGCTCGAAGAACCGACAACCTATGGGGAAGAAAGGTTCTCGAGTGGCAGCCTCGTACCGGTAGGTGAAGTTTAGTGCCCCCCCCACTATATGGAATGACGAGCTGGTAAGACATGCAGGAAGTCGATGGATGCATCTGGCTCAGGACCGTGCTTTCTGGCATTCCATGGGGAAGGCCTATGTTCAGCAGTGGACTTGTGAAGGGCTATAATGATTATGATGATAATGATGATGACGTGATCGTACTTTCTCCAAATTCCAAACAAAACTGATCGATAATCAAAAAGTTTTGTTTGGTCAAAGTTAGAATTTCTAAACTCAACGGCCGCTTAATCCTTTGTAAGCTCCGCATTGTTTCAAGCTCATTACAATTTCAAGGATCAAATATTCGACGTAACCTGTTCTTAAATGCCAACACTTGTTTAATCTGAGTGAAATTACTTGATAAACAAATTACAATCTGAATGTCTTCGAGACAAAAGCTTTTGTTACCCGATGCTGAGCTTCGTTATATTGACAGTCTGAAAGGTCTGTAACACCGCCCAAATTTCGACGGAATCAAAGGCTTTCTCATAAGATTGTACTCTTTTGTATTCTGTAGAATTTTTTGAAGAGTGTGTATGTGTTACAACTTAGTTTAATAAAGTTTTTGAACTTTGAGCAGATCAAATTTTTTATATTTTCTCGGATTTTGTTGTAAAAGCGTATACATCGCCCCAAGAATGAATTACTGACTCGGTGAAATCGAGTAACTGGTACTACTAGCTTGTGTCTGTTCCTAGTATTTACAGAATTAATATCACTTATTTTTGTAAAATTACTTTTATTTTTGTGTACGTACATTACATTTTCATAAATGTATTGAGAGGCCAAAATTAATATATTAATTTCCTTAAATTTTTGTCGCAGCGACTCTTTGCGCTTTAAATCATAAATTGCTCTTATGGCCCTCTTCTGTAAAACAAATATAATTTCAGTGTCAACCGCGTGTCCCCATAGCAAAATACCATACGACATTATGCTATGGAAATAGCTAAAGTAAACTAGTCTAGCTGTTTCAACACTGGTAAGATTTCTAATCTTTTTTACAGCATATGCTGCAGACTTAGTAGTCTGCTTGCTAGTTTTGATATATGGGGGCTCCATTGAAGCTTCGCGTCTAGTGTGATTCCAAGAAAAATCGTGGTATCGACAAGACTCAGTTCCTCCCCGTTTAAAATTACATTATTATTTAATTGTTTGACATTTGGAGTCATGAATTTCATACATTTCGTTTTAGTGCCATTTAAATGCAAATTATTAACATTGAACCAATTTACTATAGTCTTTGCGTTATAGCATGGTGCAGGTGACAGCTTACACTTTTGGCGTGTCTAGAGATGGATGTTAAATCGATTTAAAAAAGACGATTAACGATACACAAAGCAAAGCAAAAATTATCGATTAGCTATCGATATAAAAATTAAAACCGAAACATATATTTCTTTATAAACTACAATGCATGTAAAATTAAGTTAAAGTTTAATACAAATTATGACATAATAGTTACAAAGAGACACTTCAATGTATAGATTATACTATGTATTAATTTAAAAATAAAAATCATCTTCTATTTCATGTTGATTGCAACATTCATATTGACATTTAAACAAATAAAATGGCTGCCAGCATCTGTAATTTTCAGTACGGCGTAGACTGCACCGGCAGCTTTTCAAGGGACGAGTGCTAGCGCCTTTTGCTATATGTGTATTAGTTTTGCCAGGTCTAATGGGCCAAATATCGGGACGGAAGATAAAAATAATCGAGAATTTGGTTTATAAATCTAATGAAATAAAAATAAAAATAGTTTTTGATTAGTTATGATAAAGTCTTTTGACACAATGCGTAATTTGCTTTATTTTTTTTGTCTGAGCTGACCAACGAATAGTTTATCGTCCATGCATCGGAAACACTGCATATTCGTTTATGTGAGTTTTGTTTCCGTAAACCAGAGTTTGTTGAACGATTAGTTCCGATTCCAATACATATTTACGTGATTTTATATATTCGATTTATTTCAAAACCGATTTTTGATAGTCTGTGGTTGTGTGGTTGCGGTACCCATCCATGAAGTACAATAATATCTGTATGACAGTTTATCTAAAAAAATACGAAACTTCATAGGCGTGAGCTGTCACCCGCACCATGCTATAACGCAAAGACTATAATTTAGATATAACATTATTTACTTCGTCATATTTTAGTAATTGTCGTCTTAATTTGAAAATTAAAGAAATGTCATCAGCAAATAATACTATATCATGGTTATCCCTACTATGTAAGGTAAGTCATTAATGTATACAAGAAACAGAAAGGGCTGAGAATTGAGCCTTGAGGCACGCCCATTTGTACCATCGACCCGGAAGAGCTCATATTGTTAATGACAACTTTTGCGTTCTGTTACTTAAATATGAAATAATTAATTTAAGAGCATCACTTACACCGTAGTGTTGAAGTTTCCTGATTAATGTTTCATGGTGAACACAATCGAAGGCCTTGGATAGGTCACAGAATATACCCAAAGCATCCTGTGAATTCACCCATGCATTAAAGATAATATTATTGACAGAACCAATAAAGTTAATCAGCTCAACACCGGCATCAGTAGTCGAGCGACCTTTGTGAAACCAAATTTATAAAGTAAAACTATTTTTACAGCAACCCATGGTCACGGAATGGACAGTCCTCCGTGATCATGGGTTGTTGTAAAGCACCCGAGACGTCGGGAATTAAAATATTAAATTAAACGCGATAAAATCCTTAAAAAATAGTTTTATTTAATAAATTATTTATATTTAAAAAAATCATTTTATCAAGAATATTTTTTTCAAAAATCTTAGTAAGTGTTGGTAGTACAGAAATAGGTCTAAAATTGGCGGGGTCTAATGTACAACCAGATTTAAATAAAGGTATTACTTTACTATGGAAACACCAGATTCGATACTAGTATTAAAAATAATAGCTAGTTGAGGCGCGATTGTATCTATTATAGACGCAATAACTTGAACGGAAATCCCCACAGATCTGCAGTTTTCTTAATATCAATAGTTTTATAATATTTTACAATATCTTTTGATGATACTTTATGAAATGTAAAATTCTTTGTACACGCATTTACATTTTGTTTAAGTAATGATTCGGCGACGGCAGGAAAAGAATTTAGTGACTTAGTGGTTAAGATCGGAATATCAATAAAATATTTCTCAAAAACCATTGAAACGTCCTGATCTGATTCAGTTAATTTGTTGTTAAAACTTAACTGGTAGTTTAAATTGCGAGAGTTGATCTTACCAGTTTCTCTATTAATTATACTCCATGTCGTTTAATAGTTCTTGCTTCTTGAAGCTACTCTCCTCACTTAAGAGTTCGGTACGGCTCTTAGCCGTACTATTCGCCTCTGCTTTACGGCACACTGACAATGACTTGACAAATAACTGAGCCCTTTCTGCCTCTTCCATTTTTTCTTATTAATATATAACAATTAACCGTTACCCATAACATATAATTAGTTAATCCTTTCAAAGTAATTAAATTAACGGCTTAATAAAGGAGAGAATAGAATTATCAATAATGAGGCTTTTTGTCTTCAATTCGGCTTGCTATTTTTTCCTCATTTAGCTATGAAATGTTTCGATATCATATACTCCAATTAAGAATATGATATAAGTATTTATATCATATACTTAATTGGAGTTATTTCAACACGACTTACGCTTCTTCTACGTTACTATAAAAAGAAACTTCAAAAGCCTTTGATTTTCATTTAAAACTGTTTTTTAAAAGTAATATGCAATTTAATAACACTGGTGGTGGTGAGTGGATGCCGTGGCATTATCACCTATTGTTGGTATCATCATTTCGGTTTGTTTCTGTATGTTTTTGTATGATACGCGATATCTTCGTCAAAAAAAATATTGAGAAGCGTTTTTGATGATTTTTGTAATTAAATAGATGTTTATAAATAACTGCTTTTTGTGGTCCCATATAAAATTGTGGAAATAATAACAACCCTAAGGGTAGTAAAATAGTGAATGAAATTTTATTGTAACTATTTAAACGAAAATGAGATTGTGATAGGTATTCCTTAGTCCGCCCAAAAAGGGTGAAACAGTAAACTTTAATATAAACTAAAAGCCGACTTCAATGAACTAATAAAATAACTTTTCAACCGACTTCAAAAGGAGAGGCTTATAATTCGTCGGAATCTTTTTATGTATGTACACCGATTACTCGAAGACGCCTGAACCGATTTGAAAAATTCTTTTGTTTCAAAGGGATAATACTGGGTACCTGAGAAGTATATACATATATATACTTCCCAGGTGGTTCCATTTAAATTTTATCGAAAACGGTCGAGCGGTTTTAAAAATCAAGAAAAACTTATATTTATATTGAAGTCGCTTGTACAAAATGTATTATTTTTACCACTTGTAATAAAAAGTAACCTCCCTGAAGTATAAACTATTTAATAAAAAGAATTATCAAAATTCGTTCACAGTTGACGAAAAAATGGAGTAACAAACATACAAAAAAAAAAAGAAAGTCGAAGAAACAGTCGAGTTGTTAACCTCATTTTTTTAATAAAGAATAAAATAATTTCACATTCTGAAGTCGGGGCTTTAAATTTTCTATAAACTATGCTTTAGCACCGACAAAGATTAGAGCTCATACCAAACAGCAGTACCTACCTGTTAACAATTACTTACAACCAACGGTGGTAACTTAATCCTCTTATGCTGCGTACTCAGGTCAAAATACTTAGAACTTCAAGTGGCGTAGCGTGAAATAGCAGCTTAACGCTGCTGTATTTCGTATGGTGAGTGTAGAGAACCGGAGACCTTTTTTAATGGAAACGAGGCATTCCATTTTAGTCCACAGGTTGACAACGCTTATGCATTTTGATTCTTAACCGAGGATAGATGTATGTGTCTATAGGCCACAGCATCCACTTACCATCAGGAGGAATGTGTGCCCGTTTGTCACCCCATTCTGTAAAAAAAAATTGGGTCGGCTCAACCGGGAAGGACCACGCTCTCACGGAATACTAGCCACTCCGCTGTGTTTTGTATGGTAGTTGTAATATATTAGTCTAGCATTAATATATATTACCGTTACCGTTACAGCCTATTAAAGTCCACTGCTGAACATAGGGCTTGCCTATAGATTGCCTCATAGAGTGAGTATTTGCCATAGTTGCCACGCCCGGCAAGCGGGTTGGCAACAGCATTTTTTATTTTTAGTCGTTATTAGGAAGGCGCTGCTGCCCATCTCTTGATTTGTTTCCCTCTGTCGCCTCTCACGACACCCACAGGATGATATGGAGTAGTGGATATTTTTACACCGCTACAACACGGTACTATATACGGTATTATATATTAATCTATGCCAACTCACTCACCCTCTCTCTCTCTATCTCTCTCTCTCGTATGGCGACTCTCAAGACCTACCTGTTGAATTGTGAAATCCTTTTCAATAACTAATCTACAACATAAAACTATGTAGTGTTTCAAATAATATACAGTAGTGTAAAGAACTGGAGACCATTTTTACTGAAAACGAGGCATTCCATCTTAGTTCTCAGGAGTGACAAAGCATCTATGTATATATATAATAACGTATATTTATATATATCTAAAACGAGGATATACCTGTGTAGATGTATATGGGCCACAGTATCCAATTACCATCAAATAGACCGTGTGCTCGTTTGTCACCCTCATTCTATAAAAAGCTCGGTTTTAGCCTGGTTTTGCGTATATGTATGCAGCGGCATCGCTCCGTCTTTCTATGTATGTTCGTCTAAAGTTTTTACAGATCATTTGACTCCATACGCCATCTACCGGAGACCTCGAGATTTGACGAGAGAGATAACGTCTTCCAGAAACTTACTACATTCAGGCAATGGAGGTAAATTTCTTAAACTACCACAGATGGCGAAGTTCCTCAAAAAAAGGCAAAACAATGCATCTACACAATCAAATACAATTTGTTCCCAATAAGCCTACTTAATGAACGGGTTCGCCTTATATGAAAAACCGCCCACCAGATGTCGCTAGTTAGGACTGCAATGTCGTCATCATTGAGAAGTTGCGTTTTAAATAAGTTTATCGGTTTCTAGAATATGTAAATATTCAAAACAATGCCTCAGCAGCTTGCTCTTTAATTTTTTGCATATTTATTAACTCTCTTTTTAATTTTTCTACTTTTAGGAATATCAGAGTTTGGTATATTTCTAATGAAATTAAGATAAAATTAATCTAATATTTCAGAAAGAAACAACCTTTTTAAAAATTTATTCCCCGCCATGAAATCTGTCCAATATTTGACCTCATTCCTAAGTGGCGCTGCTATGGTGGCCGTAAAATTCGTGGCCCTGTTTAGATCTAGGCTTCCCTTTTCGTTTTTAAATAAAATAAACCACAAATGAGATTTATCTATTAATTTAATAACATCTAACAAGAATAATAAACCATACAACAAATCTACTTTTTATTTAACAATGCCCTTCCTTTTGGTTTTAATCTATTTCTTAGGATCGCTTCCCTCTCATCTTCTTTAGCTTGTAACATTTTCTGATGTCTTGTCTTCGCAAACTCCAATTCTGAATTGAGCTCAACAATTTTTGATGCAAAGTCTCGCTGTTTTAACATTCTTAACTTTTGTTTTTGCTGAAATGCAAAACAAAAATATTACATATTTTTTGCACAAAGTTACAGAAGAAACAAAATCTTCAGTTTTCATATAGGGAAATCATCATCTTTAAGGACATTAACAAATAAAACATCAAATACGATTGCTACAGGAAAAAATTAATTAACATTTTCTTTAAATGTAAACGCCTTGAAATAAGAATTGAGCTTAAAATCTGCAAAAAGTATGTAGTTTGATATCATTCATGAAACTCCACACCTGGGCCATGGACTTTTTCCAGTGTTGGGAGGAACTTACTAATACCTGTTACTAACCATATGAAATACTATTTTTCTCTGCCCAAATTTCATAGGTATCCAAAGTGAGTAATTGGCCTAGTAGTCAAAACAAACCCTCAAAAATGATGATATGAAATAGTAATTTTGCTTGATACCAAATATTAATGTGATATAGTTACACTACAGCTATTATAGTTGCAGTGTGAATGAGATGGCTCGACCAGGAAGGACCACACCTCACAAAATACTAGTGAAATAGCAGCTTAATGCTGTACTGTGTTCTATATGGTATGTGTACAAAACTGGAGAACCTTTTTGCTGATGATGAGGAATTCTATCCTAGTCCTCTGGGGTGTCAATGCATCAAAGCATTTTAATTCTGATTCGAGGATAGATGTCAATGGGAAGCAGCGTGCACTTATCATCAGGTGGACTGTGCTCCTTTTTCATCCCATATTCTATAAAAAACATGATTATCTCTAAAACCAGAGCTTTAACCACACAATAATCAGAGTAGATTTTGTGCACCATAAGTCACAACAAGTTAACAATGATGACACCTGAAAAAAGAACCTAACATTGGCTGATATAGTTTAAAAATACAACTATACATTCTTATATTAGAACTGTACAAAAAATACTTAAAATGTATATTTTATATATAAATATGTTATTGTGGAAAGGTAAAGTGAGTTAGATGAGGAAGAAAGGTTCTCTAGTGGTAGTTTCGTACCGATAAGCAAAGCGTAGGGAGGCGCCCCACTAGATACACAGCAGCGTTAAGCTGGTATTCTGTTAGAGCGTGGCCTTCCTCGGTCGAAGCATTCCATTCGTGCTACAACTATACCAGATATATAGCTGCAGCATGGCTCTAACACGTTTATGTTAATGTTATTAAAAGTAATAAATTTTATGAACTCAGAACACATGCACCACAAAAAACCCTCAAAAACAACATCATACAATAAAAAAGCGCACATTCATTTATAATCAAATTATAACCTCAAACATCCAGATAAAATCCTTGCATCTCACGCAAAATGTCACTTTATTTATTACAACTTACAACTGCTTGAAGAAATTGACTAGTGGGAGAACTAACCCACAAGACCTTTGCATTTTACTAAATCTACTTATCTAAACCGCAGCAAGTAAGTTAGGTACTGTACTAATTAGTACTAAAAGAATTAAATAATAAATAATGGTCGAATTGACGACGTAGATGCATAGCATGGCTAGGCGGGTGGCATCACTCGGCAAGAGAAAAAACGAAACAGCATGAATGATATCTGTATCTCGCCAACACAATACGGTTAAAATTTAAAACTTCGATGCTGTTTAGTCCGAGTTTGGTAAGAAAATATGAAATGTCAAAGCTAAAATATTTAAATGTAGTAACAGTATATAAACATACACTTACAATATTTAAGTGTACTTCATCAATCACCTGACTGGAGCCAGTGACCATGGGTGCTGCAAAGCACCCGAAACGTCAGGAATTAAAAATAAGTTAAATGAAATATGATAAAATTCATAAAAATAGTTATTCAAAGTGTAATGGCCGCTTAAATATAAGAAACCATAATAATTACTATTTGTGTATTTTGCAATTAAAATTAAAAATACAAATAAAATATTTAATGACACAGTTAAATAGACAACCCGGACAAATTTAATATGGACCGTCAAAAACAGGCAAAAGTAGTTTTGACTGAAAAATATTGATTAATAGTAATTTTGACCAAAACTAAACTATTATTTCACAAACATTTATTGCAAATCAATTTTAGGACATAAGTTTTTTCTGGGCTAAACTAGTTTTTCATAAACTGTAATAACTAGACAGGGACATTTACTAGATCCTGTTGAAAAAGAAACAGAAACAGAAAAGTTATTGAAAGTTGGTAAAAGTAATTACAGTGACAGTAGGCTGAGGTGGCTGAAGTGGACCTTGGGCCACCCGAAACCGCAAATATGTGGTTCATCCTGCCAGGCTTAAGAAAACTAGTTTAGCCTAGAAAACTCACTTGTCCTAAAATCGGGTTTGGCTAGTAACAAAATGATTTTGATCGTATTTCATTTTATTGCTCAAAACTAATTTGCATTAATGAGGGAGGGCTTTTCTCTCCCCCATCTATTTCAAAATTTTGCACAATTTTGCAATTAAGCAGAAATTATGATATTTTCAAATATTCATTAAAAGAACTATGCATTACCAAGGGTGGCTGTGGCCGAGTTCCCCACTTCCCTCCTACCCCTCCCTCGCTGGTCCCATGACAATAGTAAGGTAATAATTAATAAAAACTCCTTCCTCAAGAAGTTGACATTGTTTCATCCCCATGCCTCAGAGAACATGGAAGGCCTTCTATGGTCCTGCACCCAGGGGTGAATCTATACATGGGCTTTTTGGGCAGCAATCCCAGGGCCCTGTCGATATAAAGGGCCCCCAAACATTGAAGACATTGGCTATCACAGCTTTTAAAATAATTATGAAAATTTTATGAATTTTGGTGAAGAAGGTGAGAAAGTTAATTTTCTAAATCAATAAAGAAAATAGTTTTTTGACAAAATAGCCATTAGTTTAATTAATTGGGCAGTGTTAGCCCAGGGCTCCACTAATTTGTGGTCCACCCCTGCCTTCATATAATTTCTCTCATGTCCTGTCGCATGGCTATCCCATCTGACTATTAGAGCGAGGGAATGATGTGAACCTGTGCAGTGCACGCGCACACACTCGTGCACTATAATCCTGTCATGTCACGAATAACATAATAATACAGGTCATTATTTCAAAAAGGAGGAATTCCCAAAATATAATTAAGAAAGACGGTAGTAGCTAAGCAATTTCGAAATTAATTGATTACCAGTAATGGAGTTGGTCTGCCATCTAAAAATGTATAGTCAGGTCCGTCTGTAAGTATCCCTTCAGCATTTTTGTTGATAGGAAGTCCGCGCGTAACGCGCCATTCTTTAGTATTAACTGTTGCAGTGCAGCAAATTGGTCTAGAGAAATCTGGAATTTTACAAGTAGGGAATTGTAAAATATTTAACAACTATACCATTCTTTCCCTGTCACACTTTAAATGAATATTACTTTATAAACCTCTGAATGTTAAAAGATACATAACCAAACAGTTATCTCGGTAAATTATGAAGATTTAAGGTCACACTTACGCTTCATATGAATATTACATAAACCTCTAAATGTTAAACTTATAAAATACATATTCAAACAGATAATTCGGTGAAATAGAACTTAACCACTTAACATAAGAATAAAAATATAAAATTATGATTGTTTACTACCGATGTACCAAATATCAATTCGAAATCGAATTCAATTTCCAATTTTCGTTTTTTTTTGTAGTTTATGGCCTTTTGAATGAGCCATGTACCAGGGTTGCCAGAAATGTTCTGAAGAAACCGCCCAATATATTTGAATTCAAATATTCTTTGTTTATCGTTTTTTTGTAGCCTATTAGAAACTATTAACGATAAATATATAACAATAAATAAAGTTCGATAAACCATAACGTTATTATAATTTTTTACACACATAAATAACAAAATATATAAAGTTTTTATTAATTAAAAATGTAAAGATGTGAATTGTTCCTCTACGTTTTCTTCTTCTTCTTCTATATTATTTGGTTCTTTTTTATCATCAATTGTAGGATTAAAAGTTAGTATATCATCAGCAGGCTCAAATTCAGTAAGGCACACTCCATCCTCTTCTAAACTGATCTTAATTCGTAATATTGACGATAATTAAGGTAGATTCATACGATTACGAAACTTAGTTGTAGTAACGGTTACTCTTAATATGAACACCCGCGCAACTGTAGCATTACTAACTGGTAGGCTGTATGCTGTCAGTGCTAATGATGCTAGATCTTTGAAAATAAAACTCCCTTCAGAGTCGGTCAACTTTATCACCTTTGACCAAAACATTGGACCCTGAGAAATAATTGATTCATCGAATATAGATTTATTAATATATATAAAAATAAAATCACCCAATTTGCGAAAAATCGCCTTATAGAAAGTAGACAATTTCTTTTGTATGGAGAATAAAATGAGTAAAATATTGGGGAAAATAGTGCTTTGATGACTGTGAGATGACGCTAGTATCATCATAAAAGCAAGCTACTAAGGACTTTCATACCCTGGCTATACCTAAGGTCCAAAATATTCTAGTATTTACAATAAAATAACAACTGATTTTTTTAATTTATTGAAATAAACAATAAATGATATTAATGTCGGTAGTGGTGCCATCACTTGAACAAAATGTTTGAAAGTTGTGTAGTGTTCTTGTTTTCTATGAGATGGCGCTAGTAACAACGTAAAAGCAAGCTATTGAGGACTTTCATACCCCTGTTCGTTACATGCGTTTTTATTTATTTATTTATTCTTTATTGCATTCCTTAAAAATAAAAGAATACAAAGGGCGGACTTAATGCCTTGAGGCATTCTCTACCAGTCAACCCATGGAGTGGTGAGAATTTGACGTAGGTGTGGCAATATAGAATAAAATAACACAACACAAAATGATAATTAACGACATAATATATACATTTTACTAATAAATAAACTAAACATATATGACCTATACATATATATATACAAATATATACATACAAATATACATATATAATTAGTACATATAAATAACTATGAATATATGCGCCTGTTTAGCAATACATATTAAATGGATGAATCATGTAAAATGCGTTGTCTTCAATAGATGATTACGGACCTTTTTAAAAGCGTACTTATTGGGCGCTTTTCTGATGTCATCGGGCAAGGAGTTCCAAAGGCGTATAGCCTGAACAGTGAAGGAGTTACCATAGAACTCAGTGAAGTGAACAGGAATACAGATTTTGTTGTTAGAAGAAGAACGTAGGACCCTATCATGAGATGAGGAGAGATAGTTAAATTTACTATAATATACTATAAGATAAGAAGGCGAAGATGGGTCATTTAAAATGGAAAAAAGAACAAGCAATATTCTGAATTGCGCCTCTGACCGATTGTAAGCCAATTTAGCTTAGCTTAGCTTAGATCTCTATTGCGAAATATGGTTATACTTACGAAGCCCTAAAATAAATCTTATACAGTTATTAAGAAGGCGTTCCAGCTTGTTCAGAAGATCTTGGGACAGATCTGGGTAACACACATCTGCATAATCAATTATGGGTAAAATTAGCGATTGGACAAGCATGATCTTCGATTTTGTGGAATAAAATGTTTTAAGCGATACAGAGAGCATAACGTGGCAATGACTTTACGACTCACTTCTGAAACCTGGGTTCTCCAATTAAACGTGCTGTCGATGTGTAGGCCAAGATTTTAACAGAATTACTGAACGGAATTATAATACTATCATAATAAATAGGAGGTAAATCTGCAAGTTTAATCTTAGCCAGCATCCTTGAGCTACCCACCAGTATAGCTTGGCATTTCAAAGGTTGACCAAAACTCCATAACGAGTTGACCAATATTTGATAGCTGATAAGTTGTCGTTTAGTTTTTTGATCCCATTATGAATATCCCCAATTTCAGCTTGCACATAAAGCTGAAGGTCATCGGCGTACAAATAATACGAGCAGTCGAAGGTGGAGGTAATAAAGTTTATAAAAATTGAAAGAATTATAGGAGAAAGAATACTGCCTTGCGGCACACCAGCGTCCACATCAGCCCATGCTGAGGTCATTTGCCCCACACAAACTGACTGCTGTCGACCGCGAAGATAAGATGCAAACCATTCCAAAGCAGTAGGACCAAAATTCAGATGAGACAGTATAGAAAGGAGGATTTCATGATCAACTGTGTTGAAAGCATTTGAGAAATCATCTAGTACCAGTACTGTTTCTTTACATAGCCAGAAGAAGAACATCAAAACAACTTTTATTTTTTAAAATTTCTTGGTTCCGGTTAGAATTTCATAAAATCTTTAGGCGGTTTCTTTAATTAAAATTGGTATCTTTTATGTGTACTAAAATTAAGTTACGTTACAATTTCCAGTGAGCCCAAAAACGATTGTCTGCTTTAGGCGCAAGATATATTCTAAAATCTCCCAATTTGTGGGAAACTGCCCAATCTGGCAACCCTGCCAAAGACAAAGCACTTCTTATTAGTTTGTGCATTAATGACTCTACTTTTTTTCTTTCTAGTGGACTCGTACTATTGTATTTATGCCAGTGTCGTGTAATGAGATATTATCAATTAACACGCTTTTATTAGCTTGGCGTGTATCTGTCTATCTATCTATGTAATCGAATATATTTATCTAATTTTCACCAACTTGTAGACGGCCAATTGACTTGAAAATTTGGACCGATGACAATACAATAATTTAGTAACTTTATCCTAGTATCCAGATCAGAATCAGCAGGATAAAATAAAATAAATTAATCTTTATACTCCAGCAAATCTGAGAAATACTTTTGACAGCTGTCACATTTATTGAACTAGGCCAAAGCACATGAGTAAAGAAACCGTACCGTACAGAGGCAAAGCTTCATACAACCGTGCTATGATAATTACACTAGTACAAGCTTGAGGCGCGTGTGTGCGTGAGCACTGGCGGCTCTTCACGTACAGAGAGAAACTGCTTTAAACCGGCTCGACCAGTGCTCAAACTCAGGGTTGTGTAAAGAATAGTAAGTGTAAAATTTAATTTTTTGAAGAATTATTCCTGTCACATGAAATATAAAAAAGTGTTATTATGGTTTACTGTACTGTTTGTATGAACAATAATAGAACAAATAAAAATATGTATTTGTTTTAATTATCCCAAAGACTCCACTAGGTAAGTAATAACTTGACTATAATTTATTATTTTTAATGTGGTAGATAGATAACTCACCTATAAGTGACCTACCTATGTACCTATAAGTGATTTAATAGTTCTTTTTATAATGTTTATGATTGAATAATTATGTTTATAAATTAAATATGTAGGTTCATGTTTTTATTATTATTTCAGACGGCAAGAGTGTTACAAAACTTTTTTATTATAAAAAAGGCAACAATATAGACTCTGTGACGATCACATCGAAAAATCCTGTATTAAGTTTTCTAAAAAAAAGACCTGTTAACTATTTATTTGGAAATTCTTTTCCAACACTCCACTTGCTGACAAATGATGGTGCTTGATTGAATTCCAGCCAATGTGAAAATGTATCTCAAATGAATGTATGAATTGATTGAGCAAAAGTTTTGCGAATATTTTGATCTCGAAAGAATTATTGTAAATATTGGTAATGAAATATTAAAACGTGTGCAAGATTGTATTGCACGCCTCACAACGTGAGGGAGTGCTCAACTCTCGATATGTGGCCATACCTCAATTTCGCTACATAAAATCGTTCTTATAATTTTAGCTAGTTTTTATTATTATTAACGTTACAATAACTACAGACATTGAATTATAAGATTACTTTATTTTCTAATTGATTCACTTTAGATTACATAACAAAAAATGTAATTGAAAAAATATATGAACTGCCGTCCGTTGGTCTATGCATCGGTGAGTCTTCTCGCTTAATCGAAATGTAAGCAATATATTGAGATATATAGTATTAAATAAGATTCCATACATTCTAAGGAGGATCCCTATTGATTTTTGTTATTGAACTCATCACCGTTCAAAAGTTATTAATGAAAGTCGATCAGATTCTCTGTTTGTTTTTTTTTTCTTGTAAAAATTATTTATAAAATAAAATATTTAGAACAAATAGTTTATAAAAAAATATTCTATCTTAAGTATATAATAAAAGCTGATAAACGTTTTGTTTATTTAATTTTATCCTCTTGTGCCAACCCTACCAAAATAGGTAAAAAAATTGACAGCTCCTTAGAAGCTTTGCCTCTGTACGGTTTCTTTACTCGTGTGGCCAAAGAGTATAATAATTGTCCTACTAGGCATTCCAATTGAAAGATCGTACCTACAATATTCGAATCTTAAAAGGTATCGATACCGATTCTTTAGAGTTAGTAGTCATTTACAGTTTTATCTAGATTAAAACCAGAACAAATTAGAAACAAATAACTCAAAACACAAAATTTATCAAAATTTAGAGTTGGTAATCATTTACAGTTTTATCTAGATTAATACCAGAACAAATTAGAAACAAATAACTCAAAACACAAAATTTATCACCTTTTTTATATTTATTACTTACTACCAATTTCTAGAGATAAAGTTATATAAATTAAAGGCTGCACCAGATTAAAAACAAATTTATTTAATCACTTTCACTACAACTAGTAGTGAACTGGATTAGTAAGGTGAAGTACAATGGGCCGGTCATATAGCTCGAAGAACCGACAACCGCAGGCAAAGTGTAAGGCGTCCCGTCACTGGATTGAGTACGAACATGCATTAAAAAAAATTTTCTTTAATACATTCAAAATGAATGTCTCTGTCATAGTCGTGCATAACAATTTTCTTTTTTTTCTGCACTTTGGCCCAGTGATCGCTTGTGTAGTAGTTGTATTTTCTAAAAATCCTCCTCCAGCGGATCCCACATGACAAATAATGAGGCGCCCACCTTTTCCCACGGGCACGTGTCATCTGTCCATGTCTGCGGTATAGTGTGCTTGGCGTTTAGCCATGTTTCTTCAATGTAAATATTCTCGTAATATTTGCCTTCATGTCTCTAAGTAATTATTTTGCGTTTGTCATTTTTTTTGTATCGGAAGCCAATTCCTTTTCAAATGGTTCGTAATGACTCTATACTAACATTGTACAAGCCGGCATCTTATAAATTTATTGGCAACTTCGCCATAGTTGGATTCAAAGAAATTACAAAAAAATACACTTGTTTAAATAAACAAATAATAAATTAAAAAATGTATAGGTTCGATTATTTGAATATATTTACCGATTATTCGTATAAGCTTGAATTTTAACCATCCAAACAAGTACATAACGACATATCATTGAAACAACGTCAAGCGTAATAATGAGGGCTAATAATTTTCTGCTCACCATATGTCGCTAGTTGACACTGAGGTAAAGTTTTTTGTTACACAATGTAATTTAATTGAGAAGTTGGTTTTTAATAAAAGTTTATCAGTTTCTAGAGTATTATCTTAATACACAAAACAATGCGTCAGTGGTTTGCTCTTTAATTTTTTGCACATTTTTAACTTTCTTTTAATTTTTCTACTTTTATGAATATCTGTGGTTTGGTTTATTTATTATTAATCTAATTAATATAAAATATAACTAATAGTATAGAAAGAAACATTAACCTTTACATTTTTCGAACAAATTAACTTCCCTACTATGAAATCTGTCAAATATTACACCTCATTTTTAAGTGGCGCCGCACTTGTGGCAGAAAAAGTCGTGGATGCCCTCATTGTTTAAAAATGTAGATAGTCATTTCGGATGGAACATTCATGTAGATTCAGTATGTAACAAATGAAGATCAATTTACTGTAAATTACAAAATTTAACGCTTATAACACCCAGAAGTATTATGTACGTACTTTATTACGCATTGGTTGATGCAGTAATATCTTACGGGTTGAGCGTGTATGGTCTCACTTTTCCTGTTCACCTAAATTAAATTAAATATTTGCAAATGAGAATTCCAAAATAGTTAGTAGATAAAAAAAAACATAAATTCAAGTAATAAAGGTTATAATAAACTCTTTAAAATATGTGGTATACTGCCTGTAGAATTAAAAAGTCAAAATGTCGATCTTAATTGAACAATATAATAATATTGAATATAAACAAGAAAGAGAGTATACGTACCCAACACGACTAGATAGAACACCTAAGCTGTATGTCCCAAATGTCAAAAATTATTATGGAAAACGTAAAAGACGATGGATAACGCCCGTATTTATTAATCAGCTACCTCATGATTTAATAAAGAATATAAAAAGTAAAAATAACTTAAAAAATACTCTGAGAAAGCATTACTTGTCTTTATGTCCATAGTCGTATGCCGGTTAAGAACTTTAATATCCTTTGTTTAATTTCTTGTTACATTATTTTTACTTTTTTTTACTTTTTAGGTAGTTAATAAGTTTTGTTAATTGTATTTTATTTTATTTTACCTTTTTTGTGTTCTTTATAAGTATTATATTAATACACAAAACAATGCCTCAGTGGTTTGCTCTTTAACTTTTTGCAAATGTTTAACTATTTTTTTTTAATTTTTCTACTTTTATGAATATCTGTGGTTTGGTTTATTTATTTTTAATCTAATTAATATAAAATATAATTAATAGTATAGAAAGAAACATTAACCTTTACATTTTTCGAACAAATTAACTTCCCCGCTATGAAATCTGTCAAATATTACACCTCATTTTTAAGTGGCGCCGCCCTTGTGGCAGAAAAAGTCGTGGAGTCGTCATTGTTTAAAAATGTAGATAGTCATTTCGGATGGAAAATTCATGTAGATTCAGTATGTAACAAATGAAGATCAATTTACTGTAAATTACAAAATTTAACGCTTATAACACCCAGAAGTATTATGTACGTACTTTATTACGCATTGGTTGATGCAGTAATATCTTACGGGTTGAGCGTGTATGGTCTCACTTTTCCTGTTCACCTAAATTAAATTAAATATTTGCAAATGAGAATTCTAAAATAGTTAGTAGATAAAAAAAAAAACATAAATTCAATTAATAAAGGTTATAATAAACTCTTTAAAATATGTGGTATACTGCCTGTAGAATTATAAAGTCAAAATGTCGATCTTAATTGAACAATATAACAATATTGAATATAAACAAGAAAGAGAGTATACGTACCCAACACGACTAGATAGAACACCTAAGCTGTATGTCCCAAATGTCAAAAATTATTATGGAAAACGTAAAAGACGATGGATAACGCCCGTATTTATTAATCAGCTACCTCATGATTTAATAAAGAATATAAAAAGTAAAAATAACTTAAAAAATACTCTGAGAAAGCATTACTTGTCTTTATGTCCATAGTCGTATGCCGGTTAAGAACTTTAATATCCTTTGTTTAATTTCTTGTTACATTATTTTTACTTTTTTTTACTTTTTAGGTAGTTAATAAGTTTTGTTAATTGTATTTTATTTTATTTTACCTTTTTTGTGTTCTTTATAAGTATTATATTAATACACAAAACAATGCTTCAGTGGTTTGCTCTAATTTTTTGCACATTTTTAACTTTTTTTAAATTTTTCTACTTTTATGAATATCTGTGGTTTGGTTTATTTATTTTTAATCTTATTAATATAAAATATAGCTAATAGTACAGAAAGAAACAATAACCTTTAAATTTTCCGAACAAATTAACTTCCCCGCTATGAAATCTGTCAAATATTATACCTCACTTTCTAGTGTCGCCGCCCTGGTGGCAGAAAAAGTCGTGGATGCCCTCATTGATTCTGGTTTTTTTTTTATTTTGCTTTGTTTCAAAGATTCGAATTCACATTAGTGATAAAGAATATACATGTTGTAATGAAATATACATAACTTCATAATTTTTTGGATTTACGCAAAAGGTTATTTTAAATCGTGTGAGTCTGCTTGTACAAAGTTATTGCGGAATGATTAATGTGAAACGTCAAAAAGTATTTCTTAGATTTGGTTGAATATAGAAACACGATAATGACAAGTGACAACTTTTTTTATTAGTAAGTAACCTATATTATACGTGGTAGAGCCACGCTGCAGCTATATTAGTTGTAGCACGAATGGGTCGGCTCGGCCGGAGTAGAACCATGCTCTCACAGAATACCAACGTAAAATGGCAGCTTAAGGCTGCTGTGTTTCGTATGGTGAGTGTAGAGAACCGTAGAACCTTTTTACTGGAAACGAGGCATTCGATCTTGGTCTTCAGGGGTGACAACGCATCTGCAGTTTGATTCTTAATCGAGGATAAATAAGGATGTCTATGAGCGACGGCATCCACTTTACCATCAGGTGGACTATTTGCTCGTTTGTCACCCTTATACTATAAAAAAAAGTAAGTAACGACATCTTTGGATGCGTTCATAAATATTTATTTGTTGCGTTCAAATTATCAACCAAGTACAACCGGTTCTTTTTGCGTCCTACAACAGCAAAAAGTTAAAAATCTAAAATACCGCAGTCAGTTCAGAAACTTTATCGCTAGTTCTTGAATCAGTCCGATTACAGAGTTTTTTGGATCGATTCATTGAATCGATGTAGTGTCCAAATCGATCTGAAAAATATATTATTTTACTCTATATAATCGATTTCAGATAGACATGCAGGGATAGACTAGTGAAAAAATATATCGATATTTATCGTATCGATATTTTAAACATTATCGATTATTATCGCGTGAAAAATATCGATATATCGATATCAATATTACTATATGTTTTGACGACGAAAAAAAGCAACAACAGCATTCGAATGGTTTTGTTGCTTAATTGTTTTTTCTGATAAATTGTATTGTCTATTATGGCCCCTCTACCCTACTCGCGAAGTTGATCGAAGTTGTGCAAGGAGAATAGTGTAGAGGGGTACTTCGATTCGCTTCGTGCAACCTCGCTTCGCCTCGGGCGACTTTCGATCGCTGTCGGTTTTTTTGCGCCCGAGTCATAGTACTTCGCGAGGTGCCCCGAAGTTACACGAAGCGTCTCACTACACTACTTGGCGTACGCCAGTTATTTATTAACTTTATTATATATAAATATTAAATATGTAGCTTGCTACATATTGAATATTATCTTTGGTTATGGTTAACGCATTGACGTCGTACTGTTCACACAATTATAGCATTATAGCAGCTGCCTCTTGAACGTTATTCATGTTAAGGGTGCGGGCGACTCAAGACAACCGAGCTCTTCGCGAAGACTTCGATCGCAGTCACTTTGATCGACTTCGACGAGCACTTCATCGAGGTAACTTCGCGAGTTGTGTAGGGGAGGCATTACATTTTTAAATAAATATATAATTAAAAAAAATAACAAAATTTATACGAATTCGATACTCTAAAATAAATATCGATATATCGCGATTAAAATATCGACAGTAAATATCGATTATTTTGTGAGAATTTATTGATATTTTGATATATCGATATTTTTTACCCAAGCCTAGACATATATACCTAATGTGTATTGTGTAGTAGACAATTTGTAAAAGTCATATCTATTTATCTATGGTGCTGGTGGTTCTGGTGAAATCCAATTCATAGATTATTAAATATTTAAAGGAAGTAAAATTGAAAGCGATTTACTTTATTTTTATACAGTGAAGTGAACGTGTTTTCTTCTGTGTTATTCTCTAGTTTATACAGCAATTATATATAGCTGGTTTAGTGCACAAAGAAGGTAAGATGAGACAGTAATTCTTTAATTATCGTTGTAGTGTTTGAAAACGGATCGATCATATTGTTGCGCCATACATAATTTCGTGTATTATCACTCTAGTACATTCTAGACCCTGAAGTTTTTAAACAACTATTTAGCATATTTCAACAAGAAATTCAAGGTTTTTCTCTTTTTTTGAATCGAATTAAAGTGAAGACCGTGTCGCTGAAAGCAAACGCCGGATATAAATAGGACTTACTAAATCGATATTTGTAATCAAAACACTGAAAATTACGTCACGTATATGAAACCAAATTGATAAACCTATTACTCGCACACCAGTAAACATCAGAAACCATTCATTTACGCTTTTTTATTGCATAACTCATATTTTATATTTATTAACATATTATGTTATTGTTGATCCTTTTTCAGATCAGTACTAGGACTCCCCGTAAGTGCAGTTAGATCTATTCAAAACGGCTACCGAAAAACTAAATACCACCGATCAGGCCAACTACAATACAATGTGTATGTATATAATTTTATAATTAATTTTTTCTTCTTCAGCATATACCCGCCCGGACTATGTGGCAGAATCCAGGAGTATATCCAGGAGGTGCCTATATTGATTATAATTATTTGTGTATCACTGTGCCCCTGTGAAAAGATATGTCTGTATGTTAAGTCCACAACTTCATTAGTAGTCATAGTCTTATTTATAAAAAAGTTACAAAAATATTACATAAGGGTTCATAGAATGACAAGTAGCAACAGTAATTAAAAACTGGTTTTAAATTTTGGTGTGTCTTAAAGTTTTCAAATTTGTTCTCTGAAATTAAAAAAAAAAACTTATTCAAGAAATTCTGTTATAAAAGGCCAACCAACTATGAAGTAGGTCAATATATAGAGAATTACAGTGTTTGGAAATAACTCATCTCTCAACATAATATCATGAAAGTAAGACTCAAAGTTTACAACCTTTCAAATTACCACTATAGTGGTGGATGATTAAATAAATATATTTGCAATTTCTTTATTAAAAAAGACTGTTTATTTCACCTGTTTCAATATAAACTTCTACATTTTTATGAGCGAGTTAATGTTACGTTTTTGTTTCTTATTTTTTCTTTTTACACATTTACAGATTATAGGTACATGTGCCATTTTCTCTTTTTTTTTTCAACAACAAATTTACAACTACATTCCCTTCAGTCTGCACTGCAGTCAGGCTTAGTCACTACACTGCACTTTGTATTGTTTTTATCGGATGCACTGTTTTGATTCAGCAATATGATAGAGAACACAATGAACTGTCTGCTTAACCTAATGTCAAGGTTACAACATGACTATATAGAATCTTGAAATAAGCACACCACATAAGTTTTTGTATTCATAATTAAAATATAGAATATTAATAGTTAATATTTGTTAAACACAGTATGCTGAAGTTGGCTTTATGTTACATAGTTATGCAAATTATTAGTGCAGTGTTTTATTGCAAAATAAAAAGAATCCCAACAAACGAAACATTGTTTCGTGTGTTTTAGATGAAAAGAAAAATCTTCATAAGCTCCCAAACTATGTTTATGTTACTTTAAATAATTACACAGAAGTGATGAACTTTACTGTTCAAGTCATGTGTTTATATTTATGTATATATTAGAATTACGTGCATACTTGCGTGCGTATTAGTGTGTGCGTGGTTGCATGCGTCCATGCGAGCGGGTGTGCGTGCTTGCGCGCGCGCGAGCTTGTTTGTGTGTGTGTGTGTGTGTGTGTGTGTGTGTGTGTGTGTGTGTGTGCGCGTGCGTGCGCGCGCGCGCGTGTTTGTGTGTGCGCACGCGTGCGTTTGCGTGTGTGTGGTGTGTTAGTGATAGTGTTAGTATGTGTCTGTCTCTTAAATAATGATGTTTTAGCAAACTACAAAAAAGTTGGAAGTTGTCAGTTTGACTTTTATGTTTTTTGGACCTCAGGAGTTGAAATAAATTTGAAGTTTTTAATTGAACTATTTAGATAACAACCTATTTGTTACCTTGAACTAGTGATATTCCTTAAGTCCACTTATAAGTTTAATTTTGGCTGGCTTGGATCATCATGTCAAATTATTGCATTTTCTGGTAGATAACTACTACAGTTTAAATATTTATACACTTGAACTGTTCTTCTACCTTCTGATTAGATTAAATAAGTTCTAGAAGCCATTTTATTGAGAATTTTTAATGCCCTGTTTAAAAAAGTATAGTTATTTAGAATGTTGTATTCCTTCCAAATTTAGAGAATAGCAGATGAATTGTTCATTACAGTAGAATAAAGGTGATGCCTTTAGATATTACTCTCTGTCACCATTCTAGACATTTCATAAATTATTATTCTGCCATTTATTGGTTACTTATAATTTCTCCTAGTCAACTTTTATCATTTGGTTTGGTATGTTATGATAAGTAATGAGTATTACGTATAAATATTAGGTCCTTACATATGAAATTGGCGTTTTGTACGGGAGGAATATAAAGTAATTTTTTTTTTTTGTAAAATATATTTAATTAATCAAAGTATGCACCGTTGTTATCTATGCACTTTTGCCATCTCATAGGTAGTTCATTGATCCCTTTACTAAAAAAAAACCATGGGGGCGAGAATCAATAAACTCTTTGAAGGCGGTTTGACTGCCGCATCGAGTTAATTTTTTCCTTGTAAGAAGTTGTCCAAATTCCGGAAAAAAATGGTAATCTGTTGGAGCAAGGTCCAGGGAGTACGGGGGATGTCGCAGACATTCCAATTGTAGCTCATCTAACTTAGTGGTTGTTTGTTGTGCCGTGTGTGGTCTTGCGTTGTCGTGAAGCAGCAGTGGCCTAGAGCGATTGACCAATCTCGGTTGTTTAGCAGCTAGTTCTTCCTTTATGGTTTGCAGTTGCTGACAGTAGATATCTGCCGTAATTGTTTGGCCAGATTTTAGAAAGCTGTAGTGAACGACACCGGCGGTAGTCCACCAAACACTCACAAGTAACTTTTTCTGAGTCACTTTTCGTTTAGGGAAGGATTTGGCTGGGTTTCCAGGGTTCAGCCATTGCGACAAGCGCTTCCGATTATCGTAAAGTATCCACTTTTCATCACAAGTAATGATTTGATTTAAAATCCCTTCATTATTGTGTCGGTTGAGCAATGTAACACAGCAGTCGACGCGTGTTTGCAAGTTCGATTCACTCAATTCATGAGGTACCCATCATTCAAGTTTTTTTACTTTCCCGATTTGCTTCAAGTGGATTAATACAGTTTTATCACTTACCCCGAAGCCTGCAGCTATCTCTGAAGTGCTTTGTGATGGATCCGCTTCCACAATAGCCTTTAATTCTTCATTTTCCACTTTGGTCTCCGGCCGTCCATGGGGTTGATTCTGAAAGTCGAAATTTCCAGAACGAAAACGTTGAAACCAAAAACGTACCGTGCTTTCTTTTGCGACACCAGCGCCATACACATCATTAATCCTTCGAGCTGTTTCTGCAGCACTGGTGCCATGGTAGAACTCGTACTCGTAAATATACCGATATTTCATGTTTTCCATTGTGCGGTAATAAGCGACGCCAAAGAAAAAAATAATGAGGAAAAAACAAATGAATGACTGTTTTCAAAACTCAAATGTACCAGCTGAATGAATTTATAAATTTGAATTTGGAATTGTTAACCAAAGACGAGATATTTCAGATCAAAGTGGTCAGTACTACAAAACGCTAATATAAGAAATATTGCCATAAAAGTCTTGTGGAACTTTTACCAGCTCCTATAAACCCACTGCCGATTATATTAAATTGAGACATAATATGGATTTTTTTTTCATATTATGTCTCAATTTAATGAATAATTACTATTATATTTAAATTATACTCAATGTTACTTAATTCCAAAGTTAGTGATTCATCCATTTATTCTGATGAGCATGTATGTGTAGGTAATATAATAATATGGATGTAAAAGAGGCGAGAGAAGTGTGTCAGAATTGTGCCAAAGGGAAGTCCCTAATCTCGGGCTACACCTCTGGGTGGCAGGAGTGAGTGTTTTTTGTATGTATGTGTATATAATTAATTCATGGATCAATTTATATACTTTTACAATAAAATTCCAAAAAAAAAATGTTTGTCTATTGCTAACTTTAAACAAATTATTAAACAAAGGTTGTATAAAAAGCTTAATATTAAAAAATACATGGATCATACATACTCCTAGAAATGAGGTGATCGCTGCCAAGCTGTTTCTTAAATGATTTATATAATTAATTGTACATATTAATTAATTAATTCACTAATTGTAAAGTAAATAAAAATACTGGTGGGTTTCTTGCTTGTTCTTCCCAGAACGAAGGTTCTAAACCTGTTGTAAACTAAAAAATAATTTAAAATATTATTGTTACACTAATATTAAAAACAACTGATATGAGTTTAATCTCGTTCAATCTCAATACGGGGTCAAGCGATAAATCAATCAATCAAATCCTGACAAATCTAACTCAGCTGGGCTATGTTCGGGAAACTGAGACAAATCTAATCTGATATTTCTCACAACAAACTTAAGACTAAAGTGTACAATCCAATGCGTGTTGTGAGTGATGACTTACAGAGCTAAAATGTTGTCTTTCACTGTTAGTCATATAAAGAAACTCACTTAATATGTGATGGAAAAGGCTATGTCACCTGTACTAATGGGTGTCCCTCAGGGCTCGATTCTCGGCCCATTTCTATTTCTGGTATATATTAATGACTTACCTTCCCTTGTAGGGGATAATCATGATATAGTATTATTTGCTGATGATACTTCCTTGATTTTTAAACTTAAACGTCAATTATTTAAATGTGACGAAGTGAATAATGCTATATCAAAATTAGTGCATTGGTTTAACGTTAATAATCTACATTTAAACGGAAATAAAACTAAATGTATTAAATTTACAACAACGAATGTTAAAAATCTGGGTACCAATGTATTTTTAAATGGGGAAGAACTGAGCCCTGTTGAATCCACTGTTTTTCTTGGCATCACTCTCGACGCAAAGCTTCAGTGGGGCCCCCATATATCCAAACTAGCAAGCAGACTAAGTTCTGCAGCCTATGCTGTAAAAAAGATTAGAGGTCTCACTAGTGTCGAGACAGCTAGATTAGTTTATTTCAGTTATTTCCATAGCATAATGTCTTATGGGATTTTGCTATGGGGAAATGCGGCTGATTCAGAAACTATTTTTGTTTTACAGAAGAGGGCCATTAGAGCTATTTACAACCTAAAACCGAGAGAGTCTCTTAGAGATAAATTTAAAGAAATAAATATATTAACTTTGGCCTCTCAGTATATTTACGAAAATTTAATGTATGTTCACAAAAGCAAAGGTAGTTTTAGTAAAAAAAGTGATATTCATTCTGTAAAATCTAGGAACAAACACAAGCTAGTGATACCAGTTTCTCGACTCCACAGAGTCAGTAATTCATTCTTGGGGCAATGTATACGCTATTACAACAAGGTCCCGGAAAGTGTACAGGCTCTCTCTATTACCAAGTTTAAATGTTTTGTTAAGCTGAAACTGTATAAAAAGGGTTATTATAGTATAAATGAATATATAATTGATAATAACCCCTGGGAATGAGGTGGTCGCTTCCAAGCAGTTTCTAAAATAAATTTTGTACTTAAATAGTTTGTACAACCATTAATGTAAAACTTACTTTAAAAAAAAAGTCCCGCTGGGTTTCTTGCTGGTTCTTCCCAGGACAGAGGTTTTTTTTTGAACCAGTGGTAAAGTAAAAAAATGACTTTCAATAAGAATTACACATGTAATCTATATTGAATAAAAAATTATTCTATTCTATTCTATTCTATTCCATGCTCGGAATATTTTAAATGAAATCTGTAATGAGGATATCCCCAGAAGAACAAAAGTATAACTGACATAGAATCAACAAGAGGTAGTAATCAGTATCAATAGTCCACTGCTGAACATAGGCCTGCACCCATATATTGCCTCATATCATATAAATATCCCTCATATTTTCTATAGAGGCCACGCTTGGCAGGCAGCTAACCAAATTTATTATTTTTAGTTTTTATCACGAAGATTTTTTTTTATATGATAAGTATGACAAGTGAGCACGCAGTCAACCTGATGTTAAGTGGTTGCTGTGGCCCATATACATCTACATCTATCCTCGTTTGCGAATCAAAATGCAGATGCGTTGTCAGTCGTGAGGACTAAGATAGAATGTCTCTTTTCCAGTAAAAAGGGTCTCCGGTTCTCTACACTCACCATACGAAACACAGCAGCATTAATCTGCTATTTTACGCTGGTATTCTGTGAGAGCGTGGTCCTTCCCTGGTTGAGCCGACCCATTCATGCTACAATTATACAATGAATATAGCTGCAGCATGGCTCTACCACGTACATATAGCTGCAGCATGGCTCTACAAGATGGTCTTATCCATCTCCTATTATATTATGGTATTGGTTATGTATGAGTATATACGTGGTAGAGCCATGCTGCAGCTATATTAGTAGTATAGTTGTAGCATGAATGTGTCGGCTTGACCGGGGAAGGACCATGCTCTCACAGAATACCAGCGTAAAATAGCAGCTTAACACTGCTGTGTTTCGTATGGAGAGTGGAGAAAACCTTTTTACTGGAAAAAAGGCATTCCATCTTAGTCCTCACGGGTGACAATGCATCTGCATTTTGATTCTTTATTGAAGATAGATGTAGATGTCTATCGGTCACAGCAACCACTTACCATCAGGTGGACTGTGTGCTCATTTGTCACCCTATCTTATTAAAAAAAAGAGGTATGAAATCTCTCTGCCACTACACAGCTATTTTATGATTTATTGTCAGCTTAGTACATTACTAAAAATATTATTAGGGTTTTGAAGTGAAACTTCTTTATCGACATAGTGGAGAAATTTAGTACGGTATTTTAAAAAAAACTTTATACCACAGGGGCAGTATGAGTATACTATTACTTAACCTACTTATGTAAAATATAAAATAAAAGAAAAATGATATGTCGTGAAGAAGTTTCACTTCGTACGTGTGTACACAATTACATTCACAATTTTTTTTTGTATATATGTTGATGAGACAAAAGTAAATATTTGCAGCGTTTTAAAAACGCTTTAGTAATTAGTGTCAAGGATGCAAGTAGTACCTGCCTGCCCACCCACACATATTCTCATTAGAGTTAATCTTGTTACCAGACACGGAAAAATTGGTTGCCCTCACTGTTTTCACACATACATCTTTATTGTATGAATTCGTGTGTGCATGTGTATGTGTGTGTGTTGCGTCCGACGTACGTCCGTTGTGACGTGTGTGGCATTGATTGACACGTTAGTAGTGTGTAGTGTGCTGTATGCATGAACATACTTTATGTATGTATGGTAGAGCCATGCTGCAGCTATATTATAATTGTAGCACGAATGGGTCGTCTCGACCGGGAAATGACCACGCTCTCACGGAATAATTTATTATATAAATTTCTGTGTTTCGTATGGTGAGAGTAGAGAACTAGAGACCGTTTTCAGACCTTATCCTATAAAAAAACCACATAAATGTAAGTGTACATGTATGCTTAACATCATTGTGCGGGCTGTATTACACAGATAAAAAATCTTGGAAAAATAATGCGTAGAGTAGAAATGAAGTAAATTTCTTTGTTTCCTATAAATAATATTTAAAACTAAATTTCATTGAGAATCAAGGTGATAAACAAAATCACGTTTATCACGGCATTGTCACTGATATAAGTAATGGATAGCTACTATTCATTTTATTTACACTGTTGATTATTATTTATAAATAGTGTTAGTAATGTTTTGAATAAAGGTAAATTGTACGCATTTGATTCCTATATATTCTCCTATCGCTTCGAATGTTTTGTAGCACCCATAGGTCTCAGAGAGGTTAAGTGTTTGACCATATGATATCGGTTAACCCTAGCTCCCTTCAACGTTTAATTATGAGCTCGCAGTATCTTGAATTTTTGAAAATTATCTTCAATTGTATTCTTCAATTTTCAATCTCTATATATAAAAATCAATTGCTATCTGTTATTCTCGCTAAAACTCGAAAATGGCTCGACTGATTTCGATGAAAATTTTTGTGTACGAGTATGTTTAGATTTACAATTGCACCCCATAGACGGCGCTGTTGTCGAGATCTAGAAATCACCCATGCGAAGCCGGGGCGGATAGTAAGCTAGTATTCGATAAAACCCGCGTAAAAATACATAAACACGAAGGTAAACATCGGCACTTATAGCTCCTGTTGAGTGACGGGAAACGGAGACCTTTTTAATGGTAATGAGGCATTTCTAAGACTGGAGAGTCTTCAGGGGAGACAAAACATTTGCATTTTAATTCTTAATCTAAGATAGATGAAGGTGTCTACGGGACACAGCATCCACTTACCCTCAGGTGAATTGTGTGGTCGCTTGTTAATGTTACTTATATGTTCTATGTGTAAAAGATATATAAGCTTATATATAAAACTAGGACGTCTGCGTTCGTTCCCACCACCACCGTGTTACATCAGCTTTGATAAACCGTAAATCGTCACATTTAAAACAACCGTCAAGGAATACCGATCCCTGCTATGAATGATTCGCAAAGCTATTGAAATAAATAAAAATCTGTATCCTATAATTAATATAATTAACCATAGGTACCACTTCAAGATACTATAAGTTCATTCTACGTAGATCAGACCAATATTAATCGTTGAAAATAGCCCGGGCTAACTTATGCATCTGGATGTAGTTTCAAAAATACCCCAAAATTTCTAGAGATTAATTACTAATTTTTTTAAACGCCATAAAAACTTGTATGTCTGAGTAATAAGAAAAAAAAATTTTCGAAAATATATTTGTGATGTTCGCCCATACGCATTGGGGTAGCGCGGCGGACACCTTTCCTTGCCCTAAAAACCGTCTGAGAAATGAGCGGAGGCCTGTGCCCAGCAGTGGAACGTATATAGGCTGTAACTTTAACTATAAATCCGTATAAATTAATTTAATTCCATGTAACACAAGAAATCAGTATATCAACCACTCCAAGCTTAAAATGCTTGAGTTTGAACCACCCCTGGTTCAGGACAATATTCGAATCACAGTCCGTGCTCTAACCACGGTTGCTTCGAATATGCAAGACACTGCATTCCCATTTCATATTGTGATTTTTTATACTACTATATATATATACTATATATATATATATATATATATATATATATATACATATTTAGAATCCATTCTCTCGTGTTATGAATTATGTTGTAAGAAAAATGTACCGAATTTAATGCGAACGCGCAGTGTGACCTTGTCAAGTCGACAGTAATGCCCAACCTCTCGCTTCGCGTTCGAAATGATGAATCATCTCTTCATACGTTTCTTGTTTATTGTTCATACTGACTCACTGAAGAAAGCTCCGAACACATTTCATGACGAATTTAATATGATAATACTATCTACGTCCAAACAATATGTGTCGCATCGTTTTTCCTGCTATATATACAGGAATACATACACTGACATCATATTATGATAATATGTCTGTGCATACATACTCCAACGAACAGTAGTGAAAGTGTAATGAAAGTGAAAGTACTGGTCGTCTAACTTTTCATTTTTTCGATGTGGTTTTTGATTTTTAAGTTTTTCCATAAGCCTATATTTTTGTATTATTAAGGAAACTTTTATAAGCTATAAATAGATGGAATAAATCATCTATTTATAGCTTATAAAAGTCCGCTGCTGAACAGGCCTCCCCCCAAAAATTTACTATTATATTGAAATTTTGCCAAGCTTGGCATGCGGGTTGCCAACCGCAGTTTTTTATAATTTTGAGTTGTTATCAAGAAGATGCTTCTGCCCATCTCCTGTTTTAGTTTCCCCTGCCGCCTCTTACGACACCCACTGGACGATATGAGGTAGTGGATATTCTTACAACGCCACTACGGGGTTTGTTTTGTTAACTTTCCTTAATTATTACTCTGTAATAAAAAAAAAACGAAAATACGTTATATTTGACCATTTCGTTAAAGTCAAAAGCTCTTGTTGACTAATAAAAAACAAATTTATACATCGCTGAGAAACCCAGTGATAATTTCAAATTATAAAAAGTAAGCTATTGACCTTATAGTTATCTGTGTATGTACTCGTAGTATTTACAATAACGAGATACGATGCACTGTTAATTTTCAATTGTTTCTCGACATGTTTTCTTAAAATTAAATCAATCGGTAAACATATAAATAGGTAATAAAAACTTTAAAAAAATATTAAATGACAATAATTATTTGATTCGCCGTTTAATTCGATGTGTGGAGGTGTAAGAGTTTTCGTAAGCCGATTTCGTCTTGTGGGTGTCGTAAAAAGCGACTATAATCTAGGCATTTTACGTCTGGCGTAAAATGTCCAGACGTAAATGACTTTTACATGATAGAGCCACGCTGCAGCTATATTATGGCTGTAGCACGAATAAGTCGGTTCGACCGGGGTAGGACCACGCTCTCACAGAATACCAGCGCAAAATAACAGCTTAATGCTACTGTGTTACGTATGGTGAGTGTAGAGAACCAGAGACCCTTTTTACTGGAAAAGAGGCATTCCATCCTAGTCCTACGGCTGACAATGCATCTGCATTTTGATTCGCAAACGAGGATAGATGTAGATGTCTATAGGCCACAGCATCCACTTACCATCACTTGCTCGTTTGTCACCCTTATTCTATAAAAAAAACCGACGATAGTATAGCGTCAAAGATGCGAGATGTCTGGGTACTAAGATTGTAAGTTCTAACTACAGACAGTTGCCAGTACTTGTACAAAACTATAATTGTTGGTTTCGGTGTCACTGGGGTTAAGATGACGTGACGTTTTATGAGACAAGTATCATAATAAAATTACATAATCGAATCAAAAGTCAACTTATATTTTTGTCATATATTATACGAGATAAAAAAGTAGGTGTTATAGGCCACAACCTTCGCTTACCGCCAGGTGTGCTTATTTGACCGGCACCCTTCTATAAAAAAAAGTTTAAACCATTTTAGATCAGTTCTACTAGGTGGTAAGACTCCTATTCTGTCTAGGAGTCCGTGTGGGTAGGTATCGATACCACCCTCTTTCCTATTTCTGCCGCCAAATCGTAGGTAGTACTAGCTATCCTGTGTTGCGGTCTGAAGGGTATGAAAGCCAGTATAATTACTAGAGGTGTAAAGTAACGAAAAAGCGTACCCGTATGTATTCGTTACTATAACAATAAGTACTCGTTACTATCGTATCGTTACGTTACTCGTTACTTCTGATACCTCATAACATGCTATGTTATGTTAGAGCATCGAATCAAGTCGTATTGCGTACGCGTACAGTATGACGTCGCGGCATCACAACATTCATAATTTGTAGAGAACATACATATACATTAACAAAACTTTGTCTACACACACAATACCTTTAATAAATAGTAAACAACTTGGACGACGAATTTCCAAATTATACTTTACTTAATAAAGAAACATCGCTCTTTGTAATGTACGTTCTTAAATTCATTGAATAAGCGTGCGCATGCGTAAAACATACGATCAGCAAATGTTTACACGCATCAACGGTACTTGCGGAACTGAAACAGTGTAGGTACCCATACTACGAAAATGCGAGTAACGAAATGCACTCGTGTGTAACGTTTCGTTACTCGGTACTAGATGGCGCACCGTTACTCACCGAATACATACGGTTTGCTACAGCTTTAATAATTACAGGTTTGAGGCATTCCATCGTAGTCCTTAGAGGTGGCAACACATCTGTGGCGTTCTTTGATTCCATCTATGACTGTAAGATCGTTTGTCACTTCAATTTTGTATAAAAAAAGTTTTTAGTAGAAATTCAACGTCATTAAGGCTTGTCATTGACATTAAAGTAAGACGTCACACGCAACGCGGGCATGCTGTGCAGCATTATACAGCATTATGTTATTACCTAATTATTTTAAGCTGTTGCATCATAATATGACAAGCATGTGTGTAAAGTCAAAACTCCAAGATACACGTCATGTGACTGACGTCACCAAGACTTGTATTGAATATGTGACGTAACTGCGTTGCGTTCATAAGATAGCAAACTTGGATTTTCGTAAACGTTTCGTCATGATACATCAAACTGTACAACTATGTGTATTTAGGCTATGCTAGAAAAGAAGACGCTACTATAGAATAAAATAAAATGTACAAATTAATTAAATAAACATAAAACCTATTTGACACTACTAGTCAATTGAAATACTTTTAGTTATCAAAAAAAACAATTTCTATAGAAATTGTACGAGAACAGGTTTAGGCAATAATAGGACGGCAAATATAGCTCGAAGAACCGACAATAGGTCGAGTGACAAACTGGTAAGAGTTGCAGGTGACTTGCTTTGTGACGTTCCTTTTTGAGGAATTTAAGCAAGCAGCAGTAGACTTGTGATGGGCTATAATGATGACCATGATGATGATAACGTAATGATGTTATAGTTTTATACTCAAATAATCTTATTTGTATATGTTTATTAAACTAAAATCTAATACAACCAAAAATTAATGGAAGACAAAGACACTACTAAAGTTAGCAAATTCAAATCATTATACTAATAATAAGATAAGATGATCTAGTTAGTTATTGGCGTTGCCGACTACCCAATTTTAAATTACTGAGAAAATGTAAAATTGATTTCTTAATCGTAACTAAATACTTTAATTATAAGCCTAGTTTCTCAGAATAAACCGGTTTTAGACGCGGAAAAAATTTGATACGATGTGATAAAAATGAAAACCGGTGTAAGATTTAGTGGCTTACTTACATTGGTTCAAGTTTCGAACAGCAGTGAGACAATTAATTTTACGACTTTATTTACTAGCTTATATTTTTTATATTATGGATATACAAATATTTAAAGAAACGAAAGAAGATTCAATGATATTTATTAGATTTTCATTTCGCCCTGGCCATCTGTATTATACTCACTCAATAAGTTTTGAGATGCTCGAAATTTAAAATGGAACGCACCCGTGTTATATGTTTCTAAAAGCAAATTTATTTAAAAATAGAAGTCCATAAGCCAATTGCTCAATATTAAAACAAAAAACAAAGTTCTATTAATTTTCCTGCAACGCTTCCCGCGCTGTTCATTTAAAACGATGGATCTTAACCGTGAACATTTGCGCGCTATGATATATTATGATTTTAAATTTGGTTTAACCGAACAATTAAGTTTACAACAGTTACAATCAGTATTAGTTCGCACGCGCTGATTGGCTCTCCAGTTGCATTCGTGCAATTCAATTCGTGCGCGTCCCTCCACGTTTCGTTCAGCGCTAGACTTACGTGCTTATACCTTTTAGCTTTTACAATAAATACACAAATAATACTGTTAATGAATGCTTCTTATCAGTTTATTATATAATTATGTTAAAAGTTGTAATTATAATTTATTGTTTAGATTAACACATTTTTTCTTTCACCTTGTGGTCCCTGCTAACTACAAAAAAATCAAGTGGTCCATGGTCAAAAAAAGGTTGGGAAACCCTGTGTTATATGGTTTACTTCTCTTTGCATAAAATGCCCATACCACGCTAGCCACTTCTCAACTTTTACATGACTGGAGCACTTTTCATACAGCCTCTCCTTTGCCTGCCTTTCCCTTCAATGAAATAATTTATTTTCATTTCATTTGATCTATGTATTGAAGAATTTGATGGATTTGCCGCGGCATAAGTGTATCCTTCGCCCCAGTTCGTCCTGTAGGTGTCGTAAGCGACTATAATCTAGCATTTTACGTCTGGCGTAAAATGTCAAAGTAAATGAGTTTTACATGATAGAGCCACGCTGCAGCTATATTATGGTTGTAGCAGAAGAGTCAGTTCGACCGGGTAGTGACCACGCTCTCACAGAATACCAGCGTAAAATAACAGCAATGCTGCTGTGTTACGTATGGTGAGTGTAGAGAACCAATCCTTTTACTGGAAAAGAGGCATTCCATCTTAGTCCTCACGGCTGACAATGCATCTGCATTTTGATTCGCAAACGAGGATAGATGTAGATGTCTATAGGCCACAGCATCCACTTACCATCACTTGCTCGTTTGTCACCCTTATTCTATAAAAAAAACCGACGATAGTATAGCGTCAAAGATGCGAGATGTCTGGGTACTGAGATTGACAAATAAAATGGCCAAATGTGACGTAATAAAGCATATTCTCCCCACAACGGGAAAGGATCATATCCAAAGGGAGACTTACGGCTGCGGTCTGATGAAAAAGAGAAAGAATACGTAGCTATAGCTGTAGTCATGACCACGAGTTCTTGGTTACTGTGTCGCGGAATATAAGTTCTAACTACAGACAGTTGCCAGTACTTGTACAAAAACTATAATTGTTGGTTTCGGTGACACTCGGGGTTAAGATGACGTGACGTTTTTGCAAGACAAGTATCATAATAAAATTACATAATCGAATCAAAAAGTCAACTTATATTTTTTGTCATATTCAATCTAAGGATTACTGAAGCAACTAATATTAGGTCCTTACATATGAAATTAGCGTTTTGTCGTATTGACCACTATGATCTGAAATATCTCTTCTTTGGTTAAGAATTCCAAATTCAAATTTATAAATTCATTTAGCTGGTACATTTGAGTTTTGAAAACAGTCATTCATTTGTTTTTTCCTCATTATTTTTTCTTTGGCGTCGCTTATTACCACTGGAAAACATGAAATATCGGTATATTTACGAGTACGAGTTCTACCGTGGCACCAGTGCTGCAGAAACAGATCGAAGGATTAATGATGTGTACGGCGCTGATATCGCAAAAGAAAGCACGGTACGTTTTGGTTTCAACGTTTTGTTCTGGAAATTTCGACCTTCAGAACCAACCGTGTGGACGGCAGACCAAAGTGGAAAATGAAGAATTAAAGCTATTGTGGGCGGATCCATCACAAAGCACTTCAGATCCTCTGTTGCGGTCTGAAGGGTATAGAGAGCCAGTATAATTATACCAGTACAGTAATATTACAGGTTTGAGGCATTCCATCGTAGTTCTCAGAGGTGGCAACACATCTGTAGCTTTCTTTGATTCCATCTATGACTGTAAGATCGTTTATCACTTCAATTTTGTATAAAAACGTTTTTAGTAGAAATTCAACATCATTAAGGCTTGTCGTTGACATTAAAGTAAGATGTCACACGCGGGCATGCTGTGCAGCATTATACAGCATTATGTTATTACCTAATTATTTTAAGCTGTTGCATCATAATATGACAAGCATGTGTGTAAAGTCAAAACTCCAAGATACACGTCATGTGACTGACGTCACCAAGACTTGTATTGAATATGTGACGTAACTGCGTTGCGTTCATAAGATAGCAAACTTGGATTTTCGTAAACGTTTCGTCATGATACATCAAACTGTACAACTATGTGTATTTAGGCTATGCTAGAAAAGAAGACGCTACTATAGAATAAAATAAAATGTACAAATTAATTAAATAAAAATAAAACCTATTTGACACTACTAGTCAATTGAAATACTTTTTAGTTGTCAAAAAAAAAAAACAATTTCTATAGAAATTGTACGAGAACAGGTTTAGGCAATAATAGGCCGGCCATGTAGCTAGCTCGAAGAACCGACAATAGGTCGAGTGACAAATTGGTAAGAGATGCAGGCGACTTTCTTTGGCACGTTCCTTTTTTTGAGGAATTTAAGCAGCAGTAGACTTGTGAGGGGCTATAATGATGACATGATGATAACGTAAGGATGTTATAGTTTTTATACTCGAATAATCTTATTTGTATATGTTTATTAAACTAAAAATCTAATACAACCAAAAATTAATGGAAGACAAACAAGACACTACTAAAGTTATTAAATTCAAATCATTATACTAATAATAAGATAAGATGATCTAGTTAGTTATTGGCGTTGCCGACTACTCAATTTTAAATTACTGAGAAAATGTAAAATTGATTTCTTAATCGTAACTAAATACGTTAATTATAAGCCTAGTTTCTCAGAATAAACCGGTTTTAGACACGGAAAAAAATTTGATACGATGTGATAAAAATGAAAACCGGTGTAAGATTTAGTGGCTTACATTAGTTCAAGTTTCGAACAGCAGTGAGACAATTTTTACTTTATTTACTAGCTTATATTTTTAATATTATGGATATACAAATATTTAAAGAAACGAAAGAAGGTTCAATGATATTTATTAGATTCTCATTACGCTCTGGCCATCTGTATTACGTAGGTCACTCAATAAGTTTTGAGATGCTCGGAATTTAAAACTGGAACGCACCCGTTTTATATGTTTCTAAAAAGCAAATTTATTTAAAATTAGAACTCCATAAGCCAATTGCTAAATATTAAAAAAAAAAACAAAGTTCTGTTAATTTTCCTGCAACGCTTCCCGCGATTTTCATTTAAAACGATTGATCTTAACCGTGAACATTTGCGCGCTATGATATATTATTATGATTTTAAATTTGGTTTAACCGAACAATTAAGTTTACAACGGTTACAATCAGCATTAGGGGACTCAACTCCATCACGCGCAACAATTTTTAGGTGGTTTGCTGAATTCAAAAGGGGTAAAATTAATCTTAAAGATGACCAAAGAACCGGGGCCCCGCAAACAGCAGTAACATCAGAAAATGTGTGGACTACTGAAATGTTGGTGCGAGAAGACCCATGAATCACATATACGGACATCGAAAAGATTGTACGCATTAGTTCGGGGAGCATTCATACCATCCTACATCAACATCTTGGAGTGAGGAAGCTTTGTTGTCGATGGATCCCTCGTTTGCTCTCCGAAAGCGAAAAACAGACTCGTGTGGATTGGTGCCATGAAATGCGTCTACGTTTTGAAAACGGTGCATCTAGGCGTGTTTCAGAAATCGTTACTAGTGACGAGACATGGATCTATCAATATGATCCGGAAAATAAAAGGCAATCATCGGTATGGGTCTACTCAGAAGGACAGTTACCGACAAAACTGCAAAGACCTCGCAATGTCGGCAAAAAAATGGTGGCTAGTTTTTTTCGCGGGGCGGACATTTGTCGACGTCAATGCTGGAAAATTGTAGGTCAGTCAACTCTGAATGGTATACAACAGTTGCATTACCCAAAGCTTTTCAAGCTGTGCGGGAAAGAAGACCAAAGACCGGGCTTCGGGGAATCATGCTGCATCACGATAACGCCTCTTCACATACCTCCCTTAGAACAAAAGCATTTATTGAGGAATCTGGTGTTGAAACTCTAAGTCACCCACCCCACAGGCCTGACTTAGCTCCTTGTGATTTCATATTTGTTTCCAAGAGTCAAAGAAAAAATAAAAGGCAAGTTTTTTCAAGCGCCGAAGAAGCCGTGGCTGCCTACGAAGAAGCGATTTCCGACCTGTCAGGTCAAGACTGGCAAAAGTGTTTTCAGAGTTGGTTTAGGCGAATGGAACTTTGTATAGAGCATGATGGAGAATATTCTGAAAAGATGTAAAATAAATATTAATAGTATCTAGAATACTTTTTGTATATCTTAAAACTTATTGAGTGTCCTACGTATTAACCCTTTCGCTGTCCCGTGCACTACACATAGGTCATCGCTATTGTCTTACTATTGTGTCTGCAAACCGGACAGTGAAAGTGTTAATTTGAAAAATGAAGCTATGTGTTAATTTCATAAATGCATATTTATGAAATTAACACATAGCTTCATTACAATAGCGGATTTGAACCAGCAATGTTTGAATTTTGCAGTCCGTATACTCACTCATTAAGCTGATGCTACTCAAACTAAAACCTTCCAGAAAATCTCTGATTTTTTCTTATAAAATTAACGTGACGAGCGAACTTGCAGTTACAAAATATTTGACAGCAGCCCATTATCAAGAAAAATAAGAACGGGATGGAATTACTTAAAACTGCCGTTGCGTCGCCCTTTTCTTTTCGAAACTTGGCTCATACGTTGCCGTGTGTCTAGACTCTTAGATACTACACGAGACTCAATAGAGTACAGATATCAGTGTAGCCCAAGTCCGTAAAACTGTAGCTTTTGTTTAATCAAGTGGTTCAAAAAAATATGGAATTTCCATGTCTATCATTTTTTAACTTTAAATGATTCCGATTGGCTGGACTAAACGAGATTATTTTAAGCAATGAGCCCGCAGAAATTGCACTTCCTTTTCTTCCACAATCAGAACTTATGGCCGGTTTATATTATCTTAGTCTTTAGGAGAGCGATTTAAGAGAGTAAGTTAGTAGAAACGTGTAAATAGGCTTTAGTGATTACTACTACCCGCTTTGGTACTTAAATAAAATAGAATCCCTGTTTAGGGTTCCGTACCCAAAGGATAATCAACGGGACCCTATTACTAAGTGTTATTGTTAGTGTTATTAATATACTTGTGAATATTGATATATGTATATATGTATGTATGTGTGTATATGTATGTATATATGGATATGTATGCATAATATGTATATGTATGTGTGTATGTATATTTCTTTGTAACCGCCTTCGTAGTTATATAGTTATATAGCCTTAAGGTTGACTGGCAGAGAATGCTTTTAGCATTAAGTCCGCCTTTTGTTTCTTTACTTAATGTGTAAGGTTCAATAAAGTTTAAATAAATAAATAATAATAAAAATAAGAGGGGGCTCCCCTACTAGAAACGTATGTGATGGTACGGACGGAACCCTTCATGCGCGAGTCCGTATCGCACTTGGCTGGTTTTTATTTTTGTTAAGGGCAACCGCATTCGAGTGTTAATAACGTACTCTCCTAAACCACTAAACCGTGTATAGGCGGAGTAAGAGAATTCACTACCCCATATCATTCAGCAGGTGTCGTTTAAAGCGAAAGAGGCAAACACAAACAGGAGAACGGCAGCTGCATTTTCATGATAATTCGTATATCATCCTTAACAGAATCCATCCATTTTTTCTTAGGCCTCTCTATCCATCCACTTTCATGGCCAATATTCTACTTGATATATCAGTGATTCCCAACCAGTGGTCCCCAAGAGCTTAAATATGGTCCGCGAAAGATTCAAACATTTTTTCTACCTAATCGTTTTAAATACCTAACACATTTATTATTTTCTCGTCACGCGGACAGTGCAATACCGCGCGTCACGTTAGTAAGTATAAGTAGCGGCACGAAAGTCTAGCGGTGACCGTTATTGCGACATAAGTCGCGCTGATTGGCTCGTGCGTATCGTTCGCACGCGCTGATTGGCTCTCCAGTCGCATTCGTGCAATTCAATTCGTGCGCGTCCCCTCCACGTTTCGTTCAGCGCTAGACTCACGTGCCGCGACTTGTACCTTTTAACTTTTACAATAAATACACAAATAATACTGTTAATGAATGCTTCTTATCAGTTTATTATATAATTATGTTAAAAGTTGTAATTATAATTTATTGTTTAGATTAACACATTTTTTCTTTCACCTTGTGGTCCCTGCTAACTACAAAAAAATCAAGTGGTCCATGGTCAAAAAAAGGTTGGGAAACCCTGTGTTATATGGTTTACTTCTCTTTGCATAAAATGCCCATACCACGCTAGCCACTTCTCAACTTTTACATGACTGGAGCACTTTTCATACAGCCTCTCCTTTGCCTGCCTTTCCCTTCAATGAAATAATTTATTTTCATTTCATTTGATCTATGTATTGAAGAATTTGATGGATTTGCCGCGGCATAAGTGTATCCTTCGCCCCAGTTCGTCCTGTAGGTGTCGTAAGACGATCGTTTGATTCCTGAGGCTGTTTTCTAAATATTACTCGGAGGCCATTTAGGTCGTAAATAATACTTTTGGTTGTATTTTTACTTTTAAGTCTGGTCTGAAAATACCTATCTCCTGGGAAGAACCAGCAAAGTAGGTGTTTTAAATTTATTTTTACTACCAAACGGTAAATCGTCCACTTATTAAAATTACAATTAATAGGTTAATTAGGTTTATAAATAAAAGGAATGTTTCAAGGCTTTCACCTTCATTTAAATTTATCAATTATGTATGTCTATCTAACGTATTATAACTATAAGGAAGCAATTTGAATTAGACATGAGACAGTACTCGGTTTGGATTCGGTACTCGGCGGATTCGGCCTTTTTAGGGTTCGGCCGAGCACCGAGTATTAACGGCCAGTACCGAGTTCTCGGCCTTAATTATATTCAGAGAAAATAAAGACAAAAGCCAGTTTTATCATTGAAAATGAAAATGAAAAATGTTTAATTATCAGAAAAAAAATACAATAGGTAATATCCGTTGGTTTCCTCACTAGGCAAGCCTGTATCGAGAAACCTAAGACCTAAGTTCATTAAGGATTATTTTATACACCTTATCAGACAGATTGTATTAACACATACACAAAACAGAACTGCTTATTGCTTTAAATCTTTGAACATAAAAAGAAAAAAAACTAAAACAACAAGGCCAAGTTACATAAAACTGAAATGTATTAACTATGTGCATTTATTATTATATTAGACACATTAAAACATCAGGAACATGAGAAACAGCAGAAATATTGAGAACGTACATAAGAATCTATAATAGAAATTATTGTTACTAATATTTAAAATTTAAGGACGCGTTTGCAAAATTGATAGGTATAGAATCGAACTATTACATTGACACGGGTCACACACACAAGTGTACGCACGGTTAGCTGCGGGTGTGGAATCGTAATCAAGTAAAAACATTTTGATAATTTGAAAGATTGATTTTTTCTCATTTCTTATACCTACAAAATATATTACATACGAAATACGAATAGCTGCTCCAGAAACTGCTAGGCACTAGAAGCCCACTACTAGCAGTGAGATGGTGGCTGTGGACTTTGGGCTGGTTTTGTTAGTTATGATAAGACTTTAGCTTCGGACTTGGTGAAGTGACTTGAAGGTATACTTCGGTAACAGCTACTGGAACTCCTCGACGAGTAGTACTAGGTGTGCCGAGTTTGGGCTCGTTTTGTTAGTCATGATGAGCTTACCTCGGACTTGATAGAGTGATCTGATGGTGTACTTCGGTGACTTCTGCTGGAATTCCTGGACGAGTAGAACTAGGTGTGCCGAGTTTGGGCTCGTTTTGTTAGTAATGATTAGACCTAACCTTCGGGCTTGATGGAGACCTGATGGTGTACTTTGGTGACTACTGCTGAATTCCTGGACGAGTAGAACTAGGTGTGCCGAGTTTGGGCTCGTTTTGTTAGTTATTATAAGACCTAACGTCCAGGCTTGATGGAGAACTGATGGTGTACTTAGGTGCTTACTGCTGGAACTCCTGGACGAGTAGAACTTGGTGTGCCAGTTTGGGCTCGTTTTCTTAGTTATTATGATACCTAACCTCCAGGCTTGATGGAGAACTGATGGTGTACTTAGGTGCTTACTGCTGGAACTCCTGGACGAGTAGAACTATGTGTGCCGAGTTTGGGCTCGTTTTGTTAGTTATGATAAGAACTTACCCCCGGACTTGATGGAGTGACAGACACCTAGTTCTACTCGTCCAGGAGTTCCAGTAATGGTCACCGAAGTACACCATCAGGTCTCTCCATCAAGTCCGGAGGTAAAGTCTCATCATAACTAACAAAACGAGCCCAAACTTGGCACACCTAGTTCTACGTCCAGGAGTTCAGTAATGGTCACCGAAGTACACCATCAGGTCTCTCCATCAAGTCCGGAGGTAAAGTCTCATCATAACTAACAAAACGAGCCCAAACTTGGCACACCTAGTTCTACTCGTCCAGGAGTTCCAGTAGTGGTCACGAAGTACACCATCAGGTCTCCATCAAGTCCGGAGGTAAAGTTTCATCATAACTAACAAAACGAGCCCAAACTTTGCACACCTAGTTCTACTCGTCCAGGAGTTCCAGTAATGGTCACGAAGTACACCATTAGGTCTCCATCAAGTCCGAGGTAAAGTCTCATCATAAGTAACAAAACGAGCCCAAACTTGGCTCACTAGTTCTACTCGTCCAGGAATTCCAGTAATGGTCACAAAGTACACCATCAGGTCTCTCCATCAAGTCCGGAGGTAAAGTCTGATCATAACTAACAAAACGAGCCCAAACTCGGCACATCTAGTTCTACTCGACTAGGGTTCCAGTAGCAGTCACTGATGAACACTTTCAGATCACTCCATAAAGTCCAAGACGAATAGGCATTTATATAATTATTTATATATATAAATCCCACTTACTTTCAGCGAAACAAAATATTATAACAAAATGTGTGATTATAAAATAATAATATTATTTTGCCTTGTCAAGTACCTATGTATCAAATTCGAATGTTTTGTGTATGTACAGCGATCTTTTTCCGCTGCTGCAATCAGGCAGGCGATACAGTATCCACTCATGACGGCGACCGAGCGCGGACTGAGGTTTCATCGAAATTTTTGTACAATAAATCAAAACCGGCACCAAGAATAAAATAACCCTTATTGCAATCCATTATGATTCATCCGTATTAGCAAAATATGTGAAAAAATAAGCATCAGTTTTTATTTTTTTTACGACTATTTGTGACATTTTGATAAAAAGTAAACACCACTATTTTTTATTGAATATGTCTGCCTACTTATAGTATTTTTAGAAATCTTAATATATGTTGATAATAGAACAAAAATGTACCGAAACATGAGCCGGTATCGTTAATTTTGTAGAAAATGGCTAGGGAAGATCGTATTTACAATATAAAAAACTATTATTTTCAACAAAAAAGTCACCACCATTTGAAGATGAAGAACCATTCTATACGTGGTAGCAATTAGCTATCTTTGATTTGGTTTAGTTTTGTCACAAAATGTACCGAAAAACAGCATAATTTCGCCCGATTTGCAAACGCACCCTTAAGAGAAGAAAATTTTGATGTTCGTACTGTACAAAGGTGACAAATGAGTTGATAAATTATGAAATTAGGGTTTTCCCGCGCAAAGGGCATTACCCGTGCACAGATTCGTCGCGCTGGAATATCGCGCTGTTACTCTGTGTAGGGATAAACGATACCATCAATGTATCGATATTTTATACTATACCGTATCCGTATCGTGAGAAGTGTTATTTAATGAGGTATTCATTACATAAAATAAAAATAAAACTATGAAATAAGGTCATTTTTATGTGTTTTGTTTCTAAGATCAATAATTTTTCTAGATGTTTTCCGATAAAACGATAAATTAAGTCATTTTCGCGCCAGATAACGAAAACAATCTCTCGAACATGAGTTATTTGACAAGTAATCAGTAATCACTCATCAACAGTGTCTGTGGGTGTGTGACTGATCGAGTACCGATACAAGTACTTTTTTTTCGATACTACTTGGCACTGAGTTTTAAAGTATCGATACCAAAAGTACTTGGTATTGAAATAAAAGTATAGAGTAAGTACTTGTATTTACTCGTATCGTTTCATCCCTAACTCTGTTTAAGGGAAATAACCGCGCGCCGCCCGCTACCGCGTATTTTTTTAAAGCGAGTATTCGGCCCAATCTAGGCCGAGTACTCGGCGAATCACTACTCGTTCCATGTCTAATTTGTATCGATCAGTATAGAGCTGCTGCCACAAATCTAAATCACAATCTATCAAAGGGTATAGTCATTACAAACGACATTATGCATCAATTCTAATGCATAATGTCGTTTGTAATGACTATACCCTTTGTTATATTATTGATTTGATGATTGTTCTCTTGCCTTAATTGCCTTTTTGTTTTTTTTTTTTTTAATATATTTGGTAATATGTTTTACCTGTTATATATATTTTAAAGCTAATTAGGCCGCTTTAGCATACGTCGTCTGACCCACTTACATGAAAACGTAAAAATAGCCTTCAGAATGCAAGTCATCATTATCTAAAGAGGATTAAAATCGTTTCACTGGCTTAGCCTTAAAAAGTAACAAATACTTTATACATTTTACGTATTTATAATATTGGAATTTTAAACTAACTAGAGAGATTCATTCTTACAATTCCATTATAGTATCGTAATTTTATCAATTTCCCGCCTTAGAATAAATTATGTAAGGTTCCCACGTATGTGCTCTTTGTGTGTGGCTCTTAGAACCTTGGGAGGTTTGCTGATAATAATTTTGTTGTGGATAGGTAACGTATTTATCTATTCTTAGAATAAAGTAACATTATTGCATTTAACGATCTCAGACCAACAATGAAAGATTTTGCTACGTTGCGTACATTTCAAGTGAGGCCGAAAAAAAAAATACTCAGGCACTACATTTACATTCATTTGCAATCAACAACATTGCTTTAGTTGCATATGTGTGCATCCAGCAGTAATTTTACGAGCTGTAAAATAAGTAAATAAATATGTATGTGTGCGTGAGTGCGTCAAGAAGTTGACTATAGTTTCGGTGTCATTGGAAATGCTCATAGCTATCCGTCTATCTTCCTTTTTAAATTAATAAAAATAAATTCTAAGGTTAAATTTGATTTTTAGTCTTTAATCGTCTAAAATTCGTCCCGTGGGTGTCGTGATAGGCGACAGAGGAAACAAACCAGGACATGGGCAGCAGCGTCGTCCTAATAACAACTAAAATAGAACTTTCTAGGCCAATCCAGGTCATTCCACTCTTTCAGCCGGAAAGTACTAGAACACAACCGATAACATAACGATAACAATATACAAAGGAGAAAAGGCTTTATGAACGTAGTAGCTTGCATTAATGGTCTCATCGTTATCTATTTTTATGTCTACACATTTTAGAGGCCATTGATCCTTATCATTGGGAACATTCTCGTACAACCTTTGAGTATTATAATTTATACTCAAAGCGTACATACAACGTACGCTACTGGTTGTCGTAACAATATCATTGATGCCGGCGGGGATAGAACACGGCATGCTCGCTTACTGTGTTTACGGCGAGCCCATGAGTCATCTGTCCATTTCAGTCTATCAAAGTCCACTGCTGAACATAGACCTCTTTATAGTCATTGATGAATAAATGGCATCTTCTTTATATCATAAATAAATTTTTATTTTATAGCACATAGGTAATAAAGATTATTCCTGAATCTTTTATGAACACCTGTATACATAATGCCTTATTACGTTTGTTTACACGACGATGGATGTGTCCGACGCAGTATTAGAGTCACATCGGACAATATATCCTGACCAATAAATCAATATTTTGTGTGTCGTACAAATATTAATAACTTAACTGGGGTTGGAATCCAACCCGCAACTCAACATAGTCTTTTTTTCGTTCTAGAATAAGAGTGACAAACGAACACACAGTCCACCTGATGTAATTGAATTATGTGGCCTATAGACTACATCTAAAAATTATCCTCAATTAAGAATCAAAATGCAAATTATAATATAGCTTGCGTAGCTCTACCACGTATAATAGTCCTTAGTACTTTGCACGTTGAGTCACTTGTGTACATGCGTCAGTTAAGAGATCGATAATTCATTCTAATGGCGACAGGGCGTCTAGTACTACTACCTTTCGTTCATGTTTTTTACTAGCACGCTTTTATAAGCTTGACCTATATGTATGTAGTTAGCTTTTGACCCACTTCCAGATATCTGAATAATATGAAATATTGCAGACATATTCAGGACTGACTAGGATATGACCTCTAACTAGGACAGGAATGACTAAATGATACAATAATTTCTTGACTATTGACCTAGTATTAGAAATATAAACTTTTTATTCAATATAGATTGTAAATAACACTTATTGAAGTTACTCTTATGTTTAATTTACCACTGGTTCGAAAAGTATCTCTGCCCTGAGAAGAACCAGCAAGAAACTCAGCGTATATGTTACACAATTAAATTTAATCACTGTTTATGATCAATGCGTGTTATTTAAGTTCTTTTAAACTCTTATTATTATTATTTATTTTATATATTGAACTACCAACAAAATTGCATGCATTAAGTTACATAATATGCGGCTTAATAATTTATATTATGGTTGTAGCACGAATAGGTCGGCTCGACCGGGGAAGCAACACGCTTTCACAGAATACCAGCGTAAAATAGCGGCTTAATGCTGCTGTATTTCGTATGGTGAGTGTAGAGAACCGAAGACCCTCTTACTGGATACGAGGCAATCCATCTTAGTCCTCAGGGGTGACAACGCATCTGCATTTTGATTCTTAATCGTGGATAAATGTAGATGTCTGTGCACTGTGTGCTCGTTTGTCATCCTTATTCTATAAAAAAAGGCAAACGCGCACACATTTCCTTTGATGGTAAGTGGATGCTTTAGCTCATAGACTTCTACATCTATTCTCGATTTAGAAGCAAAGCAGATGCGTTGTCACCCCTTCGGCGTGATGTCGCCGCCTAAAGCGTATAATTACTGCCGTTTTTCATATAGTTAGTGCAGAAAACCGAAAATCCTTTTCTCCGGAAAAATGGCATTCCATATTATGTCCTCATTGGTGACAACGCATCTGCATTTTAATTCACAATCCAAAATAGATGTACAGTAGATGTTTATGAGTTATGAGCCACAACAATCATTTACTTTGTGCTTTTTTGTCGCTCATAATCTAGGGAAAAAAATCATAAAATTATGACATAGGTTCTGCTAGCGAGTTCCGTAAACAAACTACAGAATATCCATAAAACCGATTATATGTAGTATTGTTTAATTAAATTATATTTTGTTTTCAAACATCCAAAGCCCATTTTCCAGCGGCAACGTGAAAGTGAAACGTTTCATTTCTAGATACGGTAGTTTGTAGAATAGTCTCGAAGCCTCGGGAACAAACGAAACTTTCAGGAACTGTAAAAAACGTCTAGGCCGTTAGTATTATTTCACCCAGACCTTTAAGGTTTAAGGCGACGTTATTTTTCGAATATATCAATAAATATACAATCTTTGTCAAATTTAAAATGTAAGAAAGCATTGCAAATTTTATTTTTCATGTGTTTTAAACCTTAGTATAAACTTTTCCCCTTTGCAAGCAATTTATTTTTCTACTGACGACGAGATAGAGCTCATTTTACGGAGAAATCATAAACGAAATCTCTATGCGCATGTGTAGCAGGCAGTAAGTAATCGTTATAGGGGACTCTCATCTTTAAAGTTTGAGCATTACAGTGTAGAATGCCATGCACAGTGACGTTGCAAAATTGCACCTTCTTTGCGCATCCTATTCCTATTTCGCTCCGGATGGTATCAAACTACAACAACAACCTTCATTGTATTTCGGACTCCAAACGTTAAAGACTTGTTGTGATAGTAATTGTTGATTTTTCCAATCTTAAAAGTGATTTTTAATCTGTGCACTCTGGGCTTTGATAATTTTGGGCCTTAAATAATTGATAGACCTCTTTGTTTATCATTGTATTATTCTGTGATACTTATCACAAGCTGCGACTTATTGTTTACTTTACACTATTTACATTCTCATTCTACGTCGCGTGTTACAAACATAGTAATTAACGGTTGTTTTATTGTGAATAACGTAACATACTTTCACGTGAATTACATAAATCAGTGTTTGAATATTTCGAGAATATTCTCAAATCGTATCGAAGTATTATACGATATTGGGTAGATCCAGCTTTGCCTCAAAATGGCCGATACAAAAGGTGTTTTTTATGAATATGTGTAATAATATAGTAAATACTTGTCGGGCATTTTTAAGAGACAACATAATATGAATGGGTGCGAGATGTGTGCAATACTTGCGTGTGTCTGTATATGCTATGCTTGTGATGCGTGCTGCGTGTGTTAGTGAGAGATTATTAAGTATGTACTTGTGTGTGGAAGTTAGAACTCCAAAAAGGAGTAGCGTGTAAAATGTAAATACACACCACATTACACAAGTTGCACTGCTCACGCAATTACATAGTTCTTGTAGAGAGTCCGATCCGCCTCTGCTTTTGTAATAGTTAAACTTTACTAAGGAGTCTCAATAGAAAGGGTCATCGGACATGATATACGACCTACAGTAATGACAGCTTTTTAAAAATATGCTCGAATCCTATAATATTCAAGTAACATTTCGTACTATATTACGATACGATTTATTAAATACGAACTTCATTTATAATATTTTTATACGTATATGTTCGGCCACTTAAACGACTTTATATTGAGCCGTTCGTCTAAATACGTATTCTATTTGATAAATGGTTCCATTTTTGCTCTGTAAAACGGGTCGTGAGAGAAATCATTTTTTTTTAAATATAGAAACCAGTTGTCACCATACTGTAAATTGAATTGTGACTCCTTTGTGCAAATTATACTCAAAATAAAAAAAAAATTGTCAAACATGTAAGTTTTAACTGAAATTAAAAGTTATCTTGCTAGCTGTATAAATAACTCTAAAAAAAAAATATATTAATTAAAAAATTGATTAGTAAAAATAGACAAGAATCGCCACTTCGTCGTGTTACTGCGGGGTTAGCCAAGTTGACTCTACTTTCGATAACACTACTAGAAAACTATAATAAGCTTAATGGTTAACTAATCGCAGTAGTTAAAAAAACCTTAACAGTCTATAACAATTTACTGAAAAGAGAAAAATTCAAATATTATACACTTTGTTACTTTAACAACTAAGGTGAACTCCATATGTTAAAAGCCATCAAGCCGTTTAGGTTAAAGAGTATGCCAAAGAAATAGACATACATACATACACTCGAAAAACATTACCTAAATCTAAAGCAGTTGGGTTAAATTAAATAGTAATGACATGTCTCAATTTTAAGTCCCAATACATTAGATTTCATCCATTTTCATAGTTTTCTATTATTGTTAACAAATATAGAATGCCAACTTAACTGCGGGAGACCTATGTTTACAAGTAGACTTTTGATAGGCTGTAATAAATAAATGAATGAACTAACTAATCTAACCCAGCTAAACAGAGATAATAGAGATAAGTTGTTAATATTGATAATAATCTCGAAGTAGATAACAGTTTGAGACTCCTTTGTAAATTACAATGCATGTTATATGTTATTAGCTAAGGTAATTGTATGCCCTTACTTAAACTAAGTAACTAACGCAAATATGTGAACAGATCAATCAGCGCAAGGCGGGTATCCTCAAGGAGGTTACCCACAAGGAGGTTATCCACAAGGTGGCTACCCACAAGGAGGCTACCCACCGGGAGCATACCCACAGGCTGGCTACCCTCAAGCAGGATATCCGGCACCGCAGCCTGGCATCCAACCTGGTTACGGAGCAGGATTTGGCGAAGTATATTCTATATTTTTTAATATATACATAACATTATCATCCATCCATCCATCCATCCATTACAGCCTATAAATGTCCACTGCTGAACATAGGCTGCTCTCATAGATTGCTTCATAGGGAGTATTTTTCATAGTTGCCATGCTTGGCAGGCGGGTTAGAAACCGCAGTTTTTTATAATTTTGAGTGGTTATCAGGAAGATGCTGCTGCCCATTTCCTGTTTTAGTTTCCCTCTGTCGCCTCTTACGACACCCACGGGACGATATGGGGTAGTTCTTGCACCGCCACTACACAGTCAATATTATCATCATCAACTTGTTATATTAAGTAATGACCTTCCATCATTTAGTTTTACTAAGCTAAGTGACTTAATGAAAGCCCATTCCTTCCTGCCTCAAAGACATACATTATTATGGGATGGAAAGACAGACTTATAATATCAATAATTATAACTTTTAACAAAAAGTAAAAACCGACTTCAAATTGCTTAAAAAAGAAGTTATTTATTTGTTACCCTTAGGGGTAGAATATTTCTTTTAATGTGACCACCCTTGAAGTATATACACCTATTTAATAAAAAAAGAATCATCAAAATTGGTTCACAATCTGCGAAGATATCGCGTAACATACATACAAAAAAAATATACTCAAATTGAGAACATCCTCCTTTTTGAAGTCGGTTATAAAATTCAAGAAGGACATGCCAACTAGCATTTTTAAGAAAGACTTTTATCGAGCAGAGAACTTAAAAATGCTAATGTCATGTCTGATGAAATAGGCAGGATTTGGATGTTGAATTTGAAAATAAATTTGAATGCATTCAATAAACTCCTGTGGAATGTGGTCATAAATGAACTTATCAGCAAATTAAATGCCAATCACTTCTACACAGTAGGTTATGCAAATGACCTGACAATACTGGTCTCTGGAAAGACAGCAAGTATGGTGTGCGAACTGACCCAAGCAGCTCTCCGTATAGTAGTGTGGAGAGATGATGCAGGGAATATGACTTAACCGTCAACCCAAATAAAACGGTTCTAGTAATGTTCACACAAAAACGAATGCTGAATGTGTCTGTTTTTTGATTCCTAATCATTGTGGTTCATAGGCGATTATGAACCACAGCATCGACTTACCATCTGATGTGCTGTGTGCTCATTTGTCACCCTCAATTATACTTCATCAAAAACAATTCCCCATGCAGAAAACTAGTCTAATTTGTAACTCCATTTAAAGGGTTTTAAATAAATTATGGTTAATAATATATATAATAATATATTTTGACAGTTCAAATAATCTATAGAGTCTAGATTGTATGTCACTTATAAAAACTGGTGTAGGTCTTAACTAATAAATTGTTGTTATAAATTCATTATTTGTTAAAATTATTGATTTGTGCTAAAGAAATAACATTAATGTGTATCATTATACCAAGTTTCCTTGCGGTATTTAATTGTAAATGAATTATTATATTACAGTTTTGTGACAAATATAGACTAAGATGGAAAACTTGTTCCTATAATTAAACACTATCCTTGCGAACTAAATAATACCACCAGTGCAGGACCAATGCATGAGGGCTATGCTCGTCATTTTCTTGTGTGATAGACTTCGTAATGAAGATATCCGCAATAAAACTATAGTACCGAGACAGCCAAATGACTCAGTAAGCTAGCTGCAATGAGCCAGCCATATGCCTTAAAGAACCTACAACCGATGGGGAAGGTTCCCGAGTGGCGGTCTCGTACCGGTAAGCGAAGTGTAGGGCGCCCTCCCTTCCTTCCCACTAAATAAAGTAACAACCAAGACATGTGCAGGAACTTAATGGATGCAGGTTGGTCAGGACCGAGTTCTGTGGCATTCCTTGGGAGAGGCCTAAGTTCAGCTGTGAACAATGGTAATACTGTATCAGAGTATAAGGTGGTGTACTGTATAAGAGTCCTACTAGTAAACTATTCACTTCCTAAATAAGTTAATACTAATTCTGACTACAGCTGTACACAAAGATGTTTGACAATTACAGGAATGCATTATTTTAATGATTTTTGAGATGATAAATTTTTATTTCCAGCCGGCCGGTTATCCGGCTACGGGCCCGGGCTCCCTGGGTGAGGATGCGGACGTCAAGGGATTTGACTTCACAGAGCAGAGCATACGGAAGGCATTTGTACGAAAGGTGAATATGGAGACTATCATCACTCAAACTGTTTATATGTGGTCATTGTATTTGCCAGCCAAGTAACGGGTTCAAAACCCTACCCACCAAAGCCAACATTTGAGCAAATTAACAAATGATTGGGTATAGATGTACTGTGCAAAAGGGTGTAGCTGGATAAGTATAGTCTCTCTGGACCCAGTGGAAATATTATTAATAGCTGTATTATATTTTAGAGAGACCTATGAGAAGTTTATTAGTATACAAAACAAGTATACGAAATGTTGATTGACGGCTTCTTGGTGCAGTGGCTTAGCAATGAGTTGCAGCACTAAGAGCTACAAATAATTGTTTCGGGTCTGGATGTTTGTTGCCCTTGTGAGTTTATGTATGTAAACTGCTCCACGATACAGGAGAAAATCCTAGTGTGGAGTTAACATTATTAAAAATATTAAAAATTTGTCCAGTTTTTCTTATATAAATAAAATAATGTTTTAATTTTACCTTAATTTCAGGTTTACTCTATCCTAATGGCTCAGCTAGTGGTGACTCTGTCTTTCATTACTCTTCTCACATACCATCAGCCCACGCAGCTTTGGGTGCGGAGGAACCCTTATTTGTTGTGAGTATTATTTTATTTTTCTGCCTATTCTTCATCAGCTCGTAAAAGTCCACTGCTAGACTTTGGTATCCGGTTGTGGGATAATCTTGGTTTAATCGTCACTCTTGGTAGGCAGATTGACGAATATAGTAACAGTCGTCTAATAGACTGTTTTTTTAATGGATAAAGGTGACCAAACGAGCACACAGTACACCTGATGATAAGTGGTTGCTGTGGCCCATAGACATCTACATCTATCCTCGTTTGCGAATCTAAATGCAGATGCGATGTCAGCCGTGAGGACTTAGATGGAATACCTCTTTTCCAGTAAAAAGTCACGAGATCTCTATAACCATACAGAACACAGCATTATTTTGCTGTTTCATGTTATTCTGTGAGAGTGTTGTCTTACCCAGGTAGAGCTAACCCATTCTGCTGCAACCATAAAATGGCTAGAGCGTGGCTCTACCATGTAGGAAATAGGTTTAATTTCAGTAGTCGGTTTTTTATTACCTACCTAACCTTAAAATATGGCTATTCTTGTCTGTAGAGAACCGGAGACGGTTCTCTATATTCACCATACGAAACACAACAGTGTTAATCTGCAATTTTACGTTGGTATTCTGTGAGAGCGTGGTCCTTCCCCAGTCGAGCTGACCCATTCGTGCTACAACTATACAATTAATATAGCTGCAGCATGGCTCTACCACGTATAAAACTTAATAGGCAGTGTAAAATGCTCAATAACACCGACGACTCTAGATATGTGTTGTAGGTAGGTAGGTTAGGTAGGTTTTATACATGATAGAGCCATACTGCAGCTATATTATGATTGTAGCACGAATGCGTCAGCTCGAGAGGGGAAGGACCATAAAATACCAGCTTTATACTTCTGTTACGTATGGTGGATGTAGAGAACCAGAGACCCTTTTTACTGGAAACAAGGCATTCTATCTTAATCATCAGGGGAGACAATGCATCTGCATTTTGATTCTTAATCGAGGATAAATGTAGATCTCTATGGGCCAGAGCATCCACTAACCATCAAGTGGATTGTGTGCTCGTTTGTGACCCTTACTCTATAAAAAAAAGGTATAGGTACATTTATACTCACACCGTTGATGGTCGAATGTCCTCACTTCATATCTCCTGTATACTAGGCAATCGAATATGCCGTATACTACAGGCAGGAGCGTGAAATGCTGCACGTCACCTGTATTTGTCACTGATTCAATCAATAAAAGGAACGAAGTAGGTAGTAGTAGGTACCGGAACGGTACACCGACTGATTGGAGAGGTTCAGTGAAATATGTATATGTGTATATACAAAAACTATAAAGAATAGCCATGTTGTAAGGTTAGGTAGGTAATAAAAAACCGACTACTGAAATTAAACCTATTTCCTACATGGTAGAGCCACGCTCTAGCCATTTTATGGTTTTAGCAGAATGGGTTAGCTCTACCTGGGTAAGACAACACTCACAGAATAACAACATGAAACAGCAAAATAATGCTGTGTTTTGTATGGTTATAGAGATCTCGTGACTTTTTACTGGTACTGAGGCATTCCATTTTCGTCCTTACAATGCATCTACATTTTGATTAATAATTGATGATAGATATATGTGTCTATGGTCCACCTGATGGTAAGCATCTGCTTACCATCAGGTGGACTATGTGCTCATTTTCCATCCTTATTCTATATGATTAAAAAAATAACCAAATAAATTACCAGATAGTGTTTTTTTTTATAGGATAAGGGTGACAAACGAGCACACAGTCCACCTGATAGTTAGTGGCTGCAGCGGCCCATAGACATCTACATCTATCCTTGATTACGAATCAAAATGCGGATGCGTTGTCACCCGTGAGGGCTAAGATGGAATGCCCCGTTTCCAGTAAAAAGAGTCTCCGGTTCTCTACACTCACCATACGAAACAGAGCAGCGTTAAGCTGCTATTTCACGTTGGTATTCTGTGAGAGCGTGGTCCTTCCCCGGACGAGCCGACCCATTCGTGCTACAACTATACTACTAATATAGCTGCAGCATGGCTCTACCACGTAAAAACTAATATAAATATCTCATTAAAAAATGTTCCAGTGGTCTAAAGTTCCAAGTATCCGACATTATCAATGTGATAAAGTCACAGTGATAGCAATTTAATGGTTTTGTCTTTGCCCACGTATAGTGGAATGGCGGAATTGAACTCACTACTTCTTAACTTTGCAATCCATTAAACATCCATAATCCATATCCATTAAACAACTTTTGCTGTTTGTACTGATATTTATGTTTTTTTTTTCATTCTGAGTATTGAATTAATATTGTTGACAGCTGGATAGCTTTTGTAGTGGTGATAGTGTGTCTCATCGTCATGTCGTGTTGCGGCAACGTTCGTCGCCAGGCGCCCATGAACTTCATCTTCCTCGGCATTTTCACTGTCGCTGAGAGTTTCCTGCTCGGTATCACCAGCAGCATGTATGACAGCTCCGCAGTAAGGAATTTTCCACTTTACTAATTAACTGACAGTAGAGATTAAAGATGCAATAAATAATAGAAGGATTTTATCTTTTTACCAATCTAAAATAACATATAGCTGACGTGAAGCACCGATGCTCCGAAACTTTGCAGTCTGTGGAAATATTCAGGATTACCCCGCCATTACATCAGATTTGATAGCTAACTAATCTCCGCAAAAGAACTACCAAGGAATCTTCTATATATAGGCTGTATGATAAATATTCTTCATCATAATTATCATACAGCGTATCAAAGTCCACCGCTGTACATAGGCTTCACCCTTAATTGCTTCATAGGAAATCCCCCCGTATGAGGCAGTGTTTTGCCATAGTTGCTACGCTTGGCAGACAGTAGGCAACCGCAGTTTTTTTATTATTACGAGCTGTGATCAGAAAGTACGTCCCAATGCTGGGCACAGACCTCATTTATGAGCGGGTTATAGAGCAATTCATTTATCAGAGAGATAGAAATATAGACTTTTTTATTTAATTTAGATTATAAATAATATTTATTGAAAGTCACTGTTATGTTTAATTTACCACTGGTTCGGAAAATACCTCTGACCTGGTAAGAACCAACAAGAAACCCAGTGATACATTTTTATTGAAAAAAGAACTGTTTAAAACCATTTAAGTTACACAATAATTAAAAGATAATCAGCAACTGCACAGAACTTATTATTATAGTGCCATAGAATTGTGGCACTATAATATCTCCTGTACATCTAATATATAAAAATTTATATTTGTTTGTTCGTATTTTATGCGCTGCCATACTACCCTTCATCAGATTGCGGTAAAACTTTGTTAATTTATTTCTTGCACTTGCGCAAAGGTTATAGGGATAGTACAATTAACTTACAGTAGGTGGCGCGCGTATAGTACCGACAAATTTATTTCAAAGTTGTACATATATTATTCAATTTCAATGAATGTATTATCATTTGAATTAAACATTATAACTCTTCCAAATTTAAAACTATATTTCCGCAATTATTTCTTCTGCGGCAGCAACGCACCGGGTACCAGCTAGTATATTATATTTAGGGCCGGCGGACTAAAGCACATAAGTCAAAAATTGCTTTATTTTTTCTTTGTACCAAAATTATTAATTTAAATCAATACATCAGCTGACTAAAGCACATAAGTCAAAAATTGCTTTATTTTTCTTTGTACCAAAATTATTAATTTAAATCAATACATCAGCTGACTAAAGCACATAAGTCAGTTCGCTTGGTCGGGCTTGAATCTCGAGTGGCGTCCTTTTTCAACCTCTTGATTCGCATGAATCTTGCGACGTTATAAAATACATAAGTTGAGATATGTTGACGCTTCCGGACTTCATGGATACAGAAGTGTGACTTATGTTATTAGGAACTTTAAGTGCGTTGCGTTATCTCGATGTTTAACTATGTGGGGTAGGTAGGTACTCAAACCATTATTTATTGCTAAGGAAAAAATTAGGTGTTAAGATTTGGGTCACTAGTAGCGTTAGTTTTGTTCTGATTGCTAATAGAATAGTTGTACGTGTGTGACTTTTTTAGTTAAAAATATTCCCAGTTGCTATGGATTGTCAGCGAGGCAAGAAATTAGTTGAGATGGTGATGAGGAAAAACTCAAATGTTGAAGGTAAGTTTGCCTTGTTTGATTTAAATGAGAAATATATAATCATCTTTCATCTTAGTTTAAGTAGAAATCATCAGTAATTTGTTCATTTTAACATCAATCATAAATAAATCATTGAAATTATTATTTTATTATTAGGCTCAACAGTATATTTTTATTTTTAGGTGAACAAAATAACTGCAATCTGTAGGCACAATGGCGGAAGAAGAACCCATACACACGCCACAGGCGGTCGAAAAATCTCCAAAAAAAAGTATTCGCATTACGAAACACGAAAAGAAAATAAAACGCAACACAGGTCAATCTTATAAAACATTAAAAGGTAAAGTTGTTTCCAGCAGAACTATGAAAGAGCTAGGCACCTGTCGGATGAAATGCAAGGAACGCATATCATTGAAGGATAGACAAGCTATTTTCGAAGAATATTGGCAAATGGGAACATATGTCAAGAGATCAACTTATATGGCATCCTTAATAGAAATACACGACAAGGTCACTTAAAGACAACGCACACTAGATCCTGCCCAGCAAAAAAAGTCGCATGAAAACATACAAATATTTTTTATTAATTCACGGGAAGCGTGAACCCATTTGTCGGGGATGCCTTTTAAAGACGTTAGGCGAAAGCGATAATTTTATAAAAACAGTTACCATGAAAAAACGGTCGTCTGTAGGTGGCACTCAAACAGATGATAACCGTGGGAAGAGTATACCCAAACATAAGATTTCTGATGAAAAAAGACAAGAAATTAAGGAACATATTTTGTCATTTCCATCCTATGAGAGTCACTACACAAGAAAAACTACATCAAAAAAGTACTTGCCTTCTCATCTAACTATTAACAAAATGTATGATTTATTTTGTGAAAACCGCGACAATCCACCTTCAGTAAAAATATAGTCAAGAATTTCACAAATTAGGATTATCTTTCAAAAAGCCCCGTGCCGACACATGTTATACTTGTGATAAGTTCAAGATGCAAATTCAACTATGTCAGGAAGAGCAAGTCAAAACTGAACTAATTGCTAAACATGAACATCACAAGATTGCCGCAGATCAAGCATACGAAATGAAAAAATGTGATACTCAAGTGAATAAAAATCTTAGTACTGTGCAAGTTTATACATTTGACTTGCAACAGTGTTTACCCACTCCAGCTCTCAGCTCTTCTGTAGCTTTCTACAAACGCCAGTTGTGGACGTTCAACTTGACTGTTCATGACAACGAAACTGGGAAAGCTGTATGTTACATATGGTATGAAACCATAGCTGCTAGAGGAGCTAATCAAATAGCATCGTGTGTATTCAAACATCTTCAAACATACGTACCTGAGAATACAAAACACGTGATATTTTATTCTGATACTTGTGGCGGTCAGAACCGAAATTCTCATGTCAGTTCAATGTTGACCTGGGCTTTGCAGAAATTAAACATAGATATCATAGACCACAAGTTCATGGTTCCGGGTCATAGCCACTTGGAAGTGGACACGGATCATAGCATCATAGAAAAAAAGAAAAAGAAAACGGATTTGCAGATTTACCACCCACATGATTGGATACAACTTATCAGATCGAGCAGTAAAAAATTTGAAGTTGTCGAAATGCGCAGTTCCGACTTTTTGGATTTTTCTTCGTTGTTAAGAATATTAAGTATTAAGAAACAAAGCCTTTAGTATTAAGAAACAAATTAAAACCTTTAGTATTAAGAAACAAAGATGTAGAAGGGCGACAGTTTAAATGGCTCGATAAAAAGTGGCTTCGCTATGATTCTGAATTTGGCGTCATCTCCTACAAAGACACACTGGAACGGAATGTCAATTTTTCAAATTAAACTTAAAACGTCGCGTTTTTGACATACCTGACACTATTCCTGTTATATCGGTACAGCCCTTACCGATATCAAAAGAAAAAAAAAAGAACTGATTTCTTTACTCTCCTTGATACCCGACGTTTTTCATAGATTTTATTTAGATTTGCCTACTGTAAACAATATACGTAATAATGACCCTGATATTTTAGATAGTGAAGAAGATGAATAAATAGAGCCATGCTGCAGCTATATTAGTAGTATAGTTGTAGTACGAAAGGGTCGGCTCGACCGGGGAAGGACCACGCTCTCACAGAATACCAGCGTAAATTAGCAGTTTTATGCTGCTGTGTTTCGTATGGTGAGTGTAGAGAACCGGAGACCCTTTTTACCGGAAAAGACGCATTCCATCTTAGTCCTCACGGATGACAACGCATCTGCATTTTGATTCTTTATTGAAGATAGGTGTAGATGTCTATGGGTCACAGCAACCATTTACCATCAGGTGGACTGTGTGCTCGTTTGTCACCCTATCCTATAAAAAATTAATAGTTGAATATAAATTATAAATTTAGGCTAGTATATAAATGATGCAGTAAATTAATTTTAAGTTCATAGAAGTAGCTTGTATTTGTCAAATAAAATTTAGTTTATAATGAAATCTACTGTTCTCATACACTTAAGTCACAAGTACCTACTATGTACATAGTGTTCTTTCTAACATAAGTCACTAAAATCGCGTTTTATTAAATTTATGTCAAATTAGATTTACGTGCATGTTAGTATTAATTGAAAACATCGTAATATTCCAATAAATTTGAATTTATAGTTTAACGTTATTTTTTTTATTTAGTTTTTACTTATTCCTGAAAAGTGTGACTTTTGGACGTATGTTTTTTTAGTCTGCCGGCCCTAGATATTATATCATCAACATTCACCGTTTTAGACAGTGTATGGTATTAGATTTAGAAAATGATGTTTGGCCGTCGAAATAATAAAGATATTTAATTTCAGGTGATGATGGCAGTGGGAATAACGGCCGCCATTTGCCTAACCCTGACAATATTTGCGACGCAGACCAAGTACGACTTTACCGCGATGGGCGGGGCTTTGCTCTGCGCCACTGTTGTGCTGTTACTGTTTGGTGAGTATTGAAGATATTTTTTCCTTACTTTTGTGTAATATGGAATCTTAAATTAGGGCCAAGAATATAATTCTTTTTTTACTTACATTGTAAAAAATTTTTTGCAGGCCTCATAGCGTTGTTCATACCAGCCAATAAAATAGTGACCCTAGTGTACGCTTCTTTGGGTGCTCTGCTCTTCTCCTTGTACCTCATCTATGACACTCAGCTAATGTTGGGCGGCAAGCACAAGTACAGCATTTCCCCTGAGGAGTACGTGTTTGCAGCTTTGAACCTGTACCTCGACATTATCAACATCTTCATCTATATCCTGACCATTATTGGAGCAAGCCGGGACTAAGCTAGAGCAGCTTGGGTATGTTTTCTTTATTTATAATTAAATCTAATTACTTTGATAAGTAATTAATTTAATTATTTCTATTTTCTTGTATAAAAGAAAAGAATACATATAGTACGTGTGGTAGAGCCACGCTGCAGCTATATTATGGTTGTGGCACGAATGGGTCGACTCGACCGGGAAAGGACCACGCTCTCACAGAATAGCAGCTCAATTCTGCTGTGTTTCGTATGGTGAGTGTAGAGAACCGGAGATCCTTTTTACTGGAAACGAGGCATTCTATCTTAGTCCTCAGGGGTGACAACGCATCTGCATTTTGAATTGTCGTCGAGTATAGATGTAGATGTCTATGGGCCACAGCAACAAGTTGGGTTTTAAACCTAGAAATTTCCATGTGCGCCAGGTATTAACTCATTCATTACAGCCCATAAAAAGTCCACTGCTGGATTGCCTCATAGACTGGATATTTGCCATAGTTAATAGGGTTAGCAACCGCAGTTATTTTTTTATTAATATTGTGATTATCAAGAAGATGCTGCTACCCATCTCATTTGAGTTTCCATTGGGGTACTAAATTCTCTGACTCCGCCACTACCTACGTGGTAACATCTTAATTTACATCCTGATTACTGTCACTCTGATCACCAACTTAAAGACACTTATGTGTTAATTTTTTTTTCTTTCAGATTTACTGCAGCTAAATGTAAAATGCGAGACTGACTGTCCAAGAGCACTATGCCAATTTTAGTTTATTTTCTTTTCGTTATCCATCTACACTTCATGGACAGTCTGTGGCAAAGATGTAGGTGTTTTCGTGTATTTATTTTGTTGATTAAAGCTGCTGTAAATGGATAATATTTATACAAGTGTTACACTTAATAAAAATAAACTAAGGATCTTATATCTTTGTGTTGTTAAAGACTAATTTTGTTAATATGCTTATCACATAATATATATTTACGAATAAAACCTCATTGTTGAATCATCCATCCAAAGTTTATCGACCTCTCGTGTGAGTATTTAATTTTTAAAGCAATTTTTATTTCTTTTTCACACATTTAAAGATAATTTTGAGAATTATTACCATGATGACACTGATTGTTAATAAGTAGAACATTTTTCGAAACTTTTTAACATTCCAAAGTCACCAGTGATAATTTTTTTACTTTTGTATGTACACACAAATAGACAAACTTTTCAAGGTACTACTTACACCAAATTATATTGAAATTATTAAATAATATCCAAATTCCAGTATTAAATTAAAAGTGATTAATTTTTACTATATAAACTAATAACTTTTTATTATATTTCTTGAATTAAAAAGGAATTTACTTAAATATTTTTTTTATTGAAATAATTGGATGATTCGTGTTTGATTCCATTTTGCTCATATTCTAAATTGAAAACAAGTGGTACAACAGTATTTATTGACTGGGCATTCTAAGTTATAATAGCCTGTCTAATATAATTAAATGTAGGATAAATAATATGATTAATATGAATTATCTATGGTCCGCCGGGCAATAACTATGTGTTTTTTCTTAAATAAATTCTGTGATAGATGGCCATCTAAATGTTGTTTTAATTAACACCTTTACACATCTAAATTAATTAGAAATAGAAATAAAAAATAATAGATAAAAAAAAATAGAATAGAAAAAAAAATACCCATAAATCTTAAATGATATTAACATCAAAGTTAGATCTTTCCAAGAAAGTTTCAGCTGATGAGGATTGTGAAGATTTACTTATCCCATGATGGGGAAGCGAGTTGTTGAGCTTGTAGATGATTCCCTCGCATTGGTATACTATCCTCGATTAAAAGTAAGCTCCATTTGCTGTACTCGATAACCAATTTTGCTGCACTTGATTACCAGTATTGCTGCACTTGATCTCTAGTATTGCTGCACTTGATCTCCAGTATTGCTGCCCTTCATCACCAGTATCGTTGCCCACAATCGGCAGTATTGCTGTCAATGCCAGTCTGGAATTTAAGTGAACTTAAAAGCAAAGCGCATTTGGCTGGCTTTCCACCATCATATCTTACGAGCTCTTTACTCTTAATGAGGGTATCCACGACTTTCTGCCACCAAAGCGGCGCCACTTAAAAGTGAGGTACAATATTTTACAGATTTCATAGTGGGGAAGTTAATTTGTTCGAAAAATGTAAAGGTTAATATTTCTTTCTGTACTATTAGCTATATTTTATATTAATAAGATTAAAAATAAATAAATCAAATCACAGATGCATAAAAGTAGAAAAATTAAAAAAATGTGCAAAAAATGAAAGAGCAAACCACTGAGGCATTGTTTTTGTATTAATATAATACTCTAGAAACTTAAAACTTTTAAAAATTAACTTCTCAATTAAATGACATTCTGTAACAAAAAACTTTACCTCACTGTCAACTAGCGACATCTGGTGAGCAGAAAATTATTAGCCCTCATTGGCAAGTTGCATTTAGTGCAAATATGTGTGGCAGTTGGAAATAAGTTGGTCATCTCATTACTGGATTTAGAGCGCTTAAATATTGCAGTACTCGAGTAACCCAATTTTTTTTTTAAATTACTGCCCAATTTAATAATAGACGGCTACGTGGCGTAGTGGCTTAGTATCGAGTTGCGGCGCTGAGGGCCGCGGGTTCGAATCCCGCACGGAACAAGTATTTGTATGGCCTACAAATAACTGTTTCGGATCTGTATGTTTGTCCTTGTGCAATATATATTTGTAAACTACCTTCACGATAGAGGAGATAATCCTAGTGTGGGGGTTAACGTTTTTTTTTCAATATTTTTACCGTAACTTAAAGTCTAAGCGCGTATTCTTCTTTGGGCTAGTATCTCACGGGTGACAACGCCTCTGCATTTTGATTCGTAGTTGAGGTTGAGGATAGATGTATATATGTCTATTGGCAACAATAACTACTTACCATCAGGTGTACTGCGTGCTCGTTTGTCACCCTTGTCCTATATAATAATTTAAAATTAAAAATTTTGTACAACCTACTTCAATATAAATTATTAAGAATAACTCAAAAACTATTGGTCAGACCTTGATCAAATTTACATGGGACCACATGAGAAGCACCAGCTTTCAAATAAAAAAAGAATCATCGAAATCGGTTCACCCAGTTATGAGGTAACACACATAAAAAAAAAGAACATACAGTCGAATTGTATACGGTCTCCTTTGTGAAGTCTGTAGAAAAAAGCTACTTTGTACATTTATTTTGGGGGAGACACTGGCTCCTGAGATACAGGTTCACCTACATTAGGAGCCAGAGACAACATTTATTAGTAAAATGTGATTGTTGAAATATAGCTATTATTATTATTAATATCTGTGGTTTGTTCAGTCTCAGTAGAACCTTGGATAGCCATTAATGGGCTTCCTTAGCTTGCCTACAGACTTCTTGATTTTTTCCAAAGATGAGCTTATAGATGTTTCCATATTGCACTTGTAAGCAATCATTCTCCACGGCTAAGTGAGAGGAGCAACGCAACGCACGCTACGCTATAAAATGTTTTTTTTTTTTTAATTATTCATTACATCCTATCAAAGTTACTGCTAAACCCCATAAATTACTGCATAGGTTACCATATAGGGGCATAGTTGCCACGCTTGTAAATTGCCTCATAGGGGGGTAAGTTGCCATGCTTGGCAGGGGGGTTGGCAGCCGCAGTTATTATTATTTGAAAGCTCAATAAGATGATGATACTGCTCATCTGTATCAGTTTCCCTCTGTCGCCACTTGCGACACCCACGGGATGATATGGGGTAGAGGTTTCTCTTCCAGCCACTAAAAGGCGCACAAAATAAAGTTTGGTGATGGTATCACACTCGGAGCCAATAATATCCAAACCTGAAAATTGCCTGGGATATTTTTCGTAAAATAACTAGATGATCGACGGTTAGCAGTGCCAAAGGAGACGAGACGTCTGATACTTTGATCGTCAACCGCCTGTCAAGTGGAACGACTAAGAAAAATCCTCCCTTCAACGGGAGAGGTCCAGGTCCATCGGTGGACTTTAACGGGTCGATAAAGACAGCGAATAATGATTTCTTATATTTACGCGAACATTACAACTAATTTTACGGATTTTAATCGCGTTTAATTTTAACTTTTTAATTCCCGACGTTTCAGGGAACTAAGGTGTTTGACATCCCGATGTCATAGTTAGCCAGGCTACCTTCAGTTTTGAATATTAATTTTTGTTTCGATCTATGCAGAATGAGCTTACAGTATCTTGAAGTCTTGCAGCAGATAGTAGCACCCATCCATCTTCTTTATTGAAATTAGGATGTTTTTTTATTTAAATAAAACTAGTTTTACGGATTTTATCGCGTATATTAACTTATTTTATATACTCGACGTTTCGAGTACTTTACAGCACCTATGGTCACGGGGGACTGAGGTGAATGACGTCCCGATGTCAGAGTTAACCCGGAGTACCTTCAGCTATTTTAATTATTAGTTTTGGTCCGATCTACGTAGAATGAACTTACTTTGTCTTGCAGTGGTATGCTTGGGTTTAGTTTTAATTTTATTAATTACAGGATCCCAAGCTGGTGGTAGTACCCAGCCTCCCTCTCTATTGAAATTAGGATATTTTTAATTTCAATAGCCTCGCGTATCATCCTTGGCAGGAATCGATGTTCTTTCGCGAAAATTTGTGGTTTATCAAATCTAATGTAATGGTGGGGGCTGTCTAGGATATGATCACAAACTGCAGACTTCCCGGAACGTTGGTGTTTCACGTCAGCTGTGTGTTCTTTTACGCGGGTTTTGATAGATAGTGACCATGGGTGCTGTAAAGCACCCGAAACGTCGGGAATATAAAATAACTTAATATACGCGATAAAATCCGTAAAACTAGTTTTATTTAAATGTTTAGTGTTCGCGTAAATATAAGAAATCGTTATGTTTTTTTTAAATTTCAATAGCCTCGCAAATCATCCTTGGTAGGAATCGGTGTTCTTTTGCGAGGATGTAATGGTAATGGTATGTGCCCAGCAGTGCGACGTTATAGGCTGTAACCTTACTATAAACATAAATAAAATAAAATGAGACAAACTATATTAATGAAATAGACAAAACTCAACCAGACGGAAGCCCTCGGCAGGGGAGACCAAACGGCCGAGGGTTAGGGGGAAAGGAAAAGAAATCGGCGGACGATGCAGACGATATCGATAAATTTGACGAAGACATCTGCAGAAGAACAAGAGTAACTGACATTTCATTTCAGTAGGCTGAAATGGTAATGGGCCGGCCATATAGCTCGAGAAACTGACAACCGATGGAAAAAGTTCTCGAGTGGTAGTGGTAACCCCTACTAGATGGTATGATGACCTGATGAAACGTGCAGGGAGTTGATGGATGCAGGTGGCTTTGGTCAGTGCCTTGTAGAGAGGCCTACAAGATCAGAAGTTTTTAGTGGATTTATGATATTTTGTGGTAAACAAATATGAGTACTGAATTATTATAAAAAAAATTAACACTAAAACACCATTTAAGCGCTTTTGCATATTAGGTACTTTGAAACACCTTGTTTTTGTCTATACTCATGTATACACATGGGCTGTGTAAAGCGAGGCATCAACATTGAAATTAATGACCGCGAGGAGTAGGACTGTATGATAATTTAATTTATAGCTTATTTCTTAATTTTTAATTTACATATTTTAATGTTATGTAAATAAATTAAAGAAATGAAAATAATTGGTTTATTTAGATCTTTTTTAATTTGAAATTTCAGTAATTCGAAATAAAGTTTAGGTAAGTATATGAGAGTGGGACCCACTACCTACCTATTTACACATACTTAATCGGATAGTAAAAAAACAGCATCGAATATAAGCTATAACTATATTATGTTCACTAAATACTAAATACGAGCTGTGACGATCCTGATAATTATTTTATTTTATCCTGGTAATCCTTATCAGGATACTAGAATAAAGTTATTAAATTATTATATTTTCATCGGTCCTTGATACGAGTGCAAATTTTCAAGTCAATCGGGCGACTACAAGTTGGTGAAAATTAATTATTTTGCATGAAAAGATTCCGTTACATAGATAAATACCTTGATAGATACACGGTACACGCGAAGCTAATAAAAAGAACATACAGTCGAATTGATAACTTTTTCTTTTTTTATTAGATTAAACATTTAAGAAATTTTACTTTTCTCCAACCATTTACAATTACCTATTTATTCCTTTTAAATAAACAAATGACTTATTGCATCAATTACTCAGGCAAATTGAAAAATCTAAGTATTATTAGTTTCACCGTTAGATATACTGCTTGTATCTGTATCAGTATAAAAACGAACGCATATCCGTGATAACGTGTTCTAAACTGTGCAGCGCAACATGTCTCAGGTAAATTATTCCTTAAATTCATTTTGGGTTATAATTTGTAATATACGCGCAAACCTACGAACTGTTCTCAAGTAAATTACATAATTGTTACGTAATCTCGTACTCATACCGGTTTCTATTTGTATTGATAGCGTCAAGGCCTCATTGCAATTGTTTAACATCATGCTTTACATGTTTTCTTTTACCGGCTTGGACGACTCGCCTGCTAAAATGAAATGTTTTTTTTAAGCGTTTCTTAAATTGTTGATTCTAAGACCTAGCATCTTCTTCGCAAGTTATATACAATACATCCCATATGTTAATGTTGATCATAAAGCAGTTATTAATTATTCAGGACGATTATAAAATTGGCAAAATACAAGCTTGATACAGAATATTGAGTCTAATTGCAATATCGAAAAGTCTATCTTAAAGTCTAAAACGTTTGTAGAGATACAAGTATGGGACCTAACCTAAGTTACATATTATGTAACTCTTTAGGGACTAAGAGTTAAAGCAGAGGTTAGAGTTTGGTAAATTCTGGAAGTTGCAAGAACTAATTATGAACTATTATGAAAAGAACGAATTACTCATAATTTAAAAAAAATCTTGAAATTACTAAGTAATGAATTGGATTTTCTTATGAATTTATCTCTCATAAAGAGTTCATTTGATTTATAGTCAAAGAATCCCGAGTTTTATTTATAGAAAATTTGGTTTCTAACGTGTGTAGCACTTTAATTTTCTTGAAAATTGTCCATTTATTAAATAATGTTTTGTTATCTATTGATTGCATTTCCTAGAAGAAATAAAACAAAACGACTATATTGATATTGGCTATTTGGTTATTGGTTACGTAGTAACATTATTTAATCTGTGCTATTAGTTAACTTAAATGACATGAGCACAGAACACAATTACTCTCTACCAAGAGAAGAACGCCAACTTCATACTAAAAAAAGGAAACACGTGTTTATGAATGTACACTGTGCATGTATTAAATAATTTTTGTTATCTATTGATTGCATTTCCTAGAAGAAATGAAACAAAACGACTATATTGATATTGGATATTGGTTACGTAGTAACATTATTTAATCTGTGCTATTAGTTAACTTAAATGACTTGAGTTTTTGGCGGAATCTTGACCGGCGGCGGATTGCTTCTCCTGTATTATTGTTTAAATAATGGTTTGAAGTGGATTTTAATATACAATGTGTCCCTCGATAGTTATTCTAGCGGTATGAATGATGATATTGAAAGAAAAAGGCAGTCTTTAGACATCTAAATAAGAGAGTAAAAGAAGTAGTTGAAAGGAAAAGCAAGAAAGAACGGATAAGAATGATAGAAGAATATCGGATAACTTCAGGCAAATATTAAAATGTTCTGGAAACTCGTAAGAACTGCTAGGGACATTCAAGACAGCCTAGAATGAATGCTATACGAGACCAGAATGGCTGTATTCTGAATAACGAAGTGTCGAGTTTAAGGAGATAGAAGGAATACTTTGAAAACGTGTTTATGAGTGATGAGACGTTTGAATTAAATGAAATAGAAATTCCGAAAGAAGAGGAAAGAGATAGAGATAAGTATAGATGAAATAATGAAAGCAATGAAAAGTATGAAAGCTGGTAAGGCAGCCGGATATGATAGAGTATCACTCGAAATGCTAAGGGCTGGAGCAGGAGTGGTGGCAGACCTGCTGTACATCTTTTAATTTGTGTTGGGAACTTAAGCGGGTACCGGAGACTGGTGCAAAGCCGTGATAGTCTCACTATATAAAGGAAAAGGATCGCAGCAAGACTGTAAAAACTACCGTGGTATCAGCCTTCTTAGCATTGTGGGAAAACTGTGTGCTAAGCTAATTGAAAGAGTTATGAAATATACAGATGGAAAAATTTGGGAAGTGCAAGCGGGATTTAGAAAGGGAATGGGATGTATGGATCAGATCTTTTCCATGCGCATGATCGCAGAGAAGGTTTTGGCCAAAAACCAAAAGGTTTTTGTGCGTTCGTGGACTTGGAAAAGGCTTATGACAGAGTGGACAGGGATGTGTTATGGCAAACACTGAACTCATTTGGGTTGAGCGCTGGGTTGATACAGGCATTGAAGTCTCTGTATAGGGACTCTAGTGCTTGTGTCAGGATCAACAGGGCCTACTCGGACTGGTTTGGCATCCATAAAGGGGTTAGACAGGGCTGTGTGGATTCTCCGTGGCTGTTCAACCTATTTATGGACAGTTGCTTGGAGAATTTGAAAGTTGAAGAATGCGGGTTAAGAATGGGTGAGTTAACCGTCAAATGAATTTTGTACGCCGATGATCAAGTCATACTCGCGTCGTCGGCGGCCGAGTTGCAATGATGTTTACATTAATGAAAAGTTCATTAAAAGAAAGGGAATGAAAGTGAACGCAAGTAAGACGAAAATTATGGTTTTTGAAAGTGAAGAAAGTAAAACGATATGTGAAATAAGAATAGAAGGGAATTGGTCGAGCAAGTAGATGAGTTTGTGTATTTGGGATGTGTATTTAGCAGGGATGGTAGATATGATAAGGATATAGAACGACGAGTGAACGCAGGAAAAAGTAAATGGGGCTCTACACTCTGTTGTGGAAAGTCAGAATGTGTCAAAAAGGCACGTATGGCAATCACAATGCTGTGTTAGTCCCTACTTTAATGTATGGTAGTGAAAGTTGGGTGTGGCAAAAGAAGCACGAGAGTAGAATAAATGCTGTAGAAATGCGGTCATTAGGGGAGTATGTTGGGCTGAATCTGAATGACAGAGTGAGAAATTGTGTGATAAGAGAAGAGTGTGGTTTGCAAGATGATGTTGTGACCAGGATTAAGAAAGGAATGCTTCGGTGGTTTGGTCATGTAGAAAGAATGAATGAGGAAAGAGTGACAAAGCAAATTTATGTGGCAGAGGTGAACGGCAGAGTCGGGAAGGGACGCCCTAGGCGAAAATTTATCGACCAAATTGGCGATATATTGAAAATGGGCCATATTAAGAGTACCCTTAATCGACGAGCGTGTATGCGTAGGTATATGAATGTGGAGGAGGCGAGAGAGGTGTGTCAGGATCGTGCCAAATGGACGTCCATAGTCTCTGCCTACCCCTCTGGGTGACAGGCGTGAGTGTTTATGTATTATGTATTATTTTTTATGTATTGTCAGTTCGTCGTCTCTTAATAAAGTTAAAAAAACATTCGGAGTTTAATGTAGTAGGTAAAATAACTGAACCAATTAAAACGTCATCGATTAGAGCTGCCCATACATTTATTGAGAACTCCACTTGAAATGTAGATGCCCTCTTTAAGTGTGGATTTTCATAATGCCATTCATGAAATTTCTGCAATTTGTGATTCCATTCTGAGTGAATTTTGCTTCATCCATCCATAAAATAGTTTAAAAAAAATTGTGGATCGTTTCTAATCTTTCTTTGAATCCACGCAGACAGGACGCACCTTGGACGTATGTCTACATTTTCATGCAAGTGCTGGACTCGCTAGTAATGGATGCAATCCCTCCTTTTTCAAAATTCGCCATATCGATGTCATTGATAAACCGTGACGCAAAGCCAAGCGTCTAATGCTGGTTGTAGGATCAGCAAACAAATCGTTTAAAACTGCTTCTTCTGTTGAATTGTCAAGTTTTCTAGTTTCATTGAGTGGTCTAGTTTCACCCCCTTTCGGGGCTGAACTTTTTTCAGGGACAGACTGTATAAAAGTGATTCGATTTTGTGTATTAAATGTCTGCGCATGTAAACTATTAGTGGAAACGGTGAAACAAGTGCTCCGATGGTGATGTCAATCTCCAGATAAGGTGTCTGTCTGCTTAGGCGCCTTGAGATACTATCGTCATCTGTCTGCTGGCTCAAGTTGCCGTCAAAATCTCCCAAAAACTACGCAATGTGACGCATCAACACATTGTGAACCAGTGTACATTAAAGGATTATTATCACTTGATACTGAGATAAATTACTTAAAGGACAAGCATCCAAGCCAAAAATCTTAAATAAAAAATATTAAATGACTCAATACGTATTCTTGTAATCTATTCTGTTCTATTCTATTTTATGGAAATCAGTGTATAATATTATAATCTTGTTTTACTGACTAGGATCCGAGAACCATTAGACTAGGTATGATAACACCCCCCCCTCCCCTCCCCTCCGCAGAATTGGTTCCAGCTTCGTCGATGGCTTTCCTAGTTACGGTCGCTTTGAATGCGTGAAAATTTGTGTTAAACTGTACGCTCTAATTTCAGTCAGCAGCATATGTTGGGGCTCAAAGCTTCGGCGAGGATGGCCAGGTTCATGGATTCGACTTCAGCGAACAGACCATACGAAGAGGATTTATACGAAAGGTGAGCAACCGTCAAGTATTTAGGCTCTACATGAAAAAAATAATATAATTATTTCATTTTATATAATATGTTGTTCATAAGCTGTTCCCCGCGACTTCGCCCGCGTGTAATTTAGGTTTTTAATTTTATTGCGCGGAACCCTAATTCTTTTTCTTAAATAAAAGTAGCCTAAGTTACTCCTTATAACATCACCTGTCTGCCAGTGAAAGTCCCATCAAAATCGGTCCAGCCGTTTCGGAGATTAGCCGGAACAAACAGACAGACAGACATACAGACAGACGGACAGACAGACAAAAATTTTAAAAATTGTGTTTTTGTTATAAGTACCGTATATACTTTTATATGCATTTAATGAAAAGCTGTTATTTTCACATTACAAACAGACACACCAATTTTATTTATTTGTATAGATAGCCATAGGGCGATTTTCCATTCACCGGCACAGCACCAGCGCGGCGCGGCGTCGACTCCCACTGCATAGATTACTGTATATATATCCCACTGGCAGTGTTACCAATACCAACTCGAATTTTTCCAAAACCGTAGATTGGTATAAAAATTTCCTTACAATTCCGTAGATGCTATTTCAAAATATCCGTAGATCTGCAGACTTCTAAAGAGGATCGAAAATGTTTGTTTCTGTCATAGAATAGATAATTTTTTTGGAGAAATTCTTTCTGTCATGTAAAACTCTTCTTGTAAGTTCAATTGTAGTATGACGTCGAATCAATCTGCACATATAAGAAAAAAGTACCATAAAAACTGATTAAGAATTAATTGTTTTCTTTTTACTGTATATATCCCACTGGCAGTGTTACCAATACCAACTCGAATTTTGCCAAATCCGTAGATTAGTATAAAAAATTCCGTAGAATTCCGTAGATGCTATTTCAAAATATCTGTAGATCTGCACACTTCTAAAGAGGATCGAAAATGTTTGTTTCTGTCATGGAATAGATCAATTTTTTGGAGAAATTCTTTCTGTCATGTAAAATTCTTGTTGTAAGTTCAATTGTAGAATAACATCGAATCAAGCTGCACATATAAGAAAAAAGTACCATAAAAACTGATTAAGAATTAATTGTTTTCTTTTAATTAAATAATTTGTAGTATACTAATATAATACGGTCTTAGTAACGTAAACATCACTTCTGTGTCACTTTAAAACTAATCGTGTTTAATAATAGTAAAAAGTCGTCACAAAAAACTTATCACCACCGCCATTCAAGAAAAGAAAGTGTTAAAATGTGTTAGAGATAATAGATCTTATTTATCTTACGAGATTAATTTCACATTCAACGAGCAAAAATCACTAGCAAAAAGTGAGGTTAGTTCAAAGTGCTTTATACAGAGAAATACGGCCACAGAACACAATTACTCTCTACCAAGAGAAGAACGCCAACTTCATACTAAAAAACGGAAACACGTGTTTATGAGTGTACACTACAAGCGCTGCGGTGGGCGCCCATATAAAACTTTTTTGCGGGAATTTCAAACTTTTGTATTCTGTACCTTTGAACTTTTTATTTAAGGCATATTCGAGTAATTTTGACTCAAGCCTCACAAACCTATGGGGTAAATTCCCATACATTTGAGAGGTTGCACCAAAATTACTCGAATATACTTTAGATTAGTATGTGGGATAAAATAAAACTATAAATAAGTATAGTTATGTAATTTAATTTTCTGGAAGACAGATTGTTTTATAAACTATACATTATTATTGATGTTTTTTTTTTTTGCTTTTGCACATAATATTTCCACGCTTGTTAGTGGTATATAACACATGTTATTGTCAGAGAGTTATTCTTCACAGAACATTAACGTAAATTTAAATCAGCAAAATTCTTATGGTGAATACTTAACTCAGCCCAAATACGTGATCTGAAACAGATACAATTCGAGTCAATATAGTAATAATCCCTACAAATAACGGTCAATAAATTCAAAATGTTTATAGACTTACCACAATATTGTCATAAGTTTTTCTTTTCCTATTATAGGAAACACGGAATATAAAAAACAAGAGGAAGTAGCAACACGCATAATTTGTAGCAGAACCACTGTCGCCAAACTCACACATACGCAAGAAAGAAATATGTACCGACAAATGGTACACTTCAATAATTTTGCGTGATTGGCTATTAAAAAATAAAAGAGAAAGGCATTATGTTACTCACCATTCACTTGAGTACGAACCATAAGTTCTTAAAAATAGAGATCATATTACTTTTCACCAACAAAGTTTCTAGAATTAATGAGCAAATTTAGCTTCTTAACGTTAGATGTCGCAATAATAAATTCACGCTATTATAGACACAATGACAATAGATATAACGTTGACATTGCCCTACCTAACATATACTGCTACGTGAATGATGTTAGTAATGTAGTTACTCTCCCTGAAAGTGATCTGGCTTATTATTCTCAGTATATGATTATTATCATGTATATGAAATGTATTGACTGAAGAAACAGAATTGAAATAAAATGAGTAAAATTGCAAAATTTATTGCAAATTGTCTTGATGTATTACGTATATCGCCGTAATTCATATAGCCGGCATATAATTAATTGTCTTTAATGGAAATTTATTGATTGTTAGCTAAATTATTATTTATGAAATGGAAACCAGGAAAATAATAAAAAAAACAATAATTTTGCAATTGTTTATTGTCATTGAAATAACACATGTTTCTTAAAAATTATCGTTTTCACACCTTAATATTAAAGTTTAGTCGGTAATTAATTCAGATACTAATGTAGATCATGATATTAAGATCACTTTTATTTCAGCTTCTTTCCAAAAGTCGTGAGTATTACTAAACTACTTACTTACTTCTTTGGCTTAGCAACCCTAACAAAAGTTCATTCATAGGGTATCACCCTATAATTTCGTATATTTTCATAGACATCCAGTACTTGTAAATTTTCATTAATATGTTAGTGAATGAACAGGACTGTGATAAAATTTTATCGAAAACTTTAATATCGGCGTATTCACAACACTATCGCAGCTATTTTTATTGAAAATGTATTTACAGATAAACCTTAGTATAACGAAATAAGGTTGCATATTACTTGTAATAAAGGCAATTTGATATTTTGTCCATGTTTAGTCAAGTTTCTATCCAAAAAATGAAAAAAATTACACGTGCCTTTAGTACGAAACACCTCCATTCAAAATACTCTCTTTTTACTTTCGTTTTTACACTCCATATTGCCCAAAACGGCATATTTTCGCATATATCACTTAAGCAGCGATCCGTCAGCTCGTAACAATTTGAGCCTGCGCCTGACAGTCAATTACGCTCTACTGTCACTAATTCTGACTCGCCTGCCCTGCCCACTTTGGGCTTCCTCTTGTTTTTTATATTCCGTGATAGGAAACCTGCAGAAAGTGATCAGATGATTTTGTGCTTTTTATTTGCGCAACACTTAACTTACTTTCGATGACGATCACCAATGTGCATAAAATTTTGAAATAATGAATTCATTTATAGTCAATCATAGAATTATTACGTATAGAACACTAGTACGCGCACCGAAAGTGAAGCAAGTAAAATTAACGCGAAACCGCGTAAGTTCACTCAGCGACGCGTCAGTGCGCAACGTCACGTCTTACGGAGAAGAACTCGCGAAAAATTGTAAAAATGACCGTTTGTGTTGTAAAATATTGACACAATAGTGATGATAAACATAAAAAAAGTGATGGTATTACATTTCACAGGTAAGTTCATATATTTAATTCATTATTAGTACGTAAAACTAAAAAAATACTTACCTAAGCTATAATAATAAAAATGTTGCTAGTTGTGGGGAAAAAAATCACAATTTTCTTTTAAAAATATTTATTTTCTATTTGTGTTTAAAACGTTTAATCGCAACGCTCTGTGTAAAACTCAAATGTTTATATGTAGATACCTACTTCTCTAAGTATTAACATAATATTAACAATGGGTGCCTATTTAAAACTAATACGGAGTGATCAGCTGATCGCGATCCGTCAACGCCATTTTAACGCAACTATTATAGCAACTAAATTTATTTTTATTGCTTTGTTCATTGACCAAGTCGATGTTTTAGAGTATAGAATAAAAACTTTTTTTATTTACTACATCAATATATTATTAATAAGAACGCCTTTACTAAGCAGATGTCACTTTACACCCAAACACAGTCTATTTTTAACCGACTCCCAAAAAGGAGAGGTTATCAATTATGTATGTACGCTGATTTCTAAGACGATTCTAGATCAATTCGTATATACATGCTGTAATTTTAGTGGTTCTTTTCCCGCATTCCTGACTCAATGCAAATTATAATTTTAAAATGTTTGGGTATACAGGGTATTTTTGAAACGCTCCCGAAAACGAAGACAGACGACAGTACTAACTATATCTTAGATGATGGGTGAAATATAAAATCGATCCTGATGAAAAAAAAATCATCTTTTCACAACGTTTTATTAGCTTTATTCACGCTCCATCGTGTTAGTATAAATCATCGTGTTAAATAAAACGTTAATTTCATTAAAATAAAACATGAAAATACTTAAACATAAAAGCAGCAGTGGAATTACTGAATTACAATCAACTGACTAGGGGTCAATGTACGCGCGAACGCCGAATTCGCGCGGCCCGTAACTAGCGATGGTACCACAATACATAATAATTTACAACACTTGTCTAAATACCTAACTTATCTACTTAACCTACTATTTTGCCACTGTGCTTGTCTCCACGTAGCCACTTTAATTCAAATTCACAGGTTAAATAAACCAAATAACTGGTTCGATTCTAATGAAAAAAATACTTAAATGAAAAGTTAACAAGGTTAGAGTTATGCGTTTTATTCATCGTGTAGGTATGTTTATTATTCTGATGTATTCAGTTATGTACCTATTCAGATCAGTTCAGTACCAAGTTATTTAAAAAAATAGGTATGAAACAGCACCGCTCTAAATCCTCCGTGGTCTTATGAGATGCGGCTCAAATTGTGCTCCATTCATTTCGAGGCAGATGGGCTCGGTGTTGCGTCTCCTCATGCAGGCGGGGCATTATCGTGTGGTCTTCGACACAGTCCGCACGTAGTTTGTCGAAAACATCCACGATCCTTTGGCGCATTTCGTCAGCACTATCACACTCACGATTAAAACCCTTTCTTTCACATACCCCACAGAAAGAAGTCTAACGGGGTCAGATCTGGTGAGCGAGGTGGCCAAGCGTGTGGTCCTAGTCTGCCAATCCAGCGATCATCAAATAATTCGGTAAGGCGCTCACGGACGAACCTCACGACATGTGGAGGTGCACCATCATGCTGGAACCATGTACGGCGATATTCATCCAACGATAGGTCGTCTAAAATGTCAACCAACTGTTCATTTATAAAGTTTAGGTATCCCTGTCCGTTAAGTCGCTGTGGCAGAAACACTGGTCCCAGTATGCGATCCTTAAATAAACCTGCCCATACGTTAACCGACCATCGGGTTTGGTGCCCGGTTTGTCGAACAGCGTACGGGTTAACCTCTGAATACACGTGTGTATTTCTTCGGTTCCACATGCCGTTTCTGGTAAATGTCGACTCGTCCGTCCAGATAACGTGCTCAATGGAACCAGGCACGTTGTTGTTGGTCTAATAACCAACGGCAGAAAACTCGTCGGCGGTCGTGATCGCCGGAACTAAAGCTTGCACTTTGTGCACTTTGTATGTGCATTCGGTTACGCTTTAACACTTTGTGAACTGAACAGTATGACACATTTGTTCCATCCCGACGTCTTAACAATTTAGCGATACTTCGTGTACCTAGGTTCGGATACCGGCGAACGACATCTAAAATGCGCTCCTCGGGTGAACAGTCATTTGACTTCCACCTCCTGCCGCTACTGGAGCAATGGGCCGATTTTCCAACACTCGCTGAAATGCTGCTGTTATCAGACGAGAGTCAGCTGGGTGTCGAGCGGTCGGGAATTTCTCTCGGTAAATTCGTAATGCACGCGAAGCATTCCGCGAGCTTCTCAAGGCACATTAACATGTTGCCGTATTCACGAGCACTATAAACGTACGCGTTAGGCATTATTAAAACAAAAAGAAACACAAAACGTAACAACAAGAATAACACGTAATAACAAGTAGGTAATACCAAGTAATAACAATAAGAATTTAATAAAAAACAATTGAACTGTCGCTTGCGCATGCGTGTCCAAAGTCAACACGGAACTGTCTCAAAACTAAAATCAATAATTAATCCCGCCAAAACTGAAGCCACATTCCACAGACCGTCAAATGTTATGACATTGCCAACTTTTATTTTATAAGTTTAGTTTCCATATGATCCCTACGACTACTCTTTCATATGGAATTTAGAAGTTATAGTTGTAATTTTTAATACAATTAGACAATCAATTGTACCCTGACGAAACAAGCAGTTTGTTACTACAAAATGATATTGAAATTAATAAACGTACTTACTTGGGTTTGGTTATCTTTGATTTTGTACAAGAAAATAGAAATAAAATGGTATTGAATAATTTAATAGTTAAAATCAATTGCAATTATGATCGACAGGTAATTAATCTAAAAAATAATTATTTTACTTTACTTTTATTGACTTTCCGTTTTTAATCCATCCAATACTTTGATTTGAAAAGAGGTACGTCAAAACTATTAAAAATTACTTGCAAGTTTTATTGTAATTGCCGCCTCTAATTTTATGTCGCTTGCAAACAAATCTTAGTAGGTAAATTTGGAAAATTCCCCATATGTTGGCGCTGACGCGAGGTGACACACAGTCGGCCGGGCGGCGGCAGCGCGTGGTACGAAGGGGGCGCGACGGGGGAATGCTCGCCAGTATTACTGTGCGCGCACGCTATTGGTTCCTCATTCTTCCCGCGCTTTGAAAAAGCGATGTTTCCCAATGTACAGTCGCACACACAGCTTTTGCACGACGCGCGACGATGGTTTAAAAAGGAAGGAAAGAAAAATTATTTATATCTATTGTTTTATGACTGAACTAGTGAACGAAAAGGTAAATAGAAGGTGAATGGGGAAAATTGTGCAGTAAAGTTTGTGGCCGGTGGAAGGAAAAGGGGAGATCTCCCGCCGGGCAAGGTGTTCTGCCCGGGGAGCGGCCAACGCTCCGAGTGGTAGTTCGGAGCTATTCTATATATACTGTTTTTGCTTCGGAACTTTGATAGCGCGATTTAGGATTCGATGCATTTTCGCTTGTGGCGCGACGACAGCGCCGCCACATCACCCCCCTGCTCAGACCGGAGGTCGATAGTGCAGTCTAGATGTCGACGAATGTGCAAGTGCCAGGGAATTGCCTTGTAGTCTGCGGTGAGTCGAGAAGAAGGCAAGTAATCTGCGAGAGTGCTGTGAAGCAGAGGCGAGCAGTAAGGCTCAGAGCCGTGCCGAACACTGTAGCGCAGAGAGTAGCTTGAAGGAACAGGAAGCATTATTATAGTGCTGCGATGGACCTTTGTAAAGCTAGATGGCTTGCAGGATGTGAAGACTGAATATTTGCTCGGGAGTGAATGAATTGGGGTACTTGAGAACGATGATGAAGATTTGAAGGTAGTTTTTCCGAAGGTTGTTGGTTGCGTGTTCATATCACGTCGGGGTCACCACTGTGGCCGGTGGAAGGAAAAGGGGAGATCTCCCGCCGGGCAAGGTGTTCTGCCCGGGGAGCGGCCAACGCTCCGAGTGGTAGTTCGGAGCTATTCTATATATACTGTTTTTGCTTCGGAACTTTGATAGCGCGATTTAGGATTCGATGCATTTTCGCTTGTGGCGCGACGACAGCGCCGCCACAAGTTAAATGTATTGAGGAAGAATACCGAAAAAATTACCATGTGGTCAACCTGATGACGGAAACATTTATCATTCGCATTGATGATGATGATTCTGATGAGTGATGATGAAGTAGCATCCAGTAACACCAATACACCATCGACATTTGGCTTCCAAGTTCCATGTTCCAATGGTATAATGGACAGCGTGTCACCCTTAGCTTAAGTTTTCTTGTTACAAACTACTTTATTTTACGATAGAAATAAAAAATAATGCTCAAGCAAACATTATCCATTTTGAATTTCAACCTCTTCCAAAGTTTTAAGTAGCTAGTAAAGTACCTATTATGATTCTACAATAAAACCATTAATTACTATTATAATATTATAAAACAACAGCCTAGTACCATGTAGTACTTTAGAACGCGACTGTACCCATGCGCAGACACACCCCCTCCACTATCGCTCAGCGTTCTTTTTACGTGACGTTGAGTTTGGCTTCGACGCGGATATTGACCCTAGTCAGCTGATTTTATGGTTTATTTATTTTAAATTCCATTGCTGCTTTAATGTTTAAGTATTTTCATGTTTTATTTTAATGAAATTAACGTTTTATTTAACACGATGATTTATACTAACACGATGGAGCGTGAATAAAGCTAATAAAACGTTGTGAAAAGATGATTTTTTTTTCATCAGGATCGATTTTATATTTCACCCATCATCTAAGATATAGTTAGTACTGTCGTCTGTCTTCGTTTTCGGGAGCGTTTCAAAAATACCCTGTATAATGACAATATTGATAATTATTTAAAATTAAAAAAATAATCTTAATAATTATTTAAAAAAATCTTTTAAGTCATAAAAGCATTCAATTTTTAACCAATTATACAAATATTTGTTATATAATCTTTCGCTTAATAATTTTAATTCTTTAGGTATTTTATTAAATATTATTACACACATACTCGTATTAAGACAAATTTTGTTATATTTAATGAGCCTAGGAATGACATCTAGGACAAGTTGGTCAGGGTCATGTCAATTTCGAGGATGTATATCACTTGCTTTAACAAATAATGACTTATTTTTAATAAATATTCAAAGCTAAATAAATTCTTACGCGTAGTAATACGGCATAAGCTAGTCTGCACGTCCAACCTACTCGCGAGATATTGCTATTGGTTTGAGGTCGCATTCGAATTTTGTTTTTGTCTAAATCTGCCATTTTTGCATCCTAATATTTTTTATATTAATAAATCTATTGTACTACCAAGACAAAATCATTTGACTTCGGGAAAACAACAGTATATGGGATCAATCTGTGTGTATATCCTTTCAAATAAAAAAATCTAAATCGGTTTAGAAATAACAGAATTCTGAGGTAAAAACATTAAAAAAAATACACCGAATTGAGAACCTTTTATTTTTTTGAAGCCGGTTTAAATTAAACATTACACGATGTGCTTATTGTATTCGAGCAAATTAATTGTGTTTAGTAATATTCTTAAATTTTATTACGTCTGCATTTTTGTACCATTAAAATATGTATAATAAAGTTATATTAGTACCATCATTATCGTGTTTATTTTATTCCATTTATTATTCTCATAAAATACGTCTTCGTACACAATACGTTATCCTTATTATATCGATTATTTAAAATTAATCAATAAAATAGTGATTTGCACAATTTGATTGCAAACGCCAGAAACTGGTATCACTGAATGGCGTGTATGTGTGCGTGTGACGAGCGTAGGCACATTCGACTCGCGCTCACTAACATAATGACCTTGCTTCACTTTAACGCTCGTGTTTTGTACTAGACTGCGCTTCTATACGTAATAATTCTATGTAGTCAATATCTTATACAGAGTTAACATCTCACAAAATATCTTTACTGTATATTCACGACGATATTATGATTTGTATTCGCCTACAAACGAAAATGAAGTATTCTGAGCCCACAATAACTGAATTTAAGCAAAAATCAATAATAAGTATTAAAATCTAAACCTATGAAATAAACTTGAATAAATTTCAGAAAATATTTTCAATATGAAAGACGTTGACATACAAATGTCATTTTTTTTCTTCTTTTAATTCATGGCTTCTTTTGATGAAATTCTGCTAATATTTAATAATTTAATTTTAATCAATTAATAGGTAAATTAACTGTGCAAATTTCAGAGTAATATGTATGTAATTATACTTTAAAGAGCAAACCAAAAAAATTAGACAAACAAAAAAAAGAATTAACATTTTTAGTTTCTTCCGATATAATAAAAAGACGAAGATATAACACGAAGAAAAGAAACAGCGATATCTTTTTCTCGCTTTTTTTTTACAAGCCCAACGTGAACATTGACAAAATCATGATTGTGTGCAGATTTTTCAGCTTTCATACAAAGTTGCATCCAAAGAGAATATAATCACTACGTTTAACGGCTATGATTTTGAGAACTGTCAGGACTGTTGCGAAGTTGCCAGTGAAAGAAAATAATTTCTACCAAAAAACGTTCCGTTTCACTTAGTATAAATACACAATAAAATATTTTGGTAGAAATGTAAGAACAATTTCAACTTTTACTTGACAAAATGAAAATAGAGCTTGTAAACCAAACAATGTCAGTAACAGAGTCTATAACAAACACGATTATAGAAAAAATAGATGAAAAACTGCAGCCCATTATAACAGAAAATAAAAACTTAAAAACAAAAGTAGAAAAACTAGAAGAAGAGATAGAATATATGAAAAGAGAAAAGAAATACAACAAAATTATTATATTTGGCTTGAAAGAGAGTGAAAAATCTACTACTCAAATACTAGATAAAGTAAAGATGGCTTTTAAGGATGATCTAGGTATTAACATAGAAGACTGCGAAGTAAACAAAGTATACCGACTTGGAAAAATAAGCAAAGGGGATAAACCCAGGCCAATGCTTTTGTCCTTTGTAAGTGCATGGAAAAAAAAGTGAAATCATGAAAACTAAAAATAATTTAAAGGACCTGTACGTGAAATATGATTTTTCAAAATAAGTTATGGAAAAAAGAAAAGAACTACACTCAAAATTGGAAGAAGAAAAAAAGAAGGGAAATATTGTGTATCTCAAGTACGACAAACTCATTATAAAAGAAAACCTACCTAATGAAAAACGAAAGAGTGAATTGTCTTTGTCACCATAAACTAACACTCAACCAAAAAAGCAACTTACACGCACGTCGAAACTCAACAGGACCAATGCCTTTGATTTAATGAGAGGTAGATCAAATTCTCTATCTAATTATCCAACCAATAATAAACAATAGTAACTAATAAACGGAAACCTGAAACTAAACTAAATATTAATAAAGAAAATGGAAAAACTGAAAAACAAAACCCTCTCCCAAGCCGATCATCGTGGGGGAAAATGACCTCGACCCTCTAAGCGAAAAAATGAACAAACAAGCAAATCAAATAGAACAATCTCGGACATATACATAGCGACCCTGAACACGCGATCACTACGAACACCTGAAAGACTGATGGAGCTGGAACTAGCTATAGGCATCAAATGGGACATAATCGGAATCAGCAAAATGAGACGGAAAGGTGAAGGAATCGAAGATCATAATGGCAAATATATTTTACACTACATTGGTGAGACACCGGGATTATATGGTTTCTGATTCCTAATCAAAAACTATCTAGCAAACAAAATAGAAGAAATTAGAGAAACACTCCTTAACATGAAATTGCCTTTGCATAAAGATAAAGAAGAAATGTGGACTATAATTCAAACATATTCACCAACTGAATCAGATTATAAAGATGACATATAAAAACTGATAAATTTTACGAAGATCTACAATCAGCCGTACAAAGTTCATACAAAAATCTTATTGTGATGGGAGATTTTAATGATCAAATAGAAGTCAAATAGAAGCAAAGGAGAAGAATATATAATAGGAAAACATTGATATGGCCAAAGAAGTAAAAACGGAAAAAATTAGTAACTTTTGCGCTAGAAAACAAACTGAGCATTTTAAATAGTTTCTATAAGAAAAAGAGGTCTAGAAAATGGACATAGATGTCACCCAACGGCAAGTACAAGAATGAAATCGACTTTATTTTGACCAACAATCAAAAAATGTTAAATAACATATGTACTGTAAACCAGCTTAACTTTCATATAGACCATAGAATGATAAGAACATCATTATCAGGAAAGCAATTACAAAAAAGGAGATATTTTTATAATAATAAATACAAAACCACCCTTATGTCTACTGTTAATAATGATAACCTAAAAACTGCAATGAACGGAAATACAAAACAAAACTATAAACCAATTCAGGAACGATACGACAACATATTACATTTACTAAAAACAGGAGTCAGTAAAACAAATAAACAAACTGAAAATTCATTATCCTTAGAAACTAAACAATTGCTTGTTTGTTCATTTTTTCGCTTAGAGGGTCGAGGTCATTTTCCCCCACGATGATCGGCTTGGGAGAGGGTTTTGTTTTTCAGTTTTTCCGTTTTCCTGCTTCCTGCTAACCTGGAATGGGACAGAAATGGAATCAACATTAACGGTGACAAACTTAACCATCTACGTTTTGCAGACGATATTATTCTGTTTTCTGAGAACCCAGATAATTTGGAAGACATGCTACAAAAACTACCAGATGAAAGCGCCAAGGTAGGCCTATCAATGAACACATCAAAAACGAAGGTAATGACAAACTCAATCAATAAAGATATTATAGTAAATGGTGGACACAGAGTATGTCAATGAGTACATATATTTGGGTCAACTAATATCTACAGAAGACACAATGCATAAAGAAATAGATAGAAGGATAGAGAACAAACGGTTGGAAACGGTTTTGTTCCCTGAGCGAGGTTATGAAGGACAAAGACATGACTGTCAAAGAAAAAAGAAAAATATATAACACGTGTATACTTCCATATCTTATCGTATGGATGTCATACATGGGGACTAAGAGAACAACAGCTCAAAAAAATCCAAGTATGTCAGAATGGAATCGAAAGAAGTGTAATTGGAGTTAAAAGAAGAGACAAGGTGAGCTTAAAAATATAAAGAGCAAAACTAAATTTAAAAACATACATACCGTTTACAAACGCCTGAAATGGAGATGGACAGGACCACAGACTAATATGATGTTTAGGCATGACAGAACACATGCTAAGGGAAGGAACAAAAAAGTGGGCGCGACTAATAGCGGAATGGTACGCGCGCGATAGTAAAAGCAACAAAGGTAGACAAATTAAACGTTGGTAAGACGACATGAAATAGATAGCTGATCTATTATGGACACGCACTGCAAAAGACAGGACAAAATGGACAAGCTGTAAAAGAAAAACCGGTGTCGAAACAATTAGTTAAAGGTTAAAATTGTCATACAGAATTAAGTAATATTATACAGGGTATTTTTGAAACGCTCCCGAAAACGAAGACAGATGATAGTACTAAGGATACCTATGATGATGGGTCACAAAGAAATTCGATCCTGAGGAAAAAAAATCATCTTTTCACAACGTTTTATTAACTTTATTCACGCTCCATCATGTTATTACAGTTATTTGAAACGATATTTCACAAAAAAAATCATGAAAATACTGAAACATAAAACCAGCAGTGGAACTACTGAATTACAATCAGCTGACTAGGGGTCAATGTACGCGCGAACACCGAATTCGCGCGGCCCGCAACTAGCGATGGTACCACAATACCTAATAATTTACAACACTTGTCTAAATACCTAACTTATCTACTTAACCTACTATTTTGCCACTGTGCTTGTCTCCACGTAGCCACTTTAATTCGAATTCACGGGTTAAATAAACCAAATAACTGGTTCGATTCCCCGCTAATGAAAAAAATACTTAAATAAAATGTTAACAATGTTAGAGTCATGCTTTTTTATCCATTGTGTAGGTATGTTTATTATTCTGATGTATTCAGTTATGTACCTATTCCGATCAGTTCAGTACTAAGTTATTTAAAAAAAATTAGGTATGAAACAGCTTACCGATCCTCCGTGGCCTTATGAGATTCTTCAAGGCACATTAACATGTTGCCGTAATCACGAGCACTATAAACGCACCTACGCGTTAGGCATTATTAAAACAAAACAAAAAACACAAAACGTAACAACAAGAACAATATCATTAATTAATAAATAACAAGTAATAACGACAATAATTTAATAAACAAAACAATTGAACTATCGCTCGTGATAGTCAACATGGAACTGTCTCAAAAACTAAAATTATTAATCAATCCCGCCAAAACAAAATTGTAACGTCCTTGAAGCATGTGTAAATTCCACAGCGCGAGGCGACACGAAGCAGCGTGTGAGTGAAAGGGAAGGGTAGAGTGAGTAGTATACCTAATGCATTGTTTCGTACCGATCTTTCGTAGTTCGGCGCCCGCGAGGATATTGACCCTATTGTCAGCTGATTTTCTTTTTTAAGTTTCACTGCTGGTTTTATGTTTCAGTATTTTCATGATTTTTTTGTGAAATATCGTTTCAATTAACTGTAACAACATGATGGAGCGTGAATAAAGTTAATAAAACGTTGTGAAAAGATGATTTTTTTTTCCTCGGGATCGAATTTCTTTGTGACCCATCATCATAGGTATCCTTATTACTATCATCTGTCTTCGTTTTCGGGAGCGTTTCAAAAATACCCTGTATAGTTTTACTAAAAATGTCATACTATGCACGTTATCAAGTTACAGTAATAAGAGCTTATTTTATTTATTTATACAAAAAAAATTGCTTCGTTTGTTAAATATTTAGATTATACGTTGTCGGCTAAGTTCATACTCATGATAAAAATGTTTTTTTGTTAAGTTTTTAAAAATGTAATTATTCTGAAAGGACTGTAAAGTACAAAAAAATTTTAATTAACATGGAAATCAAATTCCGTAGTTCCGTAGACGATGAAAAATTCCGTAGATCTATGGAAATATTCGGAGAGTTGACAACACTGCCCACCGGCGCCGGGACAGCAAGCTTCCCGCTCGGTTACACAATAAATAATAGTACTACGTTCAGAAGTTGCACTCCTTTGATGTTGACGGCTTGCCGACGTTTTAATAGCCTACATAGTTGTTATTATTCAGATAAATCGCGCACGCAAGCTAAATAAAACTTTATCGCTGTGCGCGAGTGTCCGTATTACTTTTCATCTTTTTCCCTTCCTACGTCACGACGGACTTTCCGTGGTTACTAAGGGCTGTTAATAAAGAGTAAAAAAATACATTTTGAAATGGTAAATTACTTAGGTAAAGTATCTATTCTGATTATAATCGACCATATTTCCGCTACTATGTGAGTTCTGTGATGCCCAACGCATGCAACTTGCAAGGCCATTCGTCGGGAATCGCGATGCTTGGCTCGTAAGAAATAGGTAGATAGTGTAAACAACAAATAAACCCGAAATACGATTCCTACCAGAAATGTGATCGTATTCTACTTAGTTAAAAATCTTGTAAACAAAGTTTTAATTTCAGTATTTTGTGCTAATAGAACTTGAAATATTTTAATTACAAAGACAAGTATAGGTATGTATGTAAGTAGGTACTTGGGGAGTGAAGTAAATTTCAACTAAGTTTTGTAATAAAGTACTTAGGTATTACTTCTGTAGTTAAATAATTACTTAATTCTTTTTATAGAATTAGGGGATTTAATAAGGGATTATTAAGGGAGGGTGACAAATGAACACACAGTCCAACTGATGGCAAGTGAATACTGTGGCCCATACGCATTAAGTTTCCAAATACATTGTTATTGAGAAAAAAATATCGGAAGAATGGTATAGGAACGCATAGAAGACAAACAAACCAAAAAAACGTGCAAGTTTTTTTTTGTTACAGGTGTACTCAATTCTAATGTGTCAACTGTTGATCAGCATGGGCTTCATTGCCCTATTTCTATTCCACGAGCCAACGAAGCGATGGGTGGCACAGAATAGTTATTTATTGTAAGTAAAACTTTTTTTATTTGGTGATAAGCGGACTCTTTGGCCCACATGCCCATAATTATCTTGATTGGGAATCAAAATGCAGATAACACCTCTAAGGATATGGACGGAATTAGAATGGCCATGCCTTAGATTATTTACAAGCATCTAAGGGCCATGCCATTCTAATTCTATTTACTAGTAAAAAGGGTATTCGGTTCTCGCTACTTACTATACGAAAACACAGCATTAATTATGGTGCTATCTTACGATGGTATTGATCTCCGTCTCGTTGGTCTAGTGGTTGTAAATGACTGCTGATCATGAGGTCCCGGGTTCGAATCTCGGGTCGGGCCAGAAACAGTTACTGAGTTTTTCCGTCAAGAAATTTTAATAGCTGCCCGGAGTCATTAAGTTGACGGTGTCTCACCCCCATGCCTTGGAAAGCACGTAAATCCGTTGGTCCTGCGTCTAATCTCCCTCCGGTCGTGTCGGTTTACCGTCCCATCGGACTATGAGAGTGAGGGAATAGAGAGTGCACCTGTGCTTGCGCATACACTTGGACACTATAATCCTGTCCTGCGCCGATGGCTAGTCTCCGTCGAGGCTGGCCGCCGCGCCGTGAGCGAAATTCGGTCTGAAGATTATTATTATTACGATGGTATTTATGCAAACATGTTGCTTCCCGGGTTCTATTACGTATACAACACATATTTTGTCTACTATCTAAAGGTCACGTAGGTGATATTGATAGGTTGTAATTAACTCAAGTTATACAAAGCACATGGTTTTTGTTACATACAAAAACCATCTGCTTCCCCGTTAAGTACGTTATCAAAATCTGTATTCAATCGTATAGAAATATCTTTACTTCAGAAAACTGACAATAACAAGTGTTTTACAAAAAATATTGTACAACCGACTTCAATATAAATAAAATGAGAACATCATCAATATAGTCGAAGTCAATTAAATACGTATTATTAAGGATAACTCAAAAACTACTGGTCAGATCTTGATCAATGACAAATTTATATGGAACCACATGAGAAGCACCAGCTTTCAAATAAAAAAAGAATCATCCAAATCGGTTCACCTAGAAAAGAGTTCTGAGGTAACACACATAAAAATAGTAATAGTCGAATTGAGAACCTCCTCCTTTTTTTGAAGTCGGTTGAAAAATGAAATTAATTTTAAATAAATTTTTATTTGCAAATTTTATATGGTTTTATAATCTCTTACCGGCACGCGCATTGGAAAAACAGAGTCTTTGACAATACTCTTCCTCCCCGGCAAATGCAGAGGTAATAAAACCACATGTAGTTTGCAAATAAAAAATATTTAAATTAAATTAAATTTTTATGTTCGAGTTTTTTGGAGTAAAGTTCTTTCTATACGTTCGAAAAGTGATTCTGATAACGCACTTAACGGAAACCACATGGTTTTTGTTACATGTTGTAGATATACAAGATAAAAATATTAAACTGGTCCCAAGAGGTAGGTACTAGGTTTCCTTTTCTGCCTAGGCGTTCGTCCTGGTTGATAATTCTCTAACCTATTCTGCAGTCAACCAGAACTGCAACCAATACGGCAGTATTCCGGTCAGGTGTAGGATAGCCAGGAAAATTAAAGCTCTTTGACATTTATCCTTATTCGTCAAGGGTGACAATGAAGCTGGAGTCGTCTTTCTGGAAGTTGGCTTGACCTTTACTATCGAAGGAATTATTTGTTACTCCAAAGTTAAAATGCAATATTATGTTAAAATTAGGGATGCATCCGATACCGATACCGATGCCGATATATCGGCGATACTCGAAGTTTGCCGATATATCGGCATCGGCGATATTTTTATGGCCGATTCAACGATACTTTTCAAATTTCGTATTTTAAAAATGTAATGTAAACGCACGTGTTGTCTCGTCTATTTCATTGCAAACGAGGCACGAACTAACTATGCTCGGGGAAACCCCGCGCTTTATTCAGTGTCTTGTTTAACCGCAATGCTTGATCCACTTTACAAAGCACGAATATTTCAATCACAGTCTACTATTACTATGGCAAAAAAGCGTCTTGTTCAGTTACTTGATCTTAATGTAGCATTGCATTCCGAAACTATTTCAGACACGGTCACACTTACATCTAGTACTGTAACTGTAAGTTCTGAGATTCCTACGAGTGGCGGGCTTTGGAGCGTTTGTGAAAATATTACTAGAGAGTCCGAGAAATCGAGTGATCGCTAGTATTCGTCCATCATGGCCGATGGTGTATAGGGCCCATTAGGTTAATACTCGAATCGTCAGGAATATAAAATAAGTTAATATACGCAATAAAATCCGTAAAAACTAGATTTAATTTAAACCACCACTTAAAACACTGCACTTAAGTTTTGCTAGTTTTTTTTAAAATAGAATAAAGGTGCATTTTGCAGATGCATTTTCAGCCGCGAGGACTAAGATGGAATGACTCTTTTCCCTATTTTACACCGATATTCTGTGAGAGCATGGTCTTTCCCCGATCGAGCCGACCCATTCGTGCTACAACTATACAATTAATATAGCTGCAGCATGGCTCTATTACGTTTGAAGTTTTATTTTTTTATTTAATTAGTTTCACTTAAATGTTGTAGTGTTCGCGTAAACATAAGAAATCATTAAGTAGTGGTTTTAAGTGCAGCTCAAGTCTTGTATCAACGACGTATGTATACAAAAATCTTACCTATTATTTTCTTTTTTACAGCTGGGTAGCATTTGTGATTATGTTCGTGTGTCTGATTGCGATGTCCTGCTGTCCGGACGTACGGCGGAGCGCCCACAAATTTTATATTTCTGCTAATTTTTACGTTGGCGATGAGCTTCCTGCTTGGAATAAGCACAAGCGTCTATGACGTCTCAGAGGTGAGGTGAAAAGTCTCAAACAGATAACTTAGTGAGCAGAGTATAATTAAATTATTTTTTAATCAATAACGGATCTAAGGGTCGTATAATAATGGATTCAGTCTGCTACTAGGGCTGCCACGCTTTTACAGTGTATCCACAATGTTTGCGGATGCGTACACTGATTGTTTTTTATAATATCCTCCAGACCGAATTTTAGCCACGGCGGCCTCAGCGGAAACTAGCCTTCTGCGTAGGACAGGATTATAGTGCCCAAATATATGTGCAAGGATATATGCATTGTCTATTCCCTCACTCTTCTAGTCCAATGGGACGGTAATCCAACACGACCGGAGAGAGATCAGGCGCAGGACCAACGGCTTTACGTGCTTTCCGAGGCACGGAGATGACACACCGCTAACTTCCTAACCCCGTGTCGCTACTGAGGCAGAAAAACCCAGTAACTGATGTTTTGGCCCGACTCGGGCCCTTATAAATAAATAATAAATAAATAAACAGTCAAGTTTTTTATACAATCATCAAGAAGTGGAACGCATCCCAACTGAATCGCTTTCGTTCTAACAGCAACGGCATCCAGAATGTTTTTGCTATAACAGGTGGGACTGTGCTCTGCTGTACCTGTGGGGCTGGATACGTCTGCATAGCATAAAAGTATTGTGACGAAGTTCATGCGCCAAGGCATCGGTTACCCATCTCTAATTTTCCAAATCTTGTTGTTTTCCAAATCTTTGTGTTTTTGGTGTTCACTTGTTGTTTTTATTAACTTAAGTTTTAATAAGTTACAATTGTTAGATACTAATAAAGCTGGATGGACCTGGTCTGAAATAAATTCATTCATTCATTCATTCATAACTTTCCATCTGGTGGTGTTTTAATTTGGGCCATATGTCCTAAGGTTTATAACCCTACTGAGATAACATTCTTCTTCTTTTTCTACTAGGAAAAGTCCACTGCTGGACATGTAAACTCGTATTGTTATTATATTTCACGATGAAGTTTTGACTTTGGCTGTTGTTAGACGTGCACATACACATTGTGTTAGTGTGCGTAGGCTGCGGGTGCTTGGGAGTAGCGCTCCAGAGGCCTACGCACACTAACACAATGTGTATGTGCATGGCTAACAACAACCAAAGTCAAAACTTCATCGTGAAATAGAATAACTATACCTCTATTGCTGTATTAGTCACGCTTCGCAGGTGGATTGACGGTCGCAGTACGAGACATTACGCACCTTTGACTCTGCTGCCCATCGCCGGTCTGGGTATTTTATGTTTGGCGCAAACGAGGTGGTATACCGCCATCTATCGGAAGCCATAAGATTTATCTCGCGAAATTAATCGACCTGCAAAGCGTGGCGATTAAGGTAAACTTGTACTTATATTGGCTGAAGACGATGGTGTCTACGGGCTACAGTTTCCACTTCACATTTTGTGGAAATAGTGTTTATTACTCTATCTCTCTTGTCTCTAATCGCGTATAAGTGTGGCTGTGATTTTGCATTGCCTTAGGAGCTGCTTCAGATGATGTATTGTTAACAGGTGATGATGGCGGTTGGCATAACTGCGGGAGTCTGTCTTGCGCTGACTCTGTTCGCCTTCCAGACTAAATGGGACTTCACTATGTTGGGTGGAGCGCTGGTCGCTGCCAGCATGGTGCTGCTTTTGTTTGGTAAATATATCCTTTGTATAGGTAATTTAAAAAAACCATACCATAAACATAAAACCGGAAATGAAAAGAGGCCTGTGCCCACGAGTGGGACGGATATAGGATGTAACTTTACCGCTATCCTCATTCGTAATGAGGATAGCGGTAAAGTTACATCTTAAAGTTATCCTCCTTACGAATACGAATACGATATCCTCATTACGAAGTCTACCACGCAGAGAAAGCCCTCTCCATAGCTCGCTTAGCGACCTTGAGCTTCTTGATACGACCAGCAATGAAAGACCTTGTTTCAGATCCATATGTCATCACTGGCAACACGCATTGGTTGTGTATTTTATAATTATTGTTTATTTGTATGTATTTATTGAGTATTTAAATCAATATTTTCAGGTATCATTAGTATATTCACCCCGAGCAACAACATAGTGAGACTCGTTTACGCATCAGCCGGTGCACTTTTGTTCTCTCTTTATCTGGTCTACGATACACAGCTGATGATGGGTGGCAAGCACAAGTACAGCATTTCCCCAGAAGAATACATTTTCGCTGCGCTAAGCCTCTATTTGGACATTATCAACATATTCATCTTTATTCTGTCAATTATTGGCAGCTCGAAAAATTGAATTGTTACTTTGTAAGGTAATGATTGTATCTTTTATGACTTTAGGAATAGAATGTGTCACATTATATAACGGGAACAAAAGTCGGTCTAAAGAAATATTTTCGTCCTAAAAATTTTTCAACATCTTGTCATTTTAAAGAGAGCCATGGTAGCTCCGAGGCTAAACACCTACTGTAAATTTAACAGTACGCGAGCAATCCATGTTACATTTCCGTCGGCTATTATTAACTAACTGTGCCCCGCGGTTTCACCCGCGCATATCACGCGTCTGAACTGCGCGACATGATAATTTTTCATTACCTCATAAACTATTGTCCAAATAATATGCTATAAAGATTTAAAGTTTATCTTCATAAAATTGTCTTGATGATGAAGTAACTTTTGTTCGTAAGGATTAATATGCCATGCCTAATAATAACGCTCATAAATAACCATTTAATTTTCAATAGTTTTTGTTATAAAATACCTTATTGTGCCTTATGTACTTATAAGAAATAGGCATATTATGGTATCGCAGACTTTTTTTAGATGGAGAAAAGATCAATATTTTTGTAGAACATTGTATTTACGTTACATATCAACCATTACGCCAGCGCACGCGGATAAAGTAGTTCAGGAGCGCTTCTTCTTCCGTAAGGCTAGCTGAGAGGTGAAGCCTCTGCCCAGCTGTTTGATGTATAAAGGGTAAAGCAGTAACTGTAACTTTTCTTTACAATTTTTATTTTTTATTTTCGTGTATAGTGTATTTTTCTATTAAAGACCACGGTTAACGATAGATAACATTTATACTTCATACCGTTGCCGTTGCAGCCTATCGAAAGACACTGCTGAACATAGGCTTCGCCCATAGATTGCCTCATAGACATTATAGAGGAGATATTCGCCATATTATACCACGCTTGGCAGGCGGGATGGAAACAGCAGTTTTTAATTGTTTTTGTTTGTCCCTCTATCGCCTTTTAAGGCACCCACGGGATGATAATATGGAGTATTGGATTCTTACATCGCAACTACGCGGTTTTTATTCATAGGTACTCGTATATACAACGTTAGAAAATAAAGACAATTACAATTTAAAAGAGCTGTGTCATTCCTTTTAGAATAATTATTTCGCATATATAAATCCATAAATTATCTCGTATAATATTACTATACGTGGATTGTTATTAGTATGTTATAATTAATATTATAAGGAAAGTGTTTTTAATTAAATATAATATTTTACAATTTATGACATTGTAACGCATTGTTACTGAATTACCTATTGGTTTATAAGGAAAGTACGTTGGTTCTACGTTAAAATATTTATTGGCGAAAACAGCACTAAATATATATTATACATACACATGTACATCTTCGATATTGCCATTCTTCATAAATTATTTTAAATTGAAATGGAATTTATATGTTAACTGTGAATAATTCAAGTGAATAAAATGTTAAATGTAACTTAGTAAATGGTGATAAAAATGCCATTGAACTGCAGTCACTTGTATTATCTGTTCTGTCTCAACAAGCGCTTGGATAGCAATAGAAGTGTTCTTGATATATTGTTATTTTATATCTCGTTCATGTATTGAGATTCTTTGCCGAGTTTTGATGTACCTATTTATTGTAAAATCAGACTTAACATAATATGTACTGTGCAGGTTAAATATGTAAGATGAACTTAATGTGCATTTATTACATCTGTGATTGTTATAAACAAACGAAGTAATAAATAATACTGATGTTTTTTCTTATTTTAAAATATTTATTTTCCTGACTGAACTTCAATAAAGCTAAACATATTGGCTATTATTTATTCTGTGATATTGGCATGTAATATTCCTGGTTCTCTACACTAAGACATTTTTATATTTATTTATTTCGACACTAATTATTCTACAAATCTTATAAATAATTAATTATTTTTATTATTAATTATGATTTTTTTTATGATGACATATAAAATATAATTTATAACTGCGATTGTTGTCATTTGATCTTTATGAAACTCCATCTCCATCATTCTTCTTCCATTCTTCTTCATTTTTTTATGATTTGGATGGACACAAGTAAGTATTTTTTTCACTTATATTTTAATTTATAAACTTTAAAAATCAACTGGATTCATCTCACAGTACCTTGATGCATTACCCTAATATGCGATACATGATGATGCCCTGATGAAACAAGAATTTATGTCAAACCAAATCACTAAAATGAGATAAAATATTTTATTATTTTGAAAAAATAAACAGAAATAGTGTTCGAAACCCTGCTTAACTTATTGTAAGAGAACACGCACATATAAGTAATGCATTTAAAAACATTTGCAACTTGCAACCAACTTAGTTTCAAGTGCACGCACACTTAGTGCGTGTGTGTGTTTTAACCGACTTCAAAAAAAGAAGTTTTTATTTTATTGAGTATTTTTCATGTGTTACCTCAAAACTTTTTTCTAGGTTGACCGATTTTTATGATTCTTTTTTTATTTGAAGGCTGGTGCCTTTCATGTAGTCCCATGTAAATTTGATCAAGATCTGACCAGTAGTTTTTGAGTTATCCTTAATAATGCGTATTTAATTGACTTCGACTACATTGATAATGTTCTAATTTTAATTTATATTGAAGTCGGTTGTACAATTTTTTTAATTTTACCACTTGTTTAACTCTTGAACTTTGAAGTATAATGAACTTACGTACGTACGTAGTACACATTATTTCAATGATTTAAAGTTGAGCATGGTTTCAGCGCCGCTTGTATTTATCTACGTGGAGTCCCAGCATTCCTTGTTGGTCTAAGTATTATATTATAAGATTACGTTATTTCATGTCATTATAACGAATAAAATAATTAAACTATTTCCCATAGCTCTTGTTAATGATTAGTTTTAATTTTAAAATGATATATTTGTGAAAGTTCTAAGGTTCCTTCTCGAATTTAATAATAAGTATAAAAGTTCTCGAATACGACAACTAGCACACAGTCTACCTGATGGTAAGTGGATCCTGTATCTCATAGATGCCTGCCTACATCTGTTCTGGATTAAGAATGAATACGAAGACGTCATCATCCCTGAGGACTAAGATACAATGTGCAAACGGTTTCAGATTCGATTTGTTCAGCAAACGAAACGCAGCAGTATTTTGATGCTATTGTGGCGGGTGGAAGGAAAAGGGGAGATCTCCCGCCGGGCAAGGTGTTCTGCCCGGGGAGCGGCCAACGCTCCGAGTGGTAGTTCTGAGCTATTGTATATATACTGTTTTTAATTCGAAACTTTGATAGCGCGATTTAGGCTTCGATGTATTTCGCTTGTGGCGCGACGACAGCGCCGCCACACTATTTTACTTTGGTGTCCTGTGCGAGCATGGTTCTTCTTCGTGCGGACCAACCCATTCGTGCTGCTACCATAATGCAGTTAAATGTATATGTAATGCAGTAACGTGACTCTACCACATACGTCTATAAATACACCATTTGCTAACTGCATTAACTACCAAAAAAATTTGATACAAATGTATTTATTTTTATTTATTCCTTAGTGCATTGCCTAGTATATAAGAATATTGCCTATTACAAAGGGCAGACTTATGCCAGGTGAGAATCGGGCGTAAGTGTAGCAATATTAGTTCAAGCAATCTAGATTGCAATGTATGGAAAAAATGGCAAAATTAATGAAGTACTTTTATCTATCGGCATATGTACGTTATGGAGTGAAGTTACATTTTATCCAGTCATCCCCCCGCGCCCAAGAAAGTGTCCCGAAGCGCGGTTTTTTTTCAGTTTTAAGGAAAACTACTACATGAAATCTGTGCAGGTACGAAATGATCCTTGATAAATTAGCTATCAATTCCTTACTCATTTAAAAGCGATATCACTTAGTTTCCGCGCCATCTCTTGAAACTTGAACTGAAAAATGAACTTGTTTTATTTTAAGCTTCATTTTAAATTACTTCGTTGGATAATTCGAGCAATTTTTCAGCCGAAATGACCCTGTTAGTAGAGAAATACCGATATAAACAAGTGATAAAATTAAAAATTTTGTACAACCAACTCCAATATAAATTATTAAGGATAACTAAAAAAGCTACTGGTCAGACCTTGATAAAATTTATATGGGACCACATGAGAAGCACCAGCTTTCAAATAAAAAAAGAATCATCAAAATCGGGTCACATAGAAAAAAGTTATGAGGTAACACGCATACAAAAAAAATACAAAAAAAACTACAGTCGAATTGAGTACCTCCTCCTTTTTGAAGTCGGTAGAAAACGATTACATCGCCATAAGTTTTATGTGTAGGGTGTAGGTTTTATTAAATATTGTAGACAATCGTTTATTGTAACTGGCACCAAACTGGTACCTTTAGTTATTGTTCAGAGACATCCGATTTTGCTCGGACCTTCATGAAAGCCCTGCCAGATGACAAAACTGCCAAAATGGCCGCCGCAATCAGTTACACAATATTTAGTTACTAGCTGTTCCCCGCGACTTCGTCCGCATTGAATTTATTACTTTACGGTTTTATTATTTTGCGCGGAGCCCTAATTCTTTTTTTCTAAAATAAAAGTAGCCTAAGTTACTCCTTATAACATCAACTATCTGCCAATGAAAGTCCCGTCAAAATCGGTCCAGCCGTTTCGGAGATTAGTTATTAGGAACAAACAGACAGACAGACAGATAAAAAATTTAAAAATTGTGTTTTTGTCATAAGTACCGTATAAAATTTTATATGCATTTAGTAAAAAGCTGTTTTTTGACATTACAAACAGATACTTCCATTTTATTTATTTGTATAGATGTAGATGATAGCGCTGTGGCTAATCGTTTAGTTGCGATGCGACACTACCGAGCCGCGAGTTTGAATCTCACTCGGAGCAAGTATTTCTAGAGGCTACAAAAAATGGGTCCGGCTGATGTTTGCCCATGTGAAATTTATGTATATAAATCCCAGTAGGCCCATTGCCACTTCAGCTTAGTAATCCGTTGGGCTATTGCGGTTACTCTGCAGGAGAACTGCAGATATACTCATTTTTAAGTTTATCACGCAGAGAAACCCCGAGCATAGCCCTCACCATAGCTCGCTGAGCGACTTTGTGCTTCCTCATACGGCCAGCAGTGAAGGACCACGTTTCAGATCCATAAGTCATCACTGGCAACACGCATCTTCTTGTCAGGCTTACTTCAAAACTTCAAAAGTCACTCTTATGTTAACGAACCACTAACGTTACCACTGATTCGAAAAAAAACCTCTGTCCTGGGAAGAACCAGCAAGAAACCCAGCGGGACTTTTTTTTAAAAATAACAGCTTACAGTCATGTATGTTACACAATTAACCACACAAAACAAATTAGAATTAGCTTGGTAGCGATAACCTCATTCCCAGGGGTTATTATCATCCATAAATTTCTTAATATTATAATAATCCTTTTTATACAAACTTTGTTTAATAAAGTTTATGAACTTTGGGCAGGTCAAATTTTGTAAGTATATTTTCTGGGATTTTGTTGTAAAAGCGTATACATCGCCCCAAGAATGAATTACTGACTCGGTGGAGTCGAGTAACTGGTACTACTAGATTGTGTCTGTTCCTAGTATTTACAGAATGAATATCACTTATTTTTGTATAACTACTTTTATTTTTGTGTACGTACATTACATTTTCATAAATGTATTGAGAGGCCAAAGTTAATATATTAATTTCCTTAAATTTTTGTCGCAGCGACTCTTTAGGCTTTAAATCATAAATTGCTCTTATGGCCCTCTTCTGTAAAACAAATATAATTTCAGTGTCAGCTGCGTGTCCCCATAGCAAAATACCATACGACATTATGCTATGGAAATAGCTATAGTAAACTAGTCTAGCTGTTTCAACACTGGTAAGATTTCTAATCTTTTTACAGCATATGATGCAGAACTAAGTCTGCTTGCTAGTTTTGATACATGGGGGCTCCATTGAAGCTTCGTGTCTAGTGTGATTCCAAGAAAAATGGTGGTATCTACAAGACTCAGTTCCTCCCCATTTAAAATCACATTATTATTTAAATGTTTGACATTTGGAGTCATGAATTTCATACATTTCGTTTTAATGTCATTTAAATGCAAATTATTAACATTAAACCATTTTACTAATTTAGATATAGCATTATTTACTTCGTCATATTTTATTAATTCTCGTCTTAATTTGAAAATTAAAGAAGTGTTATCAGCAAATAATACTATATCATGGTTATCCCCTACTATATAAGGTAAGTCATTAATGTATACAAGAAACAGAAAGGGGCCGAGAATTGAGCCTTGAGGCACGTCCATTTGTGCTATCGACCCGGAAGAGCTCATACTATTAATGACAACTTTTTGCGTTCTGTTACTTAAATATGAAACAATTAATTTAAGAGCATTAGTTTCCTGATTAATGTTTCATGGTGAACACAATCGAAGGCTTTGGATAGGTCACAGAATATACCCAAAGCATCTTGTGAATTCTCCCATGCATTGAAAATATATTTAATCAGCTCAACACCAGCAGTTGTCGAGCGACCCATTGTGAAACCGAATAAATTTTTATGAAGTAAATTATTTACATAAAAAAAACATTTGATCAAAAATAATTTTTTCAAAAATTTTACTAAGTGTTGGCAGTACAGAAATTGGTCTAAAATTGGCGGGGTCTAATGTACTACCAGATTTAAATAAAGGTATTACTTTACTATGCTTCATTAAATGAGGAAACACCATATTCGATACTAGTATTAAAAATAATAGCTATTTGAGGCGCAATTATATCTATTATGATCTGAGACGTGGTTCTTCACTGCTGGCCTTATTAGGAAGCTCAAGGTCGCTCAGCGAGCTATGGAGAGAACTATGCTCGGGGACTTGCGTGATAGACTTAAAAACGAGGATATCTGCAGTAAAACCAGAGTAACCGACATAGCTCAACGGATTAGTACTAGATGGAGTGACGGCCTGGTGAGACATGCAAGAAGTCGATGGATGCAGGTGGTTCAGGACAGTGCTTTGTGGCATTCCTTGGGGGAGGTCTATGTTCAGCAGTGGACTTGTGAAGGGTTGTAATGGAGGAATGAATGAAATATTGTATGTTTAGTATATCTAACAATATTTTCTGAGTGTATATACCTTTTTTATTAATACTACTTTTTTTGTTAACATAATATATTTAATTTTCATATATATTAAACTGTATCTTACGCAGCCACCACACGAATTAGCAAATAGCAAATATACAGGGTTATTTTTCAAAGAGTAGCCAAGTTTTAAACTTAAGTTCAAATATATGATATGATGATATACCGGTATTGCATTTTTTGAAAGCTTCTACTTTTATTTGAAATTATCCCAAATTGAATGTGATTTATGGGCAACAACGTTTTTGCCTACCGATCGACCCCTACGAATGTGTGCGTGCGTAGTAAAATCAGTTAAAATAATGCATTACCACGCATTTTGAATTTAAAAGGTAAAAAGGACAGAATTATTGAGATTTTTTTTTAGTTAACTTTTCTTCACCATTTGCCTATATTACTTATTCTGAACCTTCTCTGAAAATTTGGCCGGTTATTGCAAAATAACCCTGTATATTAGGCAACATAATATTCATAACAGAAGTTATCTATCAAAACAGTATCCACTTTCACTGCGACACTATATTTAAACTCTGTTTATTAATCTTATCACCTATGTCAACTTGTATAGCATATAACGCGTTACAATTATAGTCAAAAGACAGCTTCAATCAACGTAGTGTTGTTATTAATTATCTTCAGATAACGTTAACTCATAGCGTTATGCTTTTTTGTTTAAAAAATTTAGAATTGTATTGTGTTGTTATATTGTGCAATAAAATAAATAAACTACAGTTTCAAACTTGTAAACAGTCACACAAACAAACCACTGTAAATAGACATAGACATGCATTTATTCAGCAACTTACACTCATACAGTTTTGATACAGAACGTAAAATAATACCTACATAAAAATAAATAAGAGAAAACAGACATAAAATGATCCGATTCCTTGAGTGATGTGATGCTGAAAAGAGCACTGACTGAACATAATGCTATCGTATGATTTCCGTAGCGTTGGTTTTCAGCAATGCCCATTGAGGTTGGACTCTCCTGCGAGGGTAGTGTGTACGCTTTATTTCTATGTTCGAGAAAGATGTTATCAAAATAATTATATAAAATAATGGAAATGCAAAAGGATGGGAACTATAGTTATGCAGTATATATAATATGCTTGAAGTAACACTATTGTATTTTCATATACTAAAGTACTATACGTCTAATAACGTTTTTACTTTTTACGTGGTAGAGCCATGCTGCAGCTATATTAATAGTATAGTTGTAGCACGAATGGGTCGGCTCGACCGGGGAAGGACCACGCTCTCACAGAATACCAGCGTAAAATAGCAGCTTAACACTGCTGTGTTTCGTATGGTGAGTGTAGAGAACCGGAGACCCTTTTTACTGGAAAAGAGGCAGTCTATCTTAGTCCTCACGGCTGACAACGCATTTGCATTTATATTCGCAAACGAAGGTAGATGTAGATGTCTATGGGCCACAGCAACCACTTACCATCAGGTGGACTGTGTGCTCGTTTGTCAACCTAATTCTATAAAAAAAAAAAACTTATACTCCCTTTCCTGCTTAGCACTTTCTTACCTATATCTGCCAGCCAGTATAAATACAGGCTTGAAGGCATTCCATCTTAGTCCTCAGAGGTGACTACGTATCTGTAGCCTTCTAGTTCTTTGTTTTAAGTTGGTTGCAGGTGTCCATGGGCTGCAATAGCCACTTACCATTAGGTGGACTACAGTCCACCTACCTTACAAGGTAGGTTCGTTTTTCGCTTCAATTAAAAAAAAGTTAACAAAATAACCTGTAAATTAGTAAATAAAAAGAGCTTTATCGTGTATATCACGAAGTAGGAAGTACGAGTCGAAGGGAAAAATCGCATATGAACTTTCGTCATGTTTATTTGTAAAAAAAGTCTTAAAACAAAAAAATAATGTACCAAGACTGTTATTTAAATAGTCGTAAAACATTATTTTCAACAATTAGTTATATATCTATTATTATAAAATATCACGTTAATAACAGTTAAAACGCCCTACCTAACAGCTAAGGCACATCACTAAAATTAATGATAACTGTAAACATACGTTATCTTTCATAACTCCAATTCATTTAGTTCACTTAGGGGATCGCACACACAATGTATTTATTTATTGTGGCCATACTGTTTGTCCTTTTAATATTGTACGCGGTTAAAAAGAAAGATCCCGAACCGATATTTGGAATATACTCAGTGCCCGGCAAGTGGTATTATTTGAAATATGCAGTGTTTGCATGCCTTTATTACTTTCGAAAGGTGCGTTATTTTTTTGTCTTTTTTTAATTCTATTTTAAATACAATAATTCGATATTTAAATTTCTTATTTGGCTTTGTTATGGAGTAGTGGATTCTTTATATTCTTCTCTATATTCGATATTCCTACGCCGCCACTATGGAGCAAGCAAATTTACTATTGCTAAAACATTTTAACCGACTTCAAAAAAGGATGTGGTTGTCAATTCCACTGTATTTTTTTATGCGTGTTACCTTAGAACTTTTTTCTAGGTGAACCGATTTTGATGATTCCTTTTTTTATTTTTACCTGAAATTTCTTTGATATTGCGTCACAATCCAAGGTATTGATTTTATTTTTATCTTCTATTTTATATTAGAAACCTCATCCCATTCTAGGATTTGTCCCTGTACTTTGCAAGCGTTTTACATACATTAACTACAAATAGACAAACATATAGACCCGTAGCAAACGTTTGTAGACTAAACAAACATTTGTTCCGCGCGGGACTCGAACCCACAACTGCACAGCGCCACAGCCCAGTATCACCCAAACACTTAGCCACTACGCTACAAAACCGTCAGAATTATATGTTTACAAATCATTTGTTAATGTTAATTAACCTAAAATTAAGATAAGCCCTTTGCACTCAGTGGAAAGTTTATGGACTGTTTTTATTTTACATTTCAACTTATTGCTAATATGCTATTGTAATATTAACATTAAAAAATTTCAAAAAGAGGATACCTCGAAATTATAGTAGATTTGAGTAAATGACGTCAAAATTAATTTTATGCCACATAAACATGGGACCAATATTGGGATATTTTTATTCTTTTAATCGTATTATTTATTACATAACAGACAAAAAATTTGGGTTGCAATGTGTTAGATTCATTTTCAAAAGTTAGTTATTAAAATTACCATTAACAAGAAACATTATATTTTATATCCATAAGTTTTGCGGTGAAAGTCAATTCCGGTCGGTTTGGATAATAAGATCTGCGGTGGAAAACAATATCTCAGATGCGACAAAACTCATGTGAACAGAACAAAAGTATACCGCAACGTATTGGTGTATCGGCTAACATTTAAATATCCCAAAATAACCCAAAATATCGCCGATGTAAATCTGCATCGTTATCGATAACGGATGCATCACTAAAACAAGTATTAAGTTAGCACATAGAAGTCGAAGAACTAATTATTTTCGACGTAATGTAATTAGACAATTACAAGAATTTAAGCCTTACTAATAGGTTTAAAAATCGGCGCAGGCGTAACAGCGTCTCGGACGTACCTTTGCTTGATTTAACACACGTACGGGCGTATAACTGACATAATTATTTCATTTATTTATTTACTTATTTATTTATTTTTATTTATTTATTTTCATCCAACTTATATCTAACATTACAGGTTTCTACCCAATGCGATAGATAAAGCACTATTTACAATCCTATATTACCTATATTACTATATTACGTTATAACTAATTATCCATAAAGCAAGTTTTGTGAATTCGTTCAGAGTACAAAAGAATAAATCTGTTTCTCTGTCGATCAGGTTTAATGTTCGAAAAGCTCGCTACATTGAACATTAAAAGTGTATTTTATACGTAGTATTTTTTTATAGAATAGTGTGACAAACGAGCATACAATCCACCTGATGGCAATGGAATGCTGTGGTCCATAGATATCTACACCTCGGTTAAGAATCATAATGCAAATGTGTAGTTACCCCTGAGGATGAGGACTAAGATAGAAGCCTCACAGTCTATAAAAAAATATAATAGAGTGCATACGAATTAATTGTCAGATATGTCATTAGCGATATATTGTTGTACAATATAATAACGCAGGTGCGCGATAAGGTTCATCGCAATCAGCAACTATCGCTTAGATTAATTTCCATTTGAACTGTCGTCAACGGTAATGATTATATAATTATTGGTCAAGAAGTAATCTACTGTTCTTTTTTAACGAAATCCAATCAATAAAATCAAATATTCGAGAACCAATTCTAATTTATAGGCTATTCCAAAGTTGGATATTGCTGTACTTTTTAGACTTATTGGTGATGTCAATTTGGTTAAACTTAATCTCACCAGCCTCGAGCACAGGCGTAAAATAACAAACCTTTCAGTACATACATATCCTGTTTCGGAGAGAGTGCGCAGGATTTGTATGACGTAACTCATCCCTCTCTCTTCCACCACACTATCGGACAACCAGATGCTCGGCCAGTCCACGTCAATGCGTACAGCAATGGAGTGGAATAATTTGCCGGCTTCCATAACCATCGATTACAATGTGGGCATTTAAGGCAAGAGTAAATAGGCTTTTGTTAAGCTAAGTGGTCATCATCTGCGCACCGTTATCCCTTGCTATCAGGTGGGATAGCAGTCAAGTACTGGTTTATAATTGTTAGAAAAAAACTGCATCAACTACACGTTTTGACATGGTAGAGCCTCGCTGCAGCTGTATTATGGCCTCAGCATGAATGGATCAGCACGACCGGGGAAGTACCACGTTCTCACAAAACACCAGATAAAATAGCAGCTCAATGCTGTTGTGTTTCGTATTATGAATGCAGAGAACCGAAGATCCTTTTTACTAGTAAGAGGCATGCTATCTTAGTACTCAGGGGCGACAACGCGTCTACATTTTGATTCTTAATCGAGAATGGTTGTAGGTATGGTAGGGATAGGTAGGGTCACTGTATATCCACTTAATATCAGGAAAAATTTGTGCTCGTTTGCCCACCTATTTATTTAAAATACTTGCATTTATAGAAACTAAGGTAAACCTAAAATGAATAAAATATTTTGGACTTTGATTTGCAGCAGTGGGGTTAATAAGCTAATGGCCAGAGTCCGATGCCTTATGCCGGCATCAATGAAATTGTCAACTGTAGTTTTAAAAGTCAGTTTTACACGAGCTTGCCAGTGAAGGATAACATCGTAGAAAACCATGTCCCAGATATTATTATTAATTGCGAGTTATTGAGTTCTTCTTTCAATAAATCCTCAGTAGCAGACCGGTCTCAGGAAGTTGGCGGTGTTTCACCCCTGTGCCTCTGAAAGCACATAAAGCCGTTAGTTCTACGTCTGTTCTCTCTCCGGTCATGTCAGACTGCTGTCCCATCAGACTATGAGAGTGAGGGAATAGAGAGTGCACCTGAGCTTGTGCATATACTCGTGCACTAATATATATAATAATAATAAATAAATAATATATATAATCCTATTTTGCGCAAATGGCTAGTCTCAGTTAGGACGGGCCGCTGTGACCGAAATTCGTCTGCAGGATATTATTGTTTCCGAAACATGTAAAGTCCAGTAACAACACTGAAGTAACGCATAGGATTCTTATCTTCTTCATAACTATAATTTTTTTTCAAAATACCTATGGTGTGCTGACGACGTTGCACGACAGGCGACTTGGAATAAGGTGACTTTTTGTTAGGGTGCCGTAGTTACACAACAAGGAACCCTTATAGTTTCGCCATGTCCGTCCGTCCGTCCGCGGTTTTGCTCAAAGACCCTAGGTGCTACAAATCTGTAATTTGGCATAGTTATAGGTATTAATCACGCCTAGAAAACTGTGAATAATTGTAAAATCTTAAAAAACCTTTTTATTTTGGGTAGTTCCCATACAAGTAAATGAAGCATGATTTTTTTTATCCGTCTATTACATCATATGAGTTATTGTTGGATAGGTTTTCGAAAACAACCGTTTGCGAAATATTTACCTTTAAAGCGGTAGTTTTCATTAGAGTCATGTGTCCCCCCTCTGCCAACTAAACGCTAAATGTGAAAAGTATACACTAGTATATATGTATAATGAAATTAAAAGGAAAGCTATTACAGCTAAGTAGAGATAAGAAGTTAAATACACTTGGATTAGTAAAATTTTCTTTACGAAAATCTGTCTAAAACTAGCTGCATTATAACTTTGTAATGTTATTGGACTTAAAAATAAACATTTTATGAAGAAAACGACTTACATTATGCATTACTACTATTAGCTTTAATTTTTCATTTGCGGGATAGATAGGGTATTATTATCAAAATCGAAAAGATTTTTTTGATCTTTTTTGAATACCGCTCACTCCCTATAAGTCTGATTTGAAAATAAGTCCTTCAGTTACGATCTTCCTCTTTAGGCCCATTTTTAGTCGTATAACCGCGAACTTACTTATTATGCTCATTATCAAGAATGCCCACGTATTGTGACGGGCAACTACGGGGAACCCTACCTCTACATTGTGCGTGACCCGACATGCACTTGGCCAGTTTTTGTCCTATACTGTAACAAAGATCTCGGGGAGATCTTTCTGGCTTTCAATAGATGGCATTATAACAATCCCACATACTGGACGTTAAATACCCGGACCAGGAACGGAGATCATTGCAAGGCGCGAGACGTGTGATATTATATTCGCCAATCCATCTGCCAAGCGTCCCTAGATAGCAGACGCCCATGTATAGCAGTAGACATTTACAGGATGATGAAGGAGAAGATTTACGTTGATTTCCTGCTAGCTTACTTATTTAACAATATTTTATTACAGTATACAAAAAAGAACAAAGCTGCAGGTTCTGACGGACATGCGGGGCAAGGCGTTAAGGCTATAGCAGACCCCGCAGCCATGGACTGTGCACAAATGCTGAGTGACCATGCGAAGGTACGTATCTCACCTTCGCCAGCTGGTGCGCGTGCGTGCGTGCGTGCGTGTGTGTGTGTGTGTGTGTGTGTGTGTGTGTGTGTGTGCATGCGTGCGTGCTTGTGTACGTGTGTGCGTGCGTGCGTGCGTGCGTGCGTGCGTGCGTGCGTGTGTGTGTGTGTGTGTGTGTGTGATACCGTCTCCAAATAAATTTCATTCGATACTTAATAGCTAAACATATCGTTAAGCTAACATTAATTCTGTAGTTTTTTTTAATAAAATAATCCAAGCACAATAATAAATTTCGACAGGCATTCGATGCAATATTCTTTATATCGGCTTCGAAAGATGAAAACGACAAAGGAATATACGTGATATCGGGCTGCGAGCGTCGCTCGTTGGGCATGTGCAATGGACTCTTCTATATTGGGGTGAGTATTTACCTTCTAAAGAAGTAAGTAGAAACCAAACATTGCTATAATTAGCAATGTTTGGTTTCAGTTTAGAAAAATAAGTGACGGTGTAACGAAACACCAACTGAACGAAATGAGTAATCTCATATGCCACCACCACATGACAAAATAAACAATTATGTATTTAGTTACTGTGTAGTAGCGGTGTAAGAATATCCACTACTCTCGGTGTCGTAAGAGGCAACAAAGGGAAACAAACCAGCAGATGGGCAGAAGCGTCTTTCTGATAAACAACTTAAACTTATAAAAAACTGCGGTTGCCAGGTCACCGTGGTAACTATGGCATAATCCCCCCTTTCAGGAGTTTGACTAGTAGGGAGGCTAATATTTAGCAGTGGACTTTTATGGATTTATTCAGTTACAACGTATCAGTAAGCTTTTAGCAATGGGCCGGCCATATAGCTCAAAGAACCGACAACGATGAGGAAGAAAGGTTCTCGAGTGGCAATCACGTACCGTTAAGCGTAGCGTACGGTGGCCTCCCACTAGATGGAGTGACGACCTGGTACGAGATGCAGGAAGTCGATGGATAGATATGGCTCAGGATCATGCTTTGTGACATTACTTCGGTGAGGCCTATGTTCATCAGTGGACTTGTGATGGACTATCATGACGGTGAAGATGACGTAGTTACATATTACGTATAATATATGGTACGGCATTTATGTTGAATACAATAATTATATCTTCTTGAAACTTTTTTACTTATTCAAAACGATGTTTTGTAATATAAAATACCGTCGAGCTGATCAGTGAGGGTTAATAATCTTACGCTCACCAGAAGTCGCTAGATGGGACGAAGGTGAACTTATTTATTATGCAGATGGTCATACAGTGTCATCGTCATTGAAAAGTTGCGATTTAAATAAAGTGCTGTAGTCTTTAATTTTTTTACACATCTTTAACTTTTTATTAATTCTTGTACTTTTAGGAATACCCGTAGTTTGGTTTATCCATTTCTAATCTAATTCTTATAAAACATAACTAATATTTCAGAAAGAAACATTAATCTCTACTTTTGTAACTAAGTTTCTGCCCCCATTATGAAATCTGTGAAATATTTCACCTCATTCCTAAGTGGCTCCGCCCTGGTGGGAGAAAAAGTCTTGGATGCCCTCGTTTCTAACGTCGGATAAAGATGATAATTGAGCGAACCATTTGTCCACTGTTACGAAAGCATTGTTTGAATCAATGAGACTAAACAAAAATGATCACAAGAGCCGTTCAATGTGTTTACGCTTAGTTAAACAAATCAATGCGCATCTCCTTTAGATCTTTCTTCATCGATTATTTTAGCATGTTCGAGGAAACGTTCGTTATTTTTTGTTCAGTTAATGAAATAATCAATCATTTTCAAAGCCGTACCAGTTCAGACCGGACGTTCCATTTTAATTTAGACAATGATGAAAAACATACTTTATTTACCCTCTTTCAGAAATTTTAGAACTTTAGAGCATATGACATTTAAAAAAAATACAAACAATCTCACAGGCTACGTGGATAGTCAGTAGCTAATGCAGTCCATGGACACTTGCCAGCTTCAAACAAAGAAAGCTACAGATGCGTTTTAACCTTTTAGAATTAAGATGGAATGTCTCGCAGTCTTGATTACATATGTGCTATTTCGCTTGCTTTGATTTGAAGACATCCAAATTGTAATCGGATGGTAAGACAGATGCCCGTAAAATATTCAAATCCCTTGCTGTACGCATTACAAAAAACGAAGCTACCCGATTCTGTGAACGCGTTTGCTAATTTATAATTCGCATTCAAACGATTTCTTTAAAATAAAACCGATATTCTACTAGTATAAACAATTTTTAGTCTATAAAGTAATCCTTAAAGACGAAAACGGCTAGAGACCCTGGCTATAGACTATAGTTACATTTTTTAATCCATATACTAAATGTGCAGCTTCAAAGCCGTACCAACAAAAAGCATACCAACTTTCATGGCAATATTATTAACTGACAAAGAGTTCCCTAGTGCGAAGTCAATCTTGGCTGCAGCCTGCACCACTATTTTCTTATACAAACTGTAAAAACGAATTCAAATTATTATCTACTAATGGGTCGGCGCGATCGGGGTAACGCTCTCACGGAAACAAGCGTAAAACAGCAGAATAATGCTGTTGTATTTCGTATAGTGTAGAGAACCGGATATCCTTTTTACTGATAACGAGACATTTCATCTTAGTCCTCAGGGTTGACGAATCTGCATTTTGATTCTTAATCAATGAAAGATGGAGACTCGTTTGTCACCTTTATTCTATAAAAAATCTATTCTATTATCTTCTATTATTATATCTATTTTGATAAACTGTGCCCGCGCAACTTCAAGAAATAACAAAAGTAACAAAACACAATCTATCTGTATATATTTTTCAACCGACTTCAAAAAGGAGGAGGTTTGCAATTCGTCGGAATCTTTGTTTTTTTTAATGTATGTTCACCGATTACTCGAAAACGCCTGAACTGATTTAGAAAATACTTTTTTGGTTTTAAAGGGTTATACTTCCCAGGTGGTCCCATTTAAATTTTATCGAAATCAGTCGAGCGGTTTTAAAAAATCAACAATAAGTTATATTTATATTGAAGTCGGTTGTACAATTTTTTTATTTTACCACTTGTTTCCATAAGGTAATAAAAAGTACTTGCGTTTCAGTTACCCGGCAAGGGTCTCCTTTGCAGCAAGAAGATACCAGACACAGTTCTGTTTGGCGCCCAAATAGGAGAGTTCGCCGCGGAAGGCATTAAGATGGAACCGTTTGAGCCAATGAAGAAGTGGACGGTGTCATACAAGGGACAAATGTGGTAAGTTTCGTATCATTGTGCTTGTAGTTTGATAATTTATTCGAATTCTTCTTTTTCTTCCTGTAGCAGAGCACAGTTGAACATACGAGTATTTCTCACATACTGGGAAGAATTTGCCATTAACAAACCGTGTAGAGGCGGTATAAGAATATTCACTACCCCATTATATCCCGTGGGTCTCGAAAGAGGCGACAGAGGGAAACAAACTAGAAGATGGGCAGCAGCGTCTTCCTAATATAACAATTGAGAATAATATATAAACTAAAAATTCGGTTGCCAACCCGCCTGCCAAGCATGGCGACATAGACCCCCCATGTTTTGCCATGGGGGGAGGCAAAACATGGGGGGTTTATGTCGATTGTCTAGGTCTCGCATTTTCGATGATTGCGCCTCGTTTTCAGTCTGTGTTTTTTACGTTTGGCACAAACGAGATATTAATACTTACTGCTATTTATCGGAGACCACGAGAACTTTCTGAAACCAACAGGTTAGTATTGAGTAATGGATCTGACGTCACCAACAACCGGTGTATTACACAAATACTAATAATTAATATTTTTATATAGAATAAGGGTGACAAACGAGCACACAGTGCACCTGATGGTAATAAGTGGATGCTGTGACCCATAAACATCTACATTTATCCTCAATTAAGAATCAAAATGCAAATGCGTTGTCACCCCTGAGGACTGAGATGGAATGCCTCATTTCCAGTATAAAGGGTCTCCGGTTCTCTACACTCACCATACGAAACACAGCAGCATTAAGCTGCTATTTTACGCTGGTTTTCTGTGAGAGCGTGATCCTATCCCGGTCGAGCCGACCCATTCGTGCTGCAACCACAATATAGTGCAGCATGGCTCTACCACGTAATAAATAAAATATCTACAAATAATTAATTCAAAGATAAGCCGCTAATTATACTCTCTTAAATCGCCGCTACACGACTAGGTATATAAGGTTCATCATCATTTTCATCATTAACAGCTCGTAAAATGCCCTCTCATCATGACATCGCAGTACCAGATGTCTCGCATCTGTAGCACTCCCATCACTGGTCTGTGTATTTTACGTTTGCCATTGCCATATCATAGATGGTTGGTTATTCACCATTAATAACCATAATGAGATATTTTTGAATATTTCCATAGTCGCTTTTTATGACACTCACGGAAAGAAATGCGATGTCAGATTCTCTAACCCCTATTTACCTAGCTATCACATGGCTAAAATTATACGTGTGTAATCTGGATAACTCGAATTTCAAGGGAAATGCTAAAAATTTCTAGTTAATGTGTTTTCGACTTTACAAGAATTTCGAGATACAAATGATTTAAATGCTTAAATTTCGACTTAGAAAGGCGCAATTACTAAGTATACTTTTTGAGTTGTAGAGTCATATTCAAATAATAATTCGACTTAAGCTTTATGGTACATGTTATGTGATATGAAAGAGAGGAATGCTTATGGAGTCTGCGGTATGCTTAAAAAGAACGGCGGAAGACCATCATGTCCTGAGCCCTTAGCAACATCTAAGGATTTAAGTGTTCCAATTATAGTGTCATTCTAAGTGATATATCCAACGAGAAGGATATATCACTTAGAATGACACTATTAGTAGAAGTACATGGCAAGGAGTCAAGGTCGACCATATATATTGACACATAATCAAACATGAGGTACACAGATGTGTTACTTGGAAAGTTTAATGAATGTATTCATTGCACGTGTACAAAGTACACACAACAGAACAAAAGCAACAAACATTCCTTTTGGATTTTATTGCGATGAGTTCGGGGAATCCCAACTAACACGTCATTATATTTTACTAACTTCGACTTACGGAGTCTGCTTTTTGAAATTCGAGTTATAGAGTATAAATATCAATACCTCGCAGGGAAATAACATTTTGTTCGGGTTACACAGTCTAAATAATTCGAGATACCGCGTATTTAGGGGTTCAGTGGAAGGTAATGGCAATTTTGTCCTCTTACCGAGGATTACGACTTAATGAGGTTCGAGTTATCGAGATTCCACTGTTGATAAAATTTAGTAAATATTGTATGCAATTTATAAAATCAAATTCTAGGTATCAGAACGATCCAAATAAGCTGGTGGACGTGGAATTCCATGGTGATTGGATGGCCACCAGCAAGTACTTCGACTATGACACCGATCTTCACCCACCAGCGGTCATCCGTTCCATTGCTAGGGAGAAATGGAGTCGCAAGTACTTTGAGGGTCTTAAGACGTAAGTTACGACACAAACATATCTTTTATATATAACTACTAAACATTTTTTGAAAAGTTTTTTAAAAGTCCGCGCACAAATAGACAGAAAGACAAAAATTTAAAAAAAGGTTATTCATGGCAAAATTCAATGGCATATGCAAATAATCAGTTCTATATAAGGCAGTTATTTCGATATTACAGACAGACACTTCAATTTTATTTATATGTGCAGATGAAAAGCTGTAGCACAGATTTAGAGCTGTATAATAAAGAGTATTATATTGTATTGTCATTCCAGTTCAACTGATAAGTTCAAGTGAGCCATTTTTTTATTTGTTCAACTAAATTTAAATCTTTTTAAGAGTGGAACTGTTAAAACAAAATAGTTAATCTTATATATATATATATAGTAGTTGTAAGACCGGTAGTGTGGGATTTTTACCCACTACAACCTTCTCTCTCTTAAGTACCTAGTACCACGAACCGCGTTAGTTTAACTTCATGGTGCTGGTACTCCTCCTCATCGCTGCTTTACGCGACTACTCCTCCGTTTCTTCTTCTTTTTTTTCTTCTTCTTCATCAGTAGGACCTCCCTTACATACCCCGTCATCGCTATCCAGTTCATCTTCTTTGTCTGTCAGCAGTGGTCTGAAACACGGCTACGCTGGCAGAGCGAGAAGAAGGTGCCTTAGAGGCCTAAAGTGGTCGTTCCTTGGATGTGGGCAACGAATATACATATATATACCCGAAAATCCAAAGTACCTACTTTGTATGTATCCGAAAACATATATCACCTGTTACACCGGACTTAACAAGTGATGGTAAGACCTACAAATAGTTTTTTCAGGTCTAAGTGCATACCCAAGTGCAATTTCTAAACGTACTATATTAAAATTAAATTCTTTCGGACCCGTGTGTATGTAAACATATGAGTAAAACTTAATCACGATCTCTACATACTACTTAAAACAAAGTCGCTTCCTGCCGTCTGTACGCTTAGATTTTTTTTATAGGATAGGTTGACAATCGAGCACACAGAGTTGTGTATCGCCAGCAACGCAAAGTCAGGAATTTGCATTAAGAAAAACCCAAAATTAGGAGCTTTTTAGGTGCTAATTAGGTGCCAAGTTTAAAAATTAGATGCTCTAAAATTTTCACCGCAACGATCTGTTGAAAGAGTCGATCAGCAGTGCTTAGAGTTTATAAACGATACGTAGAGACGGGAGAGCACCGCCGGAGACCAGGGTCTGGAAGAGGACGTCTCTCAAACCCGACGGATGACCGTTTTATTGCCTTGACTTCTTTGCGAAATCGGCACCTTTCTGCTGTTGATGTTCAAGGTAAGCTGAGGGAAACTCATGGAGTGTCTGTAAGTGAGAATACGGTGAGATGAAGACTTCGGGAGCAAAACCTGACACCACACAAGTCAGCGACGGGACCAAAACTCACTGCATCTCATCGGCAAGCAAGGTTAGAATTTGCTAGGCAACACGTGCAATGGAATGTTGGTCAATGGGAGACAGTTCTCTTCAGCGATGAAAGCCGAATGACCCTTGTAGGCTCTGATGGACATCGTAACGTAATGCGAAGACCTGTGTGCATAAGAGAAACAGTCCGGTTTGGTGGAGGCTCTACAATGTTTTGGGGTGGCATATCTTTAACCGGATGTACTGAGTTGGTTTTCTTTCGCAATCGTGCGGTTAATGCTGAAAGTTACATTACGGACATTTTGCAACCTCGTGTGATGCCTTACGCTGGGTATATTGGGGACAATTTTCAACTCATGCATGATAACGCAGGACCGCACGTCGCTAGAATTGTAACTGGATATCTTCAGGAGGTCGGAATTCCAGTTATGTAGTGGCCAGCTAATAGTCCGGACTTAAATTCCATCGAGCATCTCTGGGACCAGATGAAAAGTAAGGTTAGAGCCCGAAATCCAGTTCCCGAGACGTGGATCAACTGGAAGCCGCCTTAACAGAAGAATGGGAACAGACACTCCAAGAAGATATAAAAAAGCTAATCCGTTCCCTTAATAGGCGTATACAGGCGGTGATAAAAGCAAGAGGAGGAAATACCCCATATTAGAGTAAGGTTTACATTTTTTTTAAATGTCAAAAAATGTAAATATCGATGTTCACAGTAAAATCGTAAATTTTGTAAAATGTTATGGTTTCAATGTCTCATCACATTTGTATGTAAAATATCCCGTTTCACGCGCCGTTTTTTAGTTTTTTACAACCCTATAATTGCATTATTACATTATCAAGATAAAAAATATCTATCGATTGTGGTAAAAACCCATAGGACACTTTTGCGAAAAAACGTAGGTGGGTCGATTTTTTTGGAGGCCAGTGTTGCAAATTTCCTTATTTTTTATATAAAAAAAATTTGAAGGTATTATATGTATATTACATATTTGATTTAATAACATAAAATAAATTATCTTTATTTTATAACATTTCCTTATTCACGTAAGGCCAGCTTGATTGCAGCAGAAGTGGCCCGTAGAAGAACTATAATTGTGAAAAAAAAACATAATAATCTGGAATATCTGTTCCCGTTTAATTTAAGTAAATTTTTATTAAACATCTTATAACTTGAGAAATGCTTTTCTAAATGAGTTTTTGTGAGTTAACGTTAAATGTATCAATATCTTGTGTTATGCTTTCTATTAATTATTGACAGGAAAGGCTTAAGCTTCTCTCATTTATTTTTTCCCATGCAATCGCTGTTGAAGTGAAATTCCACCTTATATCTTAACTATACCTCTGAACTCCACTTGGAATAAATGTCTGTCTGTCTGTTTGTCTGTGTATTCCGGATTCACGCAAAACCACTGGACCGATTTACATGAAATTTTGTATGTAGGTAGTTATTAACCCGGGGCAACTTATAGGCTACTTTTTATCCGATTATGGAACTTCAAAAAAAGAAGGTTAAGTATTTTCCTTCCTAAAGATGTTAATTTTCTATTATATCTTAGTTATAGGCGGGATGACGGGTGTTTTTCAAGTAAATACCATATTTAAAAATAAAGTTTAAAAAATAGTCATAATCTTGGTAAAATAATTTAAAACTACGCCGATTTAGTTACCAAAACAGCGCCATCTAACATCAAATGGAAAAAGAAGTATATTTTGCCTTCAGTTACTAATAAATTAAACAACATAAATAACTTACATTTATATGTTTAAATAATTAGATTATTAAAATTATTTAAAAATTCTATCAACCAAAGAATAAAATCCTAGTATGTATAACGTGTTTAAAAAAATACTATAGCGCCTATCATATTTACAGCGCCCACCAGTCGCACTACGAACAATTCGGCGTGTTGAAGTGCAAGTTCACGATAGACAATGAACCCTTCGAGCTGACGCTACCTTCCTTCAGGGATCACAGCTTCGGTATTTATTTACAAATTTATACATAAATGTCATAAGTCTAAGTCTTTAGATTGAGGTAGTGGCGTAGCAGCCCAATTGGCGGAAGTGGAATTTTAGAGGGCAGCATTTTGGGAAAGAAAGTCAGCTTCCCTTAACTTTTTAAATGATGAAGTGTCATTTTTCATTAAATCATTAATCATTAAATCTAAAAAGTATCTCTTACTATACAAATTTGATTTGGAGGACATAATTATAATTCTATATAGGTATACAAGTATAATGATATTTCAACTTGATCAAGGTCACAAACGCGACTGGAGTTTGATGCACCGGTACGCCTTCCACCACATATTCCTCAATAACGGAACCAGCATTAGCATTGGAGTTATCTGTCAGCCGCTAACTGCCACTACGTAAGTTTTATAATTTACTACATTATATATTATTTATAGCCTAGGTGTTTTTTTTTAAATAAAAATAATGTAAGTTAAATATCATCACATTATAAGCTATTTATTGACTTTTAAAACTTGCAGATATTATATAGATTCAATATGAGAACGAAACAAATTTTCTTGGCATAAACTTAGCTTAGCTTTTAACTAACTTAGTCATTATTTTTTATGGATATTAACACGTATGGACCCTTAGGTTGTTTGAACAAATAGAATAATTTAAAATTTTGTACAACCGACTTCAATATAAATTATTAAGAATTGGTCAGACCTTGATCAAATTTATATGGGACCACATGAGAAGCAAAAAAAGAATCATCGAAATCGGTTCACCCAGAAAAATGTTATGAGGTAACACACATATAAAAAAGGTATCCTACCTATAAAAAAAACCCTATCCTATAAAAAATGATTTTTTCATATGTATGTTACGCGATATCTTCGCAGATTGTGAACCGATTTTAATGATTCTTTTTATCAATTTGAAGTTCGTTTTTACTTTTTGTTAAAAGTTATAATTACAGTTTTCAGAGATGACAACGCATCTATAGCCTTTTTATTTTGAAGTCGGCTGCAGGTGACAATGGGTTTCAGAAGCCACTTACCATCCGCTGGCCAGTAAGTTTATACGTGGCAGAGCCATGCTGCAGCTATATTATAGTTGTAGCACGAATGGGTCGGCTCGGCCGGGGAAGGACCACGCTCTCACAGAATACCAGCGTAAAATAGCAGCTTAACGCTGCTGTGTTTCGTGTGGTGAGTGTAGAAAACCGGAGTACCCTTTTACTGGAAACGAGGCATTCTATCTTATTCCTCACGGGTGACAACGCATCTGCATTTTGATTCGTAGTTGAGGATGGATGTAGATGTCTATGGGCCGCAGCAACTACTTACCATCAGGTGCACTGTGTGCTCGTTTGTCACCCTTATCCTATAAACAAAAAAAGGCGTCTGTTACATCAGTTTTGTGACAATGATATGTTTTGGTAGGATCTGACCTAACTTTTCTTTTATAAAGTCCGTTAAATGTACGTTAAGCAATTTGTCTAAGCTTTCTAGGCATTGAAATTTTGTTATTGTTATGTTTATTCTGTTAGTATATAAGTCATTACATACTGACATTTAACTTAATGGCTAGCCGTCCAATAATTCGGCTGATTAAGCAACCAATAGGCTGCGACATGTACGCGAACATGTAAATCGAGTACAGATGACGGTGTTTAATGGAACCAAAACGTGATCTTTCATTACTGGCCCATAAGAATATAAGGGTTTTGTTTTATAGAATAAGGATGACAAACGAAGAATAAGTCCACCTGATGGTAAGCGAATGCTGTGGCCCATAGACATGTACATCTATCCTCAATTAGGAACCAAAATGCAGATGCATTGTCACCCCTGAGGATTAAGATGTTGTCCCATTCGTGCTACAACTATAATATAACTGCAGTATGGCTCTACCGCGTCAAACGCAATACTATTTCATATTGTATGAATACAGATTGGAGGTCGGTGTGGTGGCGTTACCGAATGGCGACGTCCTGCCGGTAAAGTGGGTGGATTTGAAGCTGTACCAGCACGGAGAATGTGGCACTGCTCCGAAAGACTACGCCTTCAGATTTCAAGCCGGGGACGAAGTCTACACGACTCAGGTACATTCAACTTTTTAATTTTTTTTATTTGCTCGCCCCTCATGGATATTTTTATTTCTGTACTGCAAAAGTACTTGTGATAATGCATATTAATAATAAACTTCGCGTATAATAAAGGAAAGATTGGTATTACTCCAATTTGGCGCAAATTGAACGCATTTTTGTAAATCATTTTGGAACGAAGTTCCATATCGCACGGTACGAATTTGACGTATGGGGGCTAAGCGAAAAAAAGTGTAAGATTTTTCCGTCATGACCCCCTTTCTATAGTGCGAGCGGGATGGAATAATATCCATCTCCCTCGCACTTTTTCTTATCTTGCCATGAAAGACATATTAGGTACTTACATATGAAATTAGCGTTTTGCGCTGACCACTTTGATCTGAAATATCTCCTCTTTGGTTAAGAATTCCAAATTCAAATTTATAAATTCATTTAGCTGGTACATTTGAGTTTTGAAAACAGTCATTCATTTGTTTTTTCCTCATTATTTTTTCTTTGGCGTCGCTTATTATCGGACAATAAAAATATGAAATATCGGTATATTTACGAGTACGAGTTCTACCGTGGCACCAGTGCTGCAGAAACAACTCGAAGGATTAATGATGTGTACGGCGCTGGTGTCGCAAAGAAAGCACGATACGTTTTGGTTTCAACGTTTTCGTTCTGGAAATTTCGACCTTCAGAACCAACCCCGTGGATGGCCGGAGACCAAAGTGGAAAATGAAGAATTAAAGGCTATTGTGGAAGCGGATCCATCACAGAGCACTTCAGAGATAGCTGCAGGCTTCGGGGTAAGTGATGAACTATGTTAATCCACTTGAAGCAAGAACTAGCTGCTAAACAACCGAGATTGGTCAATCGCTCTAGGCCACTGCTGCTTCACGACAACGCAAGACCACACACTGCACAACGAACAACCACTAAGTTAGATGAGCTACAATTGGGATGTCTGCGACATCCACCGTACTCCCCGGACCTTGCTCCAACAGATTACCATTTTTCCGGAATTTGGACAACTTCTTACAAGGAAAAAAATTCAACTCCGATGCGGCAGTCTAAACCGCCTTCAAAGAGTTTATTGATTCTCGCCCTCATGATTTTTTTAGTAAAGGGATCAACTACCTATGAGATGGCAAAAGTGCATAGATAACAATGATGCATACTTTGATTAATGAAATATATTTTACAAAAAAAAATGACTTTATATTCCTCCCGTACAAAACGCCAATTTCATATTTAAGGACCTAATATTATTTTAAATGACGTTTCATTTTAATAGACGCTAGTAGTAATTCATTTATTTGTATTTGTTACTACGTTATACTATATAATACGTTTATCAATAATAATATACTACGAAAGGAACTTCGTTCCAACCGTGCATTCTTTTCTTTCTTTTCACCAACAATATACAATATATAAAGAGCAACGATGATTATTTGCTTACATTTTAAACAATGCTGTTTGAAATGTAAACACTAAACCCCTAAACTAGGTAATACCTATAAAAAAATTGAGAAAAATATTTAAATGCTTTTTGCACTGTCCTTATCAAACCGTATAATTGATCTTAAATTATCACACCCTAGAACAATTCTACTTTTTTCAAACATTCAATTAACAAATTTCAAACAAAGAAACTACGAACAAAGAAGTAGTGTCACCTCAGACGACAAAGATAAAATACCTCACAGTTTTCTCTTATGCCGCCAGATCTTAATTATTTGCACCTCAGTTCTTTTATTATTATTGAGTTTTCATTGAGATGTCGCTGTGAACATCTCTTGTTTCAGTTTCACTCTGTCGCCTCTTACGGTACCCACGGGACGACATGTGGTAGATATTTTTACGCCACTACTACACAACAAACCGTGCCCACTTTACTTGAAACTAATGGCTTGCTTGTTGCAATCCACGGGAAAGGTCTATGGTCAGCAGTGGACTTGTAATGGGCTGTAAAGAATAAATTATAAAATTAAGCTATTACGATTAGATTAAGTGCTGTAACGTTCATCTAGAGATTCAATAGTAGCCTTTTTGGATTTAAAAGAAATTTACGTGCATCCTTCAATATTTAATGTATTTTTTTTATAGTATAGGGTAACAAACGAGCACACAGTTCATCTGATGGTAAGTGGTTGCTGTGACCCATAGACATCTACATCTATCCTCAGTAAAGAATCAAAATGCAGATGCGTTTTCACCCGTGAGGACTAAGATGGAATGCCTAATTTCCAGTAAAAAGGGTCTCCGGTTCTCTCTCACCATACGAAACACAGTAGTGTTAAGCTGCTATTTTACGCTGGTATTCCCTGAGAGCGTGGTCCTTCTCCGGTCGAGCCGACCCATTCGTGCTACAACCTACAACTATACTACTAATATAGTTGCGGCATGGCTCTACCACGTATAAAATTTTTATCGCATTTGTACTTTTTACTAATATTTAAAAAAAGTCCCGCTGGGTTTCTTGCTGGTTCTTCCCAGGACAGGATTTTTTTCCGAACCAGTGATAAAACTGAAATGACTTTTGTTAGCAACACCACAGAATAAATAATAGTACTACGTAGAAATACTAACACATTTTTTTATTACATTTTAAAAATTTGTTTTTGTTTCGGATGATTTTATAAGAAGTATTTTATTTTCATGTTTAAAATGTTTCAGTTTTAATATTTGTGAAAATTGTCAATATGGGAACATACAATATGGCAACATTATTGAAAATGGGGGATTATGGAGGAGTTTTGGCGGGAACTTGATCGGCGGCGGTTTGCTGCTCCTGTATTATTGTTTGAATAATGGTTTGAAGTGGATTTTGATATGTAAAAGTGGTGCGATTTTGTGTGTTAAGTGTCTGCGCATGTGAACTATTAGTGGAAACGGTGATACAAGTGCTCTGATGGTGATGTGATTCTCAAGATAAGGTGTCTATCTGCTTAGGCGCCTTGAGATACCATCGCCAACTGTCAGCTGTCTGCTGACTCAAGTTGCCGTCAAAATCTCCCAAGGGCTGCACAATGTGACGCATCAACATATTGTGAAGCAGTGTACTATGAAGAAAATTATAATAAACCGAATAAAAATACCTAAGACTTGGCCTAAAGGTCTAGATACCAGGCCATAAACTCCAAAAAAAAGGGGGATTATGGAGATATGAAGGCATTAGACGTTTTTGGGGTTTAAAAAAAAATGGTGTATAAAACTATTAATGAGAGATTCATTTATGACTGTGCTTGAAGAGAGAGGAATATATTGTTTGTTTAGGATAAGTATATAAGGATTGCACAGAAAGATTGTAATTGTATAATATTATAAGAGTATAATTAAAGTGTGTTTGATCCAAATTATTATTTATAAGTACTTTTATTTCTAAGTGATTAAGCTAATACTTTCAATGAGTATTCTTGCAATCTATATTGAATACAAGTGGTAAATTTAAAGTTTTGTACAAACGACTACAATATGAATATAATTTATTGTTAATTTTTTTAAACCCCTCAACCGATTTCGATAAAATTTAAATGGGACCACCTGGGAAGTATACCCTTTGAAACAAAAAAGAATCTTCCAAATCAATTCAGGCGTCTTTGAGTGAACATACATAAAAAAAAGGTTCCGACGAAATGAGAACCTCCTCCATTTTGAAGTCGTTTGAAAAATGATTCTATTTATTCTATTCTAACGATTCAGGTGCTTGTGGAATACGAGTCGATACACTTCGTGTCTGCGGAGTGGGAGGCGCGTATGGTGGAGAGGTTCTGCAAGTTCGTTGTCAACGGAGTGAGCGGGCGCGGCGTCTCCGAGTTCCACTACCGGCATAATGACGGCCGTCCGGAGACAGCCGCCAAGGACGACCCGGAGTGGTACAGGAAAATGTGCCATAAAATATAAACGATAGATCGCATAATATTTGTTTGTGCTCCATACGTCTGTTAGTGCATTTTGTTGAAACATTATAATTTTAAGTTGTGTGGTTGATTTTCGCTGAGATAGTTTAAGCAACCGACTTCAAACGTAATGGGATCTGGTTGAATTTTACATGGGACCACTATGGAATTGTACTCTATCCGTATATAAAAATATCGTTTTATAAAAGAGAAGTCTACTTCATAACTTCCTTTTTTGAAGTCGGTTAAAAATCTTTTGTTGAGATAAATACGAAACAATTTTTCATTTACAATATTTTGTATTTTTTTTGTTGTAGTGATTTTTGGACAATTTAATAACAATTTACTCCTATTTTGTAACGTAATACAATAAATATATTTATTATTTCGATGTACTATTAATGAAATTCCTTTTTTATTATTAAATTACTTCTAGAGCTGTAGTCGCTAAAGAGATAAACGCTTGCCTTAATACTTCATAATAATGTCCTCCAGACCGAATTTCGGTCACGGCGGCCAGTCTCAACGGAGACTAGCCATCTGCGCAAGACAGGATTATAGTGCACGAGTGTATGTGCAAGCACAGGTGCAGTCTGTATTCCCTCACTCTCATAGTCGGATAGGACACCAATACAACACGACTTTACTTGCTTTACGAGCTCTGCTATTGATAATTTCTTGACAGAAAACCCAATAACTGTTTTTTTCTACAAAGGAGAAAGCCGACATTTTAAGCTCCCTTTATGCGTCAACTCGACTCTTGATCACAGGGGTAACACACCGTCGACCATTCCGCATTGTGATTACTCCATACCGGATGCGCGGTTCATATAGTGCTCAGTACGCAAAGCACTCCTCTCCCTGGACATCCATAAGTCAAATGGGCTTGACGGAATCTCCCCAATTGTTCTGAGCACGTGTACTCCGGAGTTGGCACCGGTTCTTACGCGTCTTTTTCGTTACTTCTACTCTTCCGGCGTAGTCCCGAAGTCATGGAAGACAGCTTTCGTGCACCCTCGACCCCTAAAAAAAGTAACCATTCTGATCCGTCCAGCTACAGGCCTATCGCCATCACCGCTTTGTTCTCTAAAATAATAGAATTGATTATTAACTGCCAGCTCATGCGGTACCTTGAGGGCCACCAACTGCTTAGTGAGTAAGGTTTCCGTCGGGGTGGCTCAGCTGGTGATCTAGTATAGTAGTTACGTCGGTGTCGACATACTAAAGGACGTTCAGTTAGTCGGATGGGAAGGCCAAATTGGCCTCTTAAAAGCTTGGCGTGTTCAGTATAACAGGGAAGTATTTCACACACCGCTCGTTACTCAACTTTGTGCTGGGGCACCTCAATGTTCCAACTCCTGCCACTTGACCGCATCCAGTGAAGGACGGCCCGAATCATCGACGACCGAGTTCTTTCTGATCGACTTGACTCACGAGCGCTTTTAAGTGATGTCACATCCCTTTGCATATTCTATCGCAGGAGTGCTCGGAGTAATTGTTAGACTAATTTCAGCCGCCAAATTACACCATCGCGGCCGCATGGTGGCATGGTGCCGTGTAGTGGCGATGTGAGAATATCCACTACCACATCGTCTCGTGGGTGTCGTAAAAGGCGAAAGAGGGAAACTAAAACAGAAGATCGACAGCAGAATTTTACTAATAACAGCTCAAAATAAAAAAACTGCGATTGTTAACCCGCCTGCCAAGCGCGGCAACTATGGCAAAATCCTCCTTATAAGGCTCCTCATAATCCTCCTTATGGGAGAGGTCTATGTTCAGCAGTGACTTTTATAGACTGTAATGGATGGATGAATAATAGCTGAATTCATTCTATTTCATCTCGTGAGTAGTGTTAGAGACGACTCTAGGAAATGTCAAAAATTGTCCTGGCTTTCGACAGACAGTTGTATAACTGAATAAAATAGAACCTTTTAATAATTAAAATTACTCGCGATTATGAGTCATCAGATCATATCAGATTTATTTTTTATAAATTAAGGATAACAAACAAGAGCACAGTCCACCTGATGGTAAGTGGATACTGCGGCCCATATACATCGACATTAATGCTCGCTTAAAAATTAAAATGCAGACGCATTGTCACCCCCAAGGACTAAGATGGAATGCCTCCTTTCCAGCAAAAATGGTTTCGGTTCCTCATACTCACCATACGAAACACAGCAACATTAAGTAGCTACTTTACGCTGGTATTCTGCGACATGGCTCTACAAAAATACTCAGACCGACGTGGGTGAGAAGTATTAAAGATGCAAGAAGTTTGTACTGCAAACGCCAAGTCTCATTCTTTCTCTTTCTCTTTAAAAAAAACGTTACCCCCACACTAAGATTTTCCCCTGTATCGTGGATGCAGTTTACAAACATAAATTACACGAGGACAAACATTCAGACCCGGAACAATTATTTGTAGGCCATACAAATACTTGTTCCGTGCGGGATTCGAACCAAAGGCCCTCAGCGCTTCAACTCATTGCTAAGCCACTACACCACGGAACCATCAAAATCACGTGGGAAGTGGGGAGAATATGGTAAACCCTCTATATAGTGGGAGAGGCCCATGTCCCATGTGCCCATGAAGTAGGTGTCATCCCACTTAGATGCGCTTTGACTAAGAAGTTGTCCTCTTCCAAGGCGGTGCCGCTAAGGAGCTGCTATGGCACTGGAGTGGCCGTGGATGTTGTGTGCATAAGCGCTCCCGGGCTATATTCGAACTTCGATAAGTGGGTGCAACGTGTATCGCTGCTTGCCGGCAATACTGGTAATTATTACGTGGTAGAGCCATGCTGCAGCTATATTAGTAGTATAGTTGTAGCACGAATGGGTCGGCTCGACCGGGGAAGGACCACGCTCTCACAGAATACCAGCGTAAAATGGCAGCTTGACACTGCTGTGTTTCGTATGGTGAGTGTAGAGAACCGGAGACCCTTTTTACTGGAAAAGAGGCATTCCATCTTAGTCCTCACGGGTGACAACGCATCTGCATTTTGATTCTTTATTGAGGATAAATGTAGATGTCTATGGGTCACAGCAACCACTTACCATCAGGTGGATTGTGTGCTCGTTTGTCACCCTATCCTATAAAAAAAATACGTGTAGATGCAAAATACAGATTAAAATTATTTACTGTATTTAAAATAGGATTTTTAAATTTTCAAATAGTCACATAGCAAACTCTCAAGGGAGAATGAATAATAGCTTTATCAAGTAAGATTGCTATAGTTTGACCATATCAGTACATTTTTGTTATAAAAGTGAGCTCGACAAACGAGCACAGAGTCCACCTGATGGTAAGTGGACGCTGTGGCCCATCGACACCTGCTTCTGTCACCGACTAAAAATCAAAATGCAAATGCGTTACCCTCAGGTAAAAGTTATTTATAGGTTAAAATATAACACACAGAAATTAAAATTACAGGAATAAAATTGTTTCATTGTTTCTCTTTTATATCCAGTTAGGTTATAATTTATTTGAAGAATACCTTTTATTTGAAGATTAAAAAATAGTCCCTTAATGATATAAAGGCTCTGGCCCAGACAGACTTTGAGGCAAAAAAGTACTAAAAAGACACAACACAAATGATGAACTTGGAAATATTACAAGGGTAGTCTTACAATTAATTAATGAAACTTTATTACACCGTTGAGCAGGTGGTAAATGAGAATTAACTCTTTAGATGCAGGTCCATAATCTACTTGGGCTCCAAGGATAAAAATACAATGACATAATTACCAGATCAGTGAACAGGATGTCAATGTGGGCATCTCATTATCGGATCTGGAGCGCGGTGTGGCCCCTACTCCGACCTTGTGTGGACAACCTGGGAGTTGTCCTTTCGCCGGCCGCTCCAATTATGCCTCTAATCGAATTGAATGACTGTGCACGTCGAATGAGATAATTGTGCACGCGCATCCCATAACGTATATTGGATGATGCCAAAAAGAAAAAAATATTTTACGGGACAAACCTTTGTAGAGAGTAATATAATAGTTAAATGGAAACAATGTTTAATAAAGCTTTTAATGTTTGCAATATAAGGAAGTAATTATTAATTAAAATAAGTATACAATGGCTAAAAAAATGAGTATCAAATGTATTTTTTTCTATTTTATTCGATAATCACTATCCGAATTATCTGAAACATAAGTTTCAGTTCCTGCGTCACACTCACGATAGACAGCTTCGTTCATTGGAGACTCTTGCTCTCTTTATACCCCTTCACCGTTCAGGTTTCATATCTTCATCGTTTGCCGTCCAAGCCGCGCGCCTATTTAATGACCTACCTGAAAAATTAAGACAACCTTCTTGCTGGTAGGTTGTCTTAATTTTCACAAACATTTAAGACGAATGTTCGGGCTCATTTCCTATCATTCATCATCATTACAGCCCTTCACAAGTCCACTGCTGAACATAGGCCTCCCCCAAGGAATGCCACAAAGCACGGTCCTGAGCCACCTGTAGTGGCGAGTAAGAATACTCACTACCGCATATCTTCCCGTGGGTGTCGTAAGAGGCGACAGAGGGAAACTGAGGCAGAGGATGGGCAGCAGCATCTTTCTGATAACAGCAAAACAACAATAAAAAACTGCGGTTGCCAACCCGCTCGCCAAGCGTGGCAACTATGGCAATGATAGTCATTTCCTAACATTGTTTTAAAATTGCTATGCTCAGACATTATTATAGTTATCTCTGTTTCAGTTTAATTCAGGATATTATGCACCTTATATTATATTGTCTTAATATTCATTATTACAACAAGTTGCATATTTCAATATAACAATAATATAACACCAGAACTAGCCAAGATTCTTTTAAAGAAATTCCAGCTTTCGTTTACCTTTTTATATAATAAGGATGATAAACGAGCACACGCTTCACCTGATGGTATGTGGATGCTGTGGACCATAGACATCTACATCTATCCTCGATTGAGAATCAAAATGCAGATGCGTGACAGCGCATGTCTAAGATGGAATGCCTCGTTTCCAGTAAAAGGTGCTCCGTTACTCAACACTCACTATACTTTGTAATAAATATTCAAATAAGTATATTTGTGAATATATTTATTTGTTTGTGTGTATTCTATGTATATATATTAACGTTTTATTTAGTAAGACTGTGACAATGGCAATCACTTACATGTTCGTATAATAAGCTAAGATACTTATAATATAAAATTATGGGACAATAGCTGCAAGATTAAAATTAACAAAGCACTTAATGCCCAATAAAGGGTTATAAGAGCAATGGTATGCACTTCGCCTTGGGAATTATGTGGAGATTATTTCAAAAAGCTAAATGTACTTACAGCACCCATCCTATGTACCTTAATGCTTCTGAAAGTCGTTTTTAATAACAGCCATAAATCCGATGAATAAATGAAAGAGAGAGAGAAAACACCAGAAGGGTCTTAGAGTAAGAACATATATAATATAATTAAATATCTACATACTTACATATATATTTAATTCCGTCCTTGATGGTGGTCAGACGCACGTGGAACAGAACTGTAGTGGTTTTATTTTTCAAGAATGATAATACAACCATATTGAAGAATTACAGACCGATTTTTCTTCTGAGCCTCGTCTAACGTGCTGTTTTCGAGAGTCATTACGAACCGTCTCGCAAGCAGACTCTACGACTTCCAGCCATCCGGACAACCCAGTTTCCGAAAAGGCTTTAGTACCATAGATACAATACATACCCTTCGGCAGGTTATACAGAAGACTGCGGAGTATAATCAGTCGTATTGTCTGGCGTATGTGGACTATGAGAAAGCCTTCGATTTTCTCGAAATTTGGACGCAGTCAAACTACAGTATCAAACTACAGAGAGATGTAAGACAAGGGTGACATTATATTATCCCCGAAAGTCTTCATGGCTGAAAAAAATATTAAAATTTTGTAAAGAATATTTTGTATTACACATCCCACTGTAGAGTGCACCGGTAGTATTTTAGGGTCCAGCGTATAGGGTGCGCTAATCATCATTATCGTGTACCAGTCGGCCGGGCCAGGCCGGACTGCTAACTCACGTGGGCTGCCGACTATTTGACAGGGAAGTACATGTGAGTGACCAGAATACCCTTTTGTGTTATAGAATACGGACTCTTCCAATTTCAATCAAATAATTAAAATCATTGATGTTTTGATGAAAAGATGTAAGTATAGTTTTTATGGATGTATATAGGCTGTAACTTTACTTTAAATGAAAATGCAAATACGTTGTCTGTTGTCACCTCTCAGAACTATGATGTAATGCCTCGTTACCAGTAAAAAGGGATTGCGGTTCTCTTGTCACCAAACGAAACACAACAGCGTTGTGCTGCTATTTTACGCTGGTATTCTAAGCTAGCATAATCTTTCCCAGAATGCGTCGACCTATTCGTACCCACTGCAACCATGATCATTGCATTCGATAATAAAGATAAATTAAAGCATTCTGTTTCAGACATCATTATGGATTTTGACGCGATCTTAGAAGATGTCGGAGTGTTTGGCAAATATCAGAAGTTGGTGATCTACTTCGTACTCCTGCCAGCAGTAATCCCGTGTGGGTTCCATGCGTATGCGCAGCTGTTCATGGCAGCGGACGTGAAACATTGGTGTAGAGTGCCGGAACTGGACCAAATCAACGATTTAGATATTGTAAAGAATTTGAGGTAATACTTAAGAAGAATATTCTAGAACTAGCATAACGTTTTGAAATGTTCTCTTCTTTTTATTAACTTCCACTGTTAATTATTTTTTTTACTAATTTCAACAAATAATCACTTTTGCGAGTCATATATAGCAAATCCAAGATGTATTTGGCGAATTCCGCACGGAACAAGATGTGTATGGCCCACAAATACTTGTTCCTCATCATGTTTACACATATGCAATTTAAGTTTATAAAATGCATGCCACGATACATTCCTAGTAAGAGTGTAATATTTTTATTAGATAAGAAAATGCTCTGTTATCAGTCAAGCAAACATCCGATTCACTCGGCTTAAACCATGTACATAATATTTATAAAGCACTTACAAGTGGAAAAATTAAAATGTTGTACAACCGACTTCAATATAAATAAAATGAGAACATCACCAATGCAGTCGAAGTCAAGTAAATACGCATTATTATGGATAACTCAAAAACTACTAGTCAGATCTTGATAAAATTTAAACCAGATAATTAGAACCACATGAGGAGCACCAGCTTTCAAATAAAAAAATAATCATCAAAATCGGTTCACCTAGAAAAAAGTTCTGAGGTAAAACACATAAAAAACATACAGTCGAATTGAGTACCTACTCGTTTTTTGAAATCGGTTAAAAAGGGTACTAATTTTTCAACAAACAAATCTAATGTAATTTCAGTATTCCTCTGGAAGTCAAAAACGACGTTCAACAATATTCCAAATGCAGACTGTACGACCTAAACTATAGTTACATCGCTAGTAACTACCCAAACCTGGAAGAAATTGAGGAAACAACTGATACCATACCGTGCAACAACGGCTGGACCTACGACAAAAGCATCTACAAAAGTACCGTTGTTACAGAGGTGAATTTTAATATAGTATTGTTGTTAAGAAAGTAACACGAGAGACTAGATCTTAAAATGTAGTGATTATATAACCTTTGTAATTTGTCTATTTTGTCTATTAATGTCTATTTATCTTCAAATTTTCATTATACAAAAGTTAAATAAAAAAGGTAAGATCATGAAAATAATTAGAAATGGTAAATATTACAATAACCTTTTGATTTCTTATATTTACGCGAACACTACACATGGAATAAAACTATTTTTGGATTTTATCGCGTTTAATTTTATTAATTTTGATTCCCGACGTTTCGGGTGCTTTACAGCACCCATGGTCACGGGGGACTGAGGTGTTTTACCCTATGTCAGAGGAGTCACAGACAAGGTTGGCTACATTTTGAAGCGAGCTTCCTTTAAAACATACTTCAAGCCGCCGAAGAAGATTAGTCAATTTTTACCATCCGTCAAGTGTAATATCCCTCTACAAGATGCAGGAGTGTACAAGCTTGATTGTGAATGTGGTCTCTCTTACATAGGACAAACAAAACGATCCATTAAAACCGCGTGAAAGAACATATAGCTGACGTGAAGCACCGACGCTCTGGGAAGTCTGCAGTCTGTGAACATGTTCAAGATCGTCCCCGCCATTACATCAGATTTGATAGACCACAAATCCTCGCAAAGAACACCGATTCCTACCAAGGATCATACGCGAGGCTATTGAAATTAAAAACATCCTAATTTCAATAGAGAAGATGGATGGTGCTGCCATCTGCTTGGGATCCTATAATTAACAAAATTAAATCCAAACCCAAGCATACCACTGCAAGACTTCAAGATACTGTAAGCTCATTCTGCGTAGATCGGACCAAAATTAATATTCAAAAACTGAAGGTAGCCGGGCTAACTATGACATTGGGACGTCAAACACCTCAGTCCCCCGTGACCATGGGTGCTGTAAAGCACCCGAAACGTCGGAATCAAAATTAGTAAAATTAAACGCGATAAAATCCGTAAAATAGTTTTATTCAATAACCTTTTTATTTAACTTATTGACGTGAGGTAGAGGCGTCCATCAATCACCTCAATTCGTTCCTTGGGTGTCGTTATCGTACGAGTCGACTTAAGAGAATGCCAGAAAGACTTTACGGGAAATCCTCACAAACGGAGAGGCCTAGCAATGGACTGTTTTTAGTTAAAAAAATAAACCTTTATTTTTTTTTTATGAGTATTACATTTATTTACATTAACATAATATACAATATTTTATTATATACAATATAATAAAATATTGTATACAATTTCTTTAAATAGAAATATTATTAATATACGGTGTTTCTGTTTAATACTAACTATGAACTGAACTGAATTCAGTCGTAAAATAAAGAATAAAGAAAGAAAAAAATATTATTTCTTATATTTACATGAATACTAGAAATTGAATACTAAACTAATAATTGAATAAAACGGATTTTATCTCGTGACCATAGGTGCAGTAAGCCCCGAAAAGTCATGAATTAAAAATAAGTAAAATATATTAAATTAAACGCGATAAAATCCGTAAAATTTGTTGTATTCAAGGAAAGAAAGAAACTATGTAATCATTGATTTCTTATGTTTACGCAAACATATTTAAAGAAAACCATTTTTTTCGGATTTTATCGCAAATAGAAGTCTGCAGTCTGTGAACAAGAACAGGATTATCAGATTAATTAGACCACAAATCTTCGCTGAAGGACACAGATTCCTTCGTTATTGAAATCAAAAAGCATCCAAATTTCAATAGAGAGGTTGGCTGGGTGCTACCATCTGCTTGGGATCTCATAATTAATAAAATTAAATCCCAGCCCAAGCATACTATATACTATATATAAGCATATAATCTCATTCTGCTTACATCGGACTAAAGATTTAAAAAAAAATCTGAAGGTAGCCGTGGTTATCTATGACGTTTGGACGTCGAACACATCAGCCCCCGTGACAATAGGCGCTTTAAAGTACTCGAAACGTCGGGAATATAAAATAAGTTAATATACGCGATAAAATCCTAAAAAACTAGTTTCATTTGAATTGATCATTACCAACATTATTAAATCTCTCTTCAAGCGAACGTTAACAGCGATACCTCCCAACTTTAGAACGGGTAACCACTACCACTAGGTATATGAACCGTTAGTGCTTCTAAGGTTGAGTTTAGGTTCAGATGATGTGTAAAATCGCATCAATGAGGGCATCCACGACTTTTTTGCCACCAGGACAGCGCCACTTAAAAATGAGGTGTAATATTTGACAGAGTTCATAACGGGGAAGTTAAGTTGTTCGAAAGTAAAGTATAATGTTTCCTTCTCAACCATTAGTTATATTTTATGTTAATTAGATTAAAAAGAAATAAATCAAACCACAGATATTCATAAAAATTGAAAAATTTAAAAAAATAGTTAAAAATGTGCAAAAAATTAAAGAACAAACCACTAAGTCATTGTTTTGTATATTAATATAATACTCTAGAAACTGATAAACTTTATTTTAATACTAACTTCTCAATTAAATGACATTGTGTAACAAAAAACTTCACCTCAGTGTCAACTAGCGACATCTGTTGACCGGATGGTTGTGGCCCTAATTGAGTATTACTTATACGTACAATCAAATTATTAAATACTTCAACTTATTATTATTTTCATTAGTGGAACTTGGTCTGCAATAAAGACTTCTACCCGGCGCTTGGATTAGTCCTGTTGGCTATTGGAGGAATCATCGGGAATTATGTCTTTGGTTATCTACAAGACACAATCGGGAGGAAACCTTCCTTCTTTATTTACCTTCTCATCGAAAGCATCTTCGGAGTCGCGACGGCTTTCGCTCCGAATTACGCAGTCTGGATCATCTATAGAATCGGCGTGGGCTTCACTGTTCCTGCTATAATGGCTACACCTTACGTGCTAGGTAAAAAGTTTTCTTTGTATTTATCAGTCGTTTGGTTTTGTAAGTGTACACAATTATACTGTAGCGTTAAAATTCAGAATAGGTATATTCTAAAATGAAAAGTAACTTTTAAATTAATTACGAAAAAAGAACAGAAAAGGCAACAAATACAAAGTAATATTATGTCAAACTACCTAATTGATTTGAATTCCAGCGATCGAATTGGTCGGGCCGCGATACCGTACCCTCTGCACAATCGTATCGAACATCGCGTACTCTATGGGACTAATAATGCTTGCTGGTGTCGTGTATCTAGTACGCGACTGGCGTCATCTGGCTTTGGCCACCACATTGCCATTCCTATGCTTCTTTTTCTACATATGGCCGATGCCTGAAAGCCCTAGATGGCTCTTAGCAAGGGGACAATTTGAAAAGGCGGAAAAAATACTGAAGAATATGGCCAGGTTTGTATCTTTTATATGTGCTTTAAATCGATGCATAATTTTAATTACATTTTAGACTAGACTTTTATGCTTCTTATTTTAAGTGTGGTCCATAAATTTTAAGGAAAAATTCCACCCATAAGGTATAAAATAGGGCAGGGGTGGCGACCCTTTATGTATCAACGTGCTTTTTTCTAAAGAAATGTTTAATGAGGCCATAGACGTGCCGTAAAATAATTTTAACTTCGTGATTACCGCCGCCCCGCGCACCGCGGCCGAATACTCAGTAGTGTAGGATCACTCGCGTTCGTTCGTAATATAATACTTCATAATGAACTTTGTGATCGGTGGCGTGCTCAAAACGCGTGCCATCGATGGCACGTGTGCCATTGGTTCGCCATCCCTGAAATAGGGGATAAAGTTTTTAATGTGATTATTTACACGACATTTGAGTTTGTGATATTCCTTAGTCCACTCAAAAGGGCCAAAAATAAGGTGTGATACAAAGTAAAAGCTCAGAAGCTATTATGTGGAAGCATAAAATAACTTCCACATAATAGCTTCTGAAGTCGTCTAATATACAATGTCTTAGAAGATAATTATTATTTCATTATTTTTAATTCTTCGTAATCGGCTTTTATTTTTATTAACCCCCGACGAAAATAGAGGGGTGTTATAACACCCATATTAACACGCATATATACAGACACAACCTACAGACTTATAAGTCACATATATACACATAGTCGCATATATACAGACACAACCTACAGACTTATAAGTCTGTAGGTTGTGTCTGTATATATGCGTGTCTGTCTGTGGCATCATAGCTCTTGAACGGATGAACCGATTATGATTAAGTTTTTGTCGTTCGAAAGTGTTCTTGGCTATGTTTCAAGAAAATCTGTTCATCCATTTGAAGCATCATCTCTTTTTGTTTCGGGGTTTATTTTAATTTTTAATTCAAGTTATTAAAAGTCTAATTTTGTAGCTATTAGTGCAACTACAAAAAATACACACCTCGAACGTGAAGCAGAGAGGCTTTACAGTCGACCTGACAAAGTTACGCTACTCGCTCTCATTGAATTCCATATATTATATTATTTTTATACTGCACTAATACGTGATGACAAGGTGTGCATTTCTTCACAATTAATATTAAAATACTCATTGATAAAACTGATGCTTTAATTAAGTTATGCAATACGTAGGTATTATTATATAAAAAGTCCAATGATTTTTTTTTACATCGCCGTCCGTTAGTCTGTGGTAAAAAAATTGTATATTTCCAAAACAACTCGAAAACGGCAAGACGAAATGACTTATTCTAATTTTATAAGGAATATCTTACAGAATAAACGGTAAATCACTGCCGGCGAACTACATGCTGCATCTACGACGTAAATATGAATCTGACAAACTCAAGCAGGATCTCGAGAAGGAAAAGTCCCGCAATTACGGCGTATTAGACCTGTTCCGAACCCCTAACCTGAGAAAGAAGACCATCATCATCACCTTTATTTGGTTCACCAACACAAGTGTGTACGTTGGCCTCTCGTACTACGCCCCGGTGCTCGGTGGGGATGAATTCCTCAACTTCTTTTTGGCCGGCATCGTCGAGCTGCCCACTTACCTGTTCCTCTGGCCTTCTATGGAGAGACTAGGCAGAAGATGGACATTGTGTATGAGCATGGTGGTGGGTGGTGTGGCTTGCTTGACCACGTTTTTGGTACAACATGGTTAGTGCCCACAAACTTTTAAAATTATATTTAATTTCATAAAACTTTCTCTCATTCTATTGAGTAACATCTTAAACAAAAAATTAAGCAACTCCCTATATTATTAAACCAATAAAGATCCCGTCTAAAAGCCCCTCCGATTTTCAAAAGACGGGATCTTATATTTTTGCTCAAGTATTGACTTTTTATGAAGTTTTTTATAGAAGTAGGTGTGAAAACAAGCCCACAGTCTACTTCATAGTAAGTAGATGCTGTCCCGTAGACATCTACACCTATACTCGATTAAGGATCAAATTGTAGATGCGTTGTCACTCCTGAGAACAAAGATGCAATGTCTTATTATCAGTATAAAGGGTCCCTGGTCTCAATGGTAAAAAGAGACACAGCAGCATTATTTTGCTATTATAGCTGGTATTCTGTACAAGCATACCGATTAGAGCTGCAGTCATAATACGCTACTGCCAGGCTCTATCACATCAAGTCGAGTGTTACAAAGTTAATAAAATTACAATAGTGTACAAATTCATAGATTTTAAATTTCTAAACCTCAAAGCCTCCATTAAAATATACGCTTATAATCATTGGTTTTAATTTAATTTATTGATTCCGAAGACCGAACCACATGAGTAAAGAAAGAGAAACCGACCAGAGGAAGCTACATACAAATGTCTCGCTGCGGGTACACCCACACATAGCGCAGCGATGTGTGCGTGAGCTCTCACCGACAGGTTCACCGACGGTCCGTCGGCGTACAAACCGGTTTGCGCCGGCGGCTGTTGGTCATGCGCATTGAAGTAAATAGAGTAATATTATTTCGTGATTTTATAGATCAATAAATTTATTAAGTTTTTTAGAATTAGAGTTAAGTTTAGAGATTGTGTACTATAAAATTAGACATTATGGATTTACATAAGTAAATAATTAGTGTTCTGTATAAGCTAAATGTCTAACAGTTGTACAGTATGTATGAATAATTCGAGAGAAAATAATACAATCGCCAGACAGTGGTGCAGTTGGTGTGGGTGGTAGTGGTGCTGGTGTTGGTGGTGGTGGACGGTGGTGGTGGACGGTGGTGCTGATCGTGCTGGTAATGGTTTTAGTGATTGTGGTGGTGCTGGTAGTATCATTGGTGGTGGTGGTGGACAATGGACCACTACTGGCTCCACCACCACGACCTACATCACCACTAAAGCCATTACAGCCACCACCACCATCATCACCACCACTACCGCCCCCACTCCACCATCATCACAGTCATTACTACCACCACCTGATTTTTGTACTCATGAATACGTTGTCTTTGAAATGATACTTAGATAAAAATACAGATATTATAATGTGAAGCTTCTGAGAACTGAGAATACCTATTTAGTATATAATTATTTACCTATTATTTATTTACCTATTAAAATACTTATTAGAATACTTATTTACCTATTTAGCTAGTGTTTCACCCTGAGCTACCACTGTATGCCATAAGAAATAATACTATTAAAATAAGCAAAATATACAATATTTGTATATTAACTTAAGTTACAATGAATGTTGTTTTATACTATATATAAAATTTTTCCTTAAATTTTTCACATACATTAGTTGATAACCCTATCAGAATAGGTATAAATTTTCGACTTTGTTAGGAAGCTTCCCCTCTGGTCCTTACTCTTTACTCTGTGATCGAATTTTGCGTTCATTTAGAGTGACGTAAAAACCAAGCCAAAACCATGTTCAACATTATAAGACCGCTCATTCACGTACACATATGCATCTAAAATAATTTGCAACCATCAACATGGTTTTAGTTGCATATGTGTGCGTCCAACAGTGAACTTTTACGAGCCGATGTGGAAGAAAGAAGAAAGATGTGTACGTGACTTCGTGTAAAGAAGTTGAGCGTGGTTTGGGTGTTACTTGAAATGTACGTTACGCGCCCCGTCTACCTTTTATGTTGCCGAGGGTTAACCTAATTATTTTGTGTCAATGAGGGCTAATAACCTTACGCTCACCAGATGTCGCTAGTTGGGATATATGAACTTATTTGTTACGCAGATGATCACACAGTCTTCATCATTGAAAAGTTGCGATTTGATTTAATTTTTCGGTTTCTAGTGTAAATGCACAAAAATTGTTACATATTTTTTTTTAAATCTTCTACTTTTAGAAATATCCGTAGGTCTGTTTAGCCATTTCTAATCTAACTAATAGAGAATAAAACCAATATTTCAGAGAGAAATATTAATCATTACACTTTTCTAACAAATCAACTTCCCCGCTATGTAATCTGTCAAACATTTCACCTCGTTCCTAAGTGGCGTCGCCCTGGTGGATGTCCTCATTGGCACAAATTTAAATGACAAAAGAATCGTAGTAATGAGCAGTTTATTTCTATAAACAATTTAATGTTTTTGGTTCTACAGAAACCTACGTGACGTTAGCGCTGTACTGCGTTGGTAAAATGGGCATATCATCGTCGTTCGTCGTGTTGCCACTAATGGCCTCCGAACTGTACCCAACGGTGGTGAGAGGCCTCGGGATGAGTCTCAGCTCAGTATTGGGAATGCTCGGACCTATTTTCATACCACTCGTTAACTATTTGGTGAGTTGGTTTTATTACAAGACTCTCTACTTTGGCCGATATTGTTATCACTTCGGTTAAAAGATTACAAAATTTGTTACGGCTTTTTACAAAGTATTGAAATAGACTATTTTTACGGATTTTATGACATTTTTTTTTAACTATCGACGTTTTGAGTGCTTTGCAGCACCATGGTCACGGGGAGAGACTGAGGTATGCAAAAAAAAATTAAACGCGATAAAATTCGTAAAACATGAGGCCCCGAGTCGCGAGTCGACTTGTCGACTAATATGGGTCCTGGGCTCCTACAGAGTATCAGCGCTCCGGTAACTCTGTTAGGCCCGTATTAATAAACGTTACTCAACGACGAACTCAAGTGCGTAATCATTTGATACGCCCTCATTACGAAGTCAGCATCTCAAGATCGTTGCTAATTAATAAACACATAAAAACAGTATCTCAAAACGCTGTACTTAGGAATACTGTTCTGTGACTTGCACTCAAGTATACACACTTGAGAGTCGAGTTTCGTTTATTAATCAGTGTGGCACTCAGCTGATATCGTAAACCTAAACCGCATCTTGAGATATGTTTATTGATAAGATCATAACCTCAAGATTGTACTCAAGTGCGTGTACTTGAGCTGAGTAACGTTTATTAATACGGGCCTTACTGTAGCATTATGCGGAGTCGGTCGCGTTTTTGTTGTTGCAATCCATATATTTATTAAATATTTTATTATATTTTTTAATTTGACGGCTCCGTGGCGCAGTGGCTTAGCCATGAGTTGCTCGCACGGAACAAGTATTTGTATGGCCTACAAATAATTGTTCCGGGTCTAGATGTTTGTCCTTGTGAAATTTATGTATGTAAACTGCCCCCACGATACAGGAGAAAATCTTAGTGTGGAGGTAACGTTTTTCTAAAAAAAAATAAGATATTTCGACGTGAATAAGTCTTTAAATTTGCTTCCATAGTAGGTGGTAATTTAGAAAACTGATGATAACAAAATCGGGGATACAGTTTGGTGTTGCAGACTCTACATATCCATTCATCTACATCCAAAATGTAATTACACCACTTGATAACTAAAGGATCAAAGAATTTGTTTCTGTTGAGTGAGGCTGCATCACGCGCGGTAGAGGGGAGCGCCGCCAGTTTGAGGTCTTTCGTTACGTACAGCGTACACGTACTATGCACGTAAAACAGACGGCCGTGTCTACGACACAGCCACTAGTGAATTTTTGTTAAGTTTTTTTTTTGGTTGTAAAAATTAATGTTTAGTAAAATAATTTGCAGCAATGAATATAGTTCGCGTCATCGAAATCATTATTTTTGTGAATTATTCACGTTTCCCCTTTGAATAATTAATTTTAAAAAGAACTGGTCAGGAATTCAGCCCTTTCTAACAACTTACCTTTTTGGAAATAATGTAAGTTTGATTATTTAAAAAAAACCACACGATTGTAAACTCAATATATACTCAATACACTTAAAATTGCAATCAACAATTAAATTGATGCCGGCAGATTTGAACCTGAGTTGCTCGTGTACTGTAAAATTAACGGCGAGCTTAACCACTGTGCCATCGCGGCTCTTATCTCATAATCCTATTTAAATATTCATGACATTTCATCTTTTAGGGTTCGGACATTTTGGTACTACCACTAATTATCATGGGCGCGCTCCTCGTAGCAGGAGGGATCGCGAGCTTGCTGCTACCGGAGACACTCAACCAAAATCTCCCCCAAACTTTAGAAGACGGCGAGAAAATGGGACTCGACACCGACTTCTGCTGCAGTCCGCCAGTAAAAGAAGCGGAGTCCGATACAGGACCGAACGATTTATTCGATAATTGCAAAAAGTGCAAAACCTTTTGCACGTGCCAGGTCGTCAGCGTTTCGTTAGCGGAAAATATCGCCGCCGTGATTGAAAAAGGCGGTGAAAATGTTGAATTTATTTTAGTCAAATAAACGAGATATAAAAAGTGATAGTGTTATATTTTTTTTATAGAATAAGGGTGATAAACGAGCACATATTTCAACTGATATTAAATGGATGTTGTGGCCCATAGACATTTACCTCCAATTAAGATTCAAAATGCAGATATGCGTTTTCACCCCTGAGGACTAAGATGGAATGCTTCGTTACCAGTCACAACGGCCTCCGGTTCTCTACACTCACCATGTGAAACACAGCAGCTATTTTACGCTGGTATTCTGTGAGAGCGTGGTCCTACTCTAAACCCGGTCGAGCCGACCCATTCATGCTTCAATCATGATATAGCTGCAGCGTGGCTCTACCACGAACAAAAATGTTGTGTCTGTTACCATTAATACAAAATACGATTATTATTTATTCGCGTGGATTAAATTTATCCCTATATACAGGGTTATTTTGCAATGAATAAGTAATATAGGCAAATGGTGAAGAAAAATTAATTAAAAAAAAATCAAATATTCTGTCCTTTTTATCTTTTAAATTCCAAATGCGTGGTAATGCATTATTTTAACTGATTTTAATGCGTTACATATTCGTAAAAAACGTTGTTGCCTATAAATCACATTCAATTTGGGATAATTTCAAATTATAGTAGAAGCCTTATTTACTCGTATTTTCAAAAACGGCATATCATTATTTATATAATTGAACTTAAGTTTAAAATTTGGCTACTCTTTGAAAAATAACCCTGTATATTAGAAGGATAAAATCTATGCGAAAAATCTATAATCGTTATTTCGTTCCCATAGTGTGTCCGTATGATTCCATCCCATTATCATATTATGTATACCTACCACTACTGGGCACGGAATAAGTAAATTTAGCTGAAATGATACTCTTGATTAACCTAGCTTAGCTAACTAAAATAAGTAATAATGTTGTTTTCGTAAATCATAACTATCAATATTGTTTTTCTTTAAACGTTACCTCCCTCCACACTAGGATTTTCTCCTGTATTGTGGGGCAATATTATGGTTATAACACGAATGTGTCGGCTCGACTGGGGTAGGACCACTAACACTACTTCCGTGTACATACCATACCTAAAATGAAATTATAATTTACTAAAAAAAAAACAGGAAAAGAACAATGACCCCCGAGGCCCATTTTCTTGCTGGTTCCTCTAGATGAGAACTAGATGAGAACTAGAACTAGAACCCTACATGGTTTGCTGGGGCAGCCCAGGGAGGTTTGTTTCTTAAATAATTCTACTTATGCTATAGCCACATATTTAAGCTTTTGTGTATAATAATAATAAACAATAAATGTTTTTATTGACATATAGATTTAACAAATGTAAGCAAGAACAGTGAGTTATACATCTAAACAATGTTCAAGATATGATAAACAATATTTTGTATTTTAGTTTAGTATCGTCCACTACTAATTAATCGGACTAAAAAAAGCGTTTGGCGTCGACAGTCGCGCTGTGTGGAGGTGTCAACGAATGAGGTGGGGTACCTCAGCACCCCAGTGTAGGAGTAATAATAATAACAACAACACCCATCCAATAACAATGCACAACCACCTAGCAGCCCCCCGCATCCACCATCCCCACCATGATGGCTTGGTGTCGGCAGGGTCCTCTCGGACTCAGCAAGCTGCACCTGCCGCTGGTGGAGTGCCGCATGCTATGGACATCGAAAATGAATGAGAACGCATTGCGGGCGTATTTTAGGGCGAAAGGGGGAGAAGTTGATCGTCAGCAATGAGGCTGTACTTGCCGCGGAAGCACAGCCTTTGAACAGGTCTCCTAGTTCGGCTGCAGATGCTATGTTTCAAATATATGTACCAAATTAGCTTTATTAAGTGTTTAACAAATATCTGGTTGTACTACCTTTTGGAAATAAAGAACTTATTTTTTTTTACGTTTGAAATATCCGTAATAATAATAAACTGAATAAATTAACATAAAATACGACGGACAATTTTTATCATTTATATAAATAATTTTGTTAAATATATCTTCTGCTTAATGTCTATCAATCATTCTTACTACGTCTTTTTATTTGCATTTCCTTTCTTTCTTCCGTTATATTGCTTACTCACTATGCAGGACAGGCGTTCTCTGATAATGCTGCTATCCATCACAGGACTATGTGATTTTCATTTTCAATGGTTATTCCGCCGTTTTTCAGTCGTCAGAAAAATATATTCTATACTGACGTGACGAGCATAGAACATTTACATTTTTATTGTTAAGTTGTTAGCTGTTCCCCGCGACTTCGTCCACGTAGAATTTATTACGATTCGATTTCATGGGTTTTTTTGCCCGGAACTCTAATTATTTTTCTAAAATAAAAGTAGCCTAAGTTACTCCTTATAACATCAGCTATCTGCCAGTGAAAGTCCCGTCAAAATCGGTCCAGCCATTTCGGAAATTAGCCGGAACAAAGAGACAGACAGACAGACGGACCGACAAAAATTTTAAAAATTGTTTTTTTTTGTTATAAGTACCATATAATATGCTTTCATATGCATTTAGTAAAAAGCTGACATTACAAACAGACACTTAAATTTTATTTATTTATCTATATATATATATAGATAGATAGATAGATAAACAGGCGTGCAGGTGGTGGGAAACAAATCGTTACCCCTTAAAATTTATTTATTTTTATTATCTATTTTCTTTACAAGTAAAAATAAGAGATACCTATTTAAAAAGCATAAAATTATCAGATACACATTACACAGTTCCATTCTGCAATTACAGTGTTGTAAGTTAAAGCATTTTTTTTTGCAAAGTTGTTTGAACATTACTCTGTTAAATAAAAAGTAAATTTTAAAACTTTTATATCAATTGTAATAAAATTAGAAATTTATAGATTTTTGTATACATTAATTATTTTTTTATTTAGTAAACGATTAATTATTTTTTGAATAATTTTAAAATACAAATATAATTTTTACATTAACCTTATTTAACATCATAAAGGTGCCGTGTAGTAGCGGATAGGGGAATCCACTGCTCCATATCGTATATATATATATATATTTATAATATATTATATTTCATGCACGTATATCTTCAGCAACAAAAATTTCAAAAGTTAACCGTTAACCAGTTCGCGGGGTTTTCAACAGTTATTTTGTCTATGGTCGCCTGCGAAATGCCTTTAGCTTTCATTCTAGGTAGCACGTTGTTTATTATATGAGAATATCCGTGACCGCCAAAATTTATCTGAAATATAACGTTTATTTTAAAACTAAAAGTACGAAATATTTGTGTCCTTTAGTATTTCTTTAGTTTGTGTCTCTGCTACTAAAATCGGTTTAACAAACGATTTTCATTTAAAAACTGATATGAAAAAGACTTCTCTATCTCTTCCCTATGTATTGCCCTGATTTTTTTTTATTGAAGTAATGGTCACAAACGAGCACACAGTCACACAGACAGTCACACATAATGTTAAGTGGATGTTGTGGCTCATAGACGTATACATCTATCCTCGATTATGAATCAAAATGCAGATGTGTTGTCATTACTACCATTATTATTATGGTTGTGTGAGCGGGACTCCATGAGCATCTTAAAAAATGAAGTAAAAAATGAACTGGTAGAGAATGGGTTGACTAGTAGAGAATGCCTTAAAGCATTAAGTCCGCCCTTTGTGTTCTTTTGTTTTAAGGAATGCACTAAAGAATAAATAAATAAAGCTTACAATCGACCTGATGGTAAGTGGCTACTGCTGCCCATGGCAACTAACTTGAAATAAAAAAAGCTTTAGATGCGTTGTCATCTCTGAGGACCAAGATGGAATGCCTCACAACCTGTAATTATACTGGTTCTCTACACCCGGGACACAACACTGCTATATGACGTCTGAAATACGTAAGAAGGTGGTATATTACCCAACCAGACGGGCTTCTAGGCAGAATAGGTGTCCTATACCTTGTGAATTAGATGGTAAGAAGTGAATTAGATGACAAGTGCCATTATCAAAACGTCTTCCAACTTACCAGCCTGTGTTTAGTATGAATGTCATGAGACATGAGAATTCTATTCTCTCGACCTTCTTTAATTAGTGCTTGTATTTTCTCCATGCGTTGCGAATCTGAAGGCATGTCGAAAGTCTCATTAAGCTGATAATACGAAACCTCCGTACCGAAGAGATCGAACTGACAGTATCCACCTAATTCAGCGAATTCTAACAGCTTCTCAGTTTGTAACAATGTACCTGTAATAGTAAATGGAATATTATTTATAAAGATATTTGAATTACGCGATTGCTAATTAGATACTTATAATCTAATGTATAAAAATTAATTTTTGTTTGTTCGTATTTTATGCACTGCCATACCGTTCATCAGAATGCGCTAAAATTTTGTCAACTTATTGCTTGCCCTTGCGCGAAGGTTATAGGCATAGTACAATTAACCGATATTTTTTATGGGATAGGGGTTACAAGCGAGCACACAGTCCACCTGATGGTAAGTGGTTGCTGTGGCCCATAGACATCTACATCTATCCTCGTTTGCGAATCAAAATGCAGATGCGTTGTCAGCCGTGAGGACTAAGATGGAATGCCTCTTTTCCAGTAAAAAAGGTCTCCGGTTCTCTACAATCACCAAACGAAGCATTAAGCTGCTATTTTACGCTGGTATTATGTGAGAGCGTGGTCCTTCCCCGGTTGAACCGACGCATGCGTGCTACAACTATACAATTAATATAGCTGCAGCATGGCTCTACCACGTTAAAAATTTAATTGAAAGTCATACATATCATTCAATCTGTTTGCATTGTATCTGTTTACTTAGAATTATTAACTTTTGCACGCCTCACAACGTGGCGTACAAAAGTGAGTGCTCTACTCTCGATATGTGGCCATACCTCAATTTCGCTACATATTAAAATCGTTCTTATACTTTTAACTAGACATCAAATCCATATTATTATTAACGTTACAATAACTACAGACATTGAATTATAAGATTAGTTTATTTTCTAATTGATTCACTTTAGATTACATAACAAAAAATGTAATTGAAAAAATATATGGACTGCCGTCCGTTAAGCTCTGCGTTGGTGAGTCTTCTCGCTTAATAGAAATGTAAGCAATAGATTGAGATATATATTATTAAAATAGATTCCATGTATTCTAAGGAAGATCCCTATTCATTTTTGTTTTTGAACTCAACTCCGTTTAAAAGTTATTAATGAAAGTCTCTGTTTTATTTATTGTAAAAATTATCGTAACTACATATTTTCATTTTTTTCATCAAAATTAAATAAAACGCTCATGAGGCGTGCACTTTTGGGTTTTCCAAACTATATTTTAAACTCTGTTTATAAGTCACTACTAACCAGAAATAGCTTTGTTTCAGTCTGAGTGGAATATAGAGCTAGTATACTTACGGGCTTTCCATCTTAGTCCTCAGAGATGACAAAGCTTCTTTGTTTTTTGCAAGTGTCCATGGGCTGCAGTGACCAGTTATCATCAGGTAGACTGTTACTTACCGTACTTACTGTTGACTATTCATTTGACATAATATTTTATAAAAAAAACATGGTTTGGTACTAAGCTAGCTGCATCCATCGACTTCCTCCTGCATGTATCACCAAGTCGTCACTCAAGACTAGAATATTTCTTCCCCATATGTTGTCGGTAGCTAATATGGTCGGATCAGTAAGCAGAAGTGGCAATGGGACAGTTTCATGGGAGTAGCGTATTGGCTTATTTCCATAAAATGTAGAGCTCGTGATACTCTGGAGGTCATGACTAATCTAAGGACATAACATAAACTTACACGCCTGTTACCCAGAGGAGTAGGCAGAGTTGGACAAAATTTCGCTCAAGACCGAGCCGAACCGAGAGATAACTGCTCGGAGCAAGCTGAGCAACAAGACCAAGGCGAACCCTGCCTCGCTATCCGTGAATTTCTGCAACATCAGGGGACTTCACTCGTCCGTCCACTACCATCTCGGGACGGCGAAGCCGGCCTTGCTCTTTCTGACCGAGACGCAGGTGTCCTCTCCGGCTAATACTTCGTATCTCTCCTACGATTGTTTCGTGTTTCGAATTAGTTGCTTGATTTTGTCTTTCTTACAACCACTGTTCAAACTTGGAATTCGATTTGCTTTGTGATTAGGTATTGTTGATAGAAGTATTTTTTCTCACTGAAAAAATGACTACAGAAACTCTTAATATTAAAGGAAAAATGGAAGAACATACTGTCGTCCCCAATAATGTACGGAACCCAAGAAAATGCGATGGTGGTGCGTTCACAAATTGTTAGATTTGTGGTAAATGATTGGCCTAGGTTTTCAGTTATAACCCACGACAGAAATGGCGATAATTATTCAACAGCAAATGAATATTCAGCCGATATGTTAAAAAATTAAACTTACGGTGGACTTTGTGAATTGGTAGCTGCAGGATTAATATTTCCGTTTCGGTTTGAAGTATATCGAAACGGTCTGCTATACACAGAGTCCGGAACAGATATCTGTCCAGTAAGGCGATTACGATTTAGCCATGATTTATCTAATGGACATTTTGACGCCTATCTGCCTATTGTTGCGAAGAAAATTACACAGCGTCGCATGGAGGTACCTGTCGAAGAGCGTGATCCTTTTTCAGAGCTTGACCATTTAACTGTTACATCTTTTGTAAACAGTGAAATATCATCTCCAACCAGCGGAACAGATCAATCTGTATCGTCGACATTAAAATATGAAAAAAGAAAAATAAACGAAGGTCGAGATTTACTAATTACACAAGAAAAGTCAATTAAAAAGTGCACAAGAAAGATATAGGCAGAACAAGCCAGATTCAAATCGTAAAGCTGTGTCCGCTTATCAGAAAAAAATCCCGATGTACACAGGCAAGCTGTTGCAAATTACCAAACTGCGAATCCACAAGTGCATAGAGCAATTCAGTCACGGTATGAGGAAAACATTACACTGCGTTTATGGAAAAACAAGGTCCATTCCGCTATGGGTATGAAGGGTCATACTCCATAGCGGAATGGACCTTGTTTTTCCATAAACAGGGATATTGTTTATAGAACTGACAGCAGTGTAGCCTTGGGTTCTATGACATACAAGTGTCAGTGGTGCAATGCACTGAAATGGAAGGATGAGACACCTGGTATGTGTTGCAGCGCTGGAAAAGTGCAACTTGATCGGTTGAAACAACTGCCTGAACCACTCTTTAGTTTGATTAATGATCTACACCCAGATCATGACCATTTTATGGGTAATGCCTGTTTCAGATGACTTCCTTTGGTGGTAAACAGGTAACAGCAGATGGTTTTCACCGACTTTTTAAAGTACAAGACCAGGTCTACCATTTAATTGGAAGTATATTACCAGAAGCCGAACATGACGCTCAGTACCTTCAAATATATTTTGTAGGTGAAGATGATCGCGAAGCAAAGATTCTAAATTTCCTAACTTAAAGCCAAATTTAATCAAACAATTGCAGAATATGCTGCATCAAGTGAACCCGTATATAAAAGATCTGAAAAGTGCCATTGATAAAGCCCCTCCTTCAGAGTCATACAAAGTTGTCATAAATGCTGATAAAAACCACCAGAAGAACATAGAGGTAGGTACAATGCACCAACTACAAATGAAGTGGCTTTAGTGTTAGTGGATCAACAATTTGATCGAAGGGACATCATCCTCGAGAGCCGAAGTAATTCACTTCAGCGTATTAGTGAGATACATCGAGCATATGATGCGCTACAGAATCCATTGATGTTTTGCTGGCAGGATGATGGGTTTTCAATCAACATACCACAATGCGATACCACAACTAAGTTGCCGCTTAATAAAACTGTCTCTTGTGCAAGTTTCTATTCGTATAGAATAATGATTAAAGAAGGAGAAGATAACTATTTAGTCAACTATCGTGCCCTTTTTAGTCAATATTTGGTGGATGAATACGCCAAAATAGAGAGAGATTCAATTATATCAAAAATAATCAAGCCAAATTACGTGCCCATAGTTACATCCATTTAAAAGGTGCTATTGGACGACAAGACGCAGATGCCAACCAACTAGGACAAATGGTTGTCCTTCCATCATCTTTACAGGGGACCTAGATATATGCACGAAAGAACACAGGACGCTATGACCTATGTTAGGATTTACGGCCGGCGTGATTTTTATCACTTTCATGCAATCCTCGCTGGGACGAGATAAAAGAGCAATTGCTTTTTTTTATAGGATAGGGTGACAAACGAGCACACAGTCCACCTGATGGTAAGTGGTTGCTGTGACCCATAGACATCTACATTTATCCTCAATAAAGAATCAAAATGCAGAAACGTCGTCACCCGTGAGGACTAAGATGGAATGCCTTTTTCCAGTAAAATGGGTCTCCAGTTCTCTACACTCACCATACGAAACACAGCCGTGTCAAGCTGCCATTATACGCTGGTATTCTGTGAGAGCGTGGTCCTTCCCGGTCGAGCCAACCCATTCGTGCTACAACTATACTACTAATATAGCTGCAGCATGGCTCTACCACGTAAGTGCAGCAAGGACAACAATCTCATGATAGACACGATATAATTTCGAGGGTATTTCGACTAAAGGTGAAAAGATCATGAACTAATTGACAAAGGTCAAAATATTTGGTGAAGTGCGATGCTATTTGTACTCAACGGAATAGCAAAAGAGAGGTCTTCCACATATTCATATTCTTTATGGCTTCACAAACGTATTACTCCGGATCAAATCGACAGTATAATTTGTGCTGAAATACCGGATCCCAAACGTGACCCAGAGCTTCCTGAAATCGTTAAATGTAATATGATACATGGTCCATGTGGAACTTTAAATCGAAAGTTACCATGTATGAAAGATAACATGTGCAGTAAACTATATCCCAGGGCTCTCATAAGGAAACTGAAACTGGTGAAGACGGTTATCCGCAGTACGAGAGACGTTTACTAGATGACGGTGGGTTCTCTGTTGATATCAAAGGCACAACCATAGATAATCGCTGGGTAGTCCCTTATAATCTAGTATTATTAAAAACATTTAACGCTCACATAAATGTGGAATATTGTGATTCGGTGAAATCAATGAAATACGTCTGTAAATACGTAAATAAAGGTTCAGACCAGGCATCGTTTGCTTTAGAGAATGAGAAGGATGAAGTTAAAACCTACACAAGTGGAAGATATATAAGTTCATCAGAGGCAGTATGGTGAATCCTTGAATTTCCCATTCATGAGCGTTTCTCACGTAGTTCACCTCGCTTTTCATTTGGAAAATGGGCAAAGGGTTTATTTTAATGAGCAAAATCTGAGTGAAAGAGTGAATAGTCCTCCAACAACCACACTCCTATCCTTTTTCGATTTGTGTAAAGTGGATAACTTTGCAAAAACATTGCTCTACCTAGAAGTACCTGCATACTACGTTTGGGATAAAAGAAAGTTCCAAAGGAGAAAGAGAGGAGCAAACGTTGAAGGCTGGCCAGGGTCAAAAGAGCACGTTCTGGCCAGGGTTTATACTGTGCATCCGAACAGTACAGAATGCCATCACCTTTGCATGCTTCTTCATGAGATCCGGGGCCCAATTTCGTTTAAAGCGTTAAAACTGTAGATGGTCATGTATATTCCACGTTCCAATCAGCGTGCAAAACTCTCGGCTTGCTTGAAGATGATCAGTAATGGAAAAATCAGTAATGGAGTAATGACTTTAAGCCTTTGGGAGAAATTCAAACAATACCTATCTGAAGATTTTAAAATGCAATTAGAAAGACAGGGAGATGTGGACGCAGAGCACATAACAGATGTGGTATTTAACAAATGCCTTTTTGATACGTGAATTTTAGTTAACAACATTATCAATTTTGTTAACAAAGTTGATAGGGATCATGTCGGTGTGTTGTGAGGGGGCGCCATCCGTATGATAGTTGCATTGATGCTTACTGCTACTTGCGGTATTACGTCTTGTGATGGATCTGCGGGTGTGCTGCGCCTGATTCGACGCATCTTGTGGTTCTGGTCGATGGAGGTATGCGGGTGGTAATGTCTGCTGGGATTGTATGGGGTGTATATGTGTATACCTTGGGATGGTGTAAGTCCGACGATAGTCATATTGATGCTTGTTGCGTTCTGCAGCATTGCGTCTCTGCGATGGTTGTTTGGTGGGTCGCTATTCTCAATGGCGCTCTCTGCATCTTGGTTTGATTCACAACCTAAGTAGCTTTGCCCAAGTTGGGTCCCTTCATTACGGAGCTGCAGACTGTCTGACCTCCATGATGTTTTATATAACAATATGTATCTCAGTAAAGTTCCCACCTTTGAATGATTGAAGGCAACTTGTTGGTGGGTGAGACAAACATGATCGAAAAACGCATATAATCAACGTCAGTGACACAAACCCTTTCTGATGGCGAATTATTACTATTATCTTATAACTGCCTATTGGCTATATCTGCCATTGTATTGGTTGGTGGAGCATATGTATCGACCTCATGCGGGTGGTAGCTGGAGGAGAATCTGAGGAAGCTCTCAAGGCTGCGGCCGAAAGTCGCGCGACGTGGGACCCCATTCCCTTGAGGTGAGCGGTAGACTCATAACACGCTCTGCGGCCAATTGGCCTTGCTGATCATGCAATTGGTGGTGATGCCTTACACTTACATCACGTCTGCAGGAACGGCGGGTAGCATTCATTGCTATGCGGATGACAGCACTGGTGATGCTCTATACACCGGTCGTGCCAAAATCTATCGGGGAAAAATTTCCGAGAAATATTGGTACAAACTTGTGTACCGGAACAAACTTGTGTCTGAAGTCTCGGATTGGGGCGACTAAATCTCCAGTTTCAGTCCAGTTTAATCCCCAGAAGACAAGTTTGCGCGTTTACCGCTAAAAGACCCTTGTTGCCTCAGCCAGTATCGGAATCCTCGGCGTCGACATATCGAGTGACGCAGTTTCGCGGTAACTTGGAAGAGAAAGTCAAATTGGGCTATAAAAGCTTGTCGTGCTCAGCAGAACGGGACAGTATTTCATGCCGGCACACCGCCTGCAACTTTACATGGCGCAGGTTCGGCCTCACATGGAATACTGTTCCCATCTCTGGGCTGGGTCTCCCCAATGCCAGCGTCCGTATCCAGCGCAGAGCGGCTCGAATCGTTGACGACCGAGTCCTTTCCAATCGGCTCGATTCACTGGCGCTGCGAAGAGATGTTGCATCCCTTTGCATTTTCTTTCGCGTCTACCACGGGGAGTGCCCTGAGGAATTGTTCGGATTAATCCCAGCCGCCAAATTTCACGAACGCACATCGTGGCAAAACTCCCGATTCTATCCACACCATCTGGATGCTTGGCGGTTCACCACTGTACGTTTTACTATGAATTTTCTTCCTCGTACGACCTTTCTGTGGAATAGTTTACCACCGGCGATTTTTCCGGACCGATACGACTTATGGACCTTCAAGAAAAGAGCTTACTCCTTTCTAAAAGGCTCGCAACGCACCTGTAATTCCCTTGGTGCAGTTATTCATGGGCGGCGGTAGTCATTTACCATCAGGTGAGCCGTATTCTCGTATGCCCGCTATCCTATAAAAAAATCTAACAAAAAAATTCGTCAAACCGTTTAGGCTACAAAAGTTCAAGTTACATATATACCATAATATTAGGTCCTTACATATGAAATTGGCGTTTTGTACGGGAGGAATATAAAGACAATTTTTTGTAAAATATATTTAATTAATCAAAGTATGCACCGTTGTTATCTATGCACTTTTGCCATCTCATAGGTAGTTCATTGATCCCTTCACTAAAAAACCATGGGGCGAAAATCAATAAACTCTTTGGAGGCGGTTTGGACTGCCACATCGGAGTTGAATTTTTTTCTTGTAAGAAGTTGTCCAAATTCCGGAAAAATGGTAATCTGTTGGAGCAAGGTCCGGGGTACGGTGGATGTCGCAGACATTCCAATTGTAGCTCATATAACTTAGTGGTTTTTTTTGTGCAGTGTGTGGTCTTGCGTTGTCGTGAAGCAGCAGTGGCCTAGATCCTTCATAGTTTGCAGTTGCTGACAATAGATATCTGCCGTAATCGTTTGGCCAGATTTTAGAAAGCTGTAGTGAACGACACCGGCGCTAGTCCACCAAACACTCACAAATAACTATTTCTGAGTCAATTTTCGTTTAAGGCAGGATTTGGCTGGGTCTCCAGGGTTCAGCCATGGCGACGAGCGCTTCCGATTATCGTACAGTATCCACTTTTCATCACAAGTAATGATTCGATTTAAAATCCCTTCACGCGTGTTTGCAAGTTCGATTCACTCAATTCATGAGGTACCCATCGTTCAAGTTTTTTACTTTCCGATTTGCTTCAAGTGGATTAATACAGTTTTATCACTTACCCCGAAGCCTGCAGCTATCTCTGAAGTGCTTTGTGATGGATCCGCTTCCACAATAGCCTTTAATTCTTCATTTTCCACTTTGGTCTCCGGCTGTCCACGGGGTTGGTTCTGAAGGTCGAAATTTCCAGAACGAAAAGTTGAAACCAAAACATACCGTGTTTTCTTTTGCGACACCAGCGCCATACACATCATTAATCCTTCGAGCTGTTTCTGCAGCACTGGTGCCACGGTAGAACTCGTACTCGTAAATATACCGATATTTCATGTTTTCCATTGTGCGGTAATAAGCGACGCCAAAGAATAAAATAATGAGGAAAAAACAAATGAATGACTGTTTTCAAAACTAAAATGTACCAGCTAAATGAATTTATAAATTTGAATTTGGAATTCTTAACCAAAGAGGAGATATTTCAGATCAAAGTGGTCAGTACGACAAAACGCTAATTTCATATGTAAGGACCTAATATAATAATGATTACCATACACACAAACACCCACAAATCTCTACCCTTCTTTATCCCATTCTTAAGATAATTTCTCTTTTTCTTAATTTTTCAAAGCATATTAACTCACGGTCCAAATGTGACATAACCGCTTTGTCTGCGCGCCCACCCGCCTCCAGGTATAAACGCATTATCTCGAATGGGGCTTCTGGATCTCGGTGTGGGTGAAAACTTACCCCGCAGTTCAACTGTGCTTGTAACTCACCCGATGCCGTGATAACTTTGCGCTCGAAGTCTGAAAAAGTATTTTGAGGTTTAAGATTAAAAAATAATAATAATAAAAGTGCCAGCATTCCTGTGTCCCGGTTTGAAGGGTATAGAGAGTCAATATAAATCCCTATGTGGTAGAGCCACGCTGCGGTTATATTATGGTTGCAGCACGAATTGGTCAGCTCAACCGATGTAGGACCAGACTCTCACAGAATATCAGCGTGAAACAGTAGCATAATGCCATGTTTCCTATGGTGAGTGTAGAGAACCGGAGACCCTTTTTACTGGTACCAAGGCATTCAATCTTAGTCCTCAGGGGTGATAACGCATGTGCATTGTGATTCTTAATCGAGGATTGATGTAATGTCTATAGGCCGCCGCATCCACTTACCATCAGGTGGACTGTGTACTTGCTTGTCATCCTTGTTCTATAAAAAATACATATTGGGAGTCATTATATCTTAGTCCTCGGCAAGGAATCTGTAGCCTTCTTTGTTTAAAGTTGGCTGCAGATGTCCACGAACTGCAATATCGATTTAACATCAGGTGGACTATGTCACTGGTGGTCGTTTGTCACTTCTTTTTTATAAAACATAAAATAAAATAAGAAATCGTGGATTTTTTCTTATAATTCAAAAAAATATTGTAAAATACATAAACCAAGATTGTCTAAAGGCTTCTAAGTTTTTGTTACTAGCTGACAGAACTTCTTTTCTATCTAATAATAATGTCCTCTAAACCTGAGCGAGGGAATAGATTCGATGGGACGGCAATCCGACATGACCGGAGAGAGATCAGGCGCAGGACCAACGGCTTCACGTGCTTTCCGAAGTGCGGGGGTAAAACACCGTCAACTTCCTGGCGCCGGGCTGCTACTTAGTTTCTTATAGGAAAACCCGGGATTCGAATCCGGAACCGCATGATCAGCTATCGGGTTTACGATCACTTTTTTACGTGGTAGAACCATAGTGCAGCTAGTAGTATAGTTGTAGCACGAATGGGTCGGCTCGACCGGGGAAGGACCACGCCCTCACAAAATACTAGCGTAAAATAGCAGTTTAACGCTGCTGTGTTTCGTATGGTGAGTGTAGAGAATCGGAGACCCTTTTTACTGGAAAGGAGGCATTCCATCTTAGTGACAACGCATTTTCATTATGATTCGTAATTGAGGATAGATGTAGATGTAGATGTCTATGGGCCACAGCAACCACTTACCATCAGGTGGACTGTTTGTCACCCTTATCCTATAAAAAAAGACCAACGAGACAGTCAATGCTGATTACAGGCTGTTTGACATTTCATTGAACATGGTTGCAATGGCCACTTACCTTCATGTGAACAGTTGACTCGTTTTTATTATATACTAGCTGTTCCCCGCGACTTCGCCCGCGTGTTATTTGGGGTTTTAATTTTTTTGCGCGGAACCCTAATTCTTTTTCTAAAATAAAATTAGCCTAAGTTACTCCTTATGATATCAGCTATCTGCCAGTGAAAATCGGTCCAGCCGTTTCGGAGATTAGCCGGAACAAACAGACAGACAGACAGACAGACAGACAGACAGAGAGACGGACAGGCAGACAGACAAAAATTTTATAAATTGTATTTTTGTTATAAGTACCGTATATACTTTCATATGCATTTAGTAAAAAGCTGTAATTTTTACATTACAAACAGACACTTCAATTTTATTTATTTGTATAGATAAACACGATCATGTGCTCTCTTAAATTGCACCAATAAGTTCTACTCACCTTTTATGGGCCAAACACTAGCAATTTCCCCAACAAATCCCGCTTTTACTGTTTGATAATCAACACAGCCTTCTGTTAATTCCTTTAACATATGATTATAAACTTCTTCTTTGGTGTTGTTTATGGAAGAATCTGTTTGTGTGTCTGCTATGTAGAAACCTGTTCCAGCTACAACGTGTACACCAGTGTTCGAAGAAACATTCTTAAGGAATTCGATGTTTCTCTCTAGTCCTACAGTAGAGTTCTCCACAATAGTACCTTGAACATCAAAGGATATACTGAAGTATTTTTCGCTTGAATTATGCGGTCATTGCTAACTAAATGAAAAATTCAAAGGTCCATTTTTTTTATAAAATTTCATGCTAAAATATGTAGTTTTTTTTTGCAATAAGTACAATAGATACTCATACTCTTTACTGTATTTCTAATAGAATAGTCTGTAAGGAATAAGAGAACACCAAAAACGCAACGAATTTCATTAATTTGCGGCAGTGGTGTACATGAAAGTACAGTAAGGCCAATAAAAACATTTTTTTTAAAACCTTCATATTTTTGGCACCACTTGAAATATTTTTTTTTGTATTTTTATTTGAGCGCCTGATATCTGTACTATTAGGCGCTCCAGGATTATCCATTCTTTCTGGGCGCTGTATATTTTAAATGGAGTGTCCATACATCGCGTACTGTACGCAGTTTGCGGCGTATCGCTTGCCGACTCATTCAGTTAGCGGCAGAGTCGCAGTCGCAGCACATGAGTAAAGAAACCGTACAGAGGCAAAGCTTCTAAGGAGCTGTCAAAATTTTAAAATATTTTTGTAGGGTTGACACAGGAGGATAAAATTAAATAACAAAACGTTTATCAGCTTTTATTATAATATTTAATGTAGAATATTTTATATAAACTATTTTTATTCTAAATACTTTATTTTTATAATTTTTGTTCTTCAAAAATTTGTTGCGCCTTTTATTTAAATGGTGAATTCTTAATCTAATGTCGTGTTTTTTTTTTAAATAATCTATTGGGAAGCACTCACATGGCATAACAAATATACAATCTTGCACACGTTTTAATATTTCATTACCAATATTTATAATGTCAACTCTTACGAGATCAAAATATTCGCGAAATTTTTGCTCAAGCAATTCATACATTTATTTCAGATACATCCTCACATTGACTGGAACTCGAGCAAGCACCGTAATTTGTCGGCAAGTTGAGCGTTGCATTTCCAAATAAATATTTTACGGTCCTTTTTTTAAATTTAATACAGGATTTTTCGAAGCGATCCTCACAAGTTTTATAATCAAAAAGTTTCAAAGGAGATCTTTTCGTCCGACAGCTTTTAACCACTCTTCTCGTCTAAAATAAAAAAAAAACATGAACCTACGTAGGTATTTTACTTATAAACGTAATTATTCAATTATAAACATTATAAAAATAACTATTAGGTACTACTTACTAAGTTTTCTTTCAATGTTAATAGATACCTCAAACATAATATACCTATATGTATGAGGTACTCATATCTATCTATCACATTAAAAATAATAAATTATAGTCAAATTACTTAGTTAGTCTTTAGGACAATTAAAAAATTATATATTTTTATTTATTCTATTATTATTCGTACAAACAAGTATATTAAACAATATTTACACTTTTTTATATTTCCTTTAACACGAATAATTCTTAAAAAAACAAAATTTGACACTTATTATTCTTTACACAACCCTGAGTTTAGGCACTGGCCGAGCCGGTTTAAAGCAGTTTCTCTCTGTACGTGACGAGCCGCCAGTGCTCACGCACACACGCGTTTCTGGCTTGTAGTAGTGTACCTATCATGCGCGGTTGTATAAAGCTTTGCCTCTGTACGGTACGGTTTTCTTTACTCATGTGGTCGCAGCGAACGATATTCGCGGTCGCGAACGGCGGCTCAGTTAGCTCACTACGCCGGCGGGCTTCGCGGCGTTACGCGATCAGTTGGAGTTGGACCATAGATAATACACTGTATACCAGGATGAGTTGGACTATCGAAGCGCGTAGTTGTGTTCCAAAACAGCTATCACTTCGAGAATATCCATGGCGTCAAACACAACCAATCCTCTCAGAACACTGATATAAACTACCGTATAATCGTACCTTCCTTCCCTAGAGTTCGCAAGTGCTTTGCGGCTAATACGCTACAGTTCGCCGCTCACTCGATCCGATGCGATGATCTTTCTGACATTTTCCTCAGTCGCTTGTTACGATACCCACAAGATAAAATGATTATAATCATAATCATAATCTTTATTGCAATCAAATGGTAACAATATATAATAGTCCGCATTTGAACCCGGTTTGGGCGTAGCAATTGTAATAAATTAAATTACATTATTGAATATTATTATTAAATTACATTATTAGATTAACGTTATTAAGTTACACTATTAGATTACATACATTATTAAGTTTCATTTTTAAATTAGGTACTTATACAATATTGGATAAATTATTGAATATTCTATAAATTCAATTTAATTAATAATCCCAATGTCAAGTAAATAAAGATCAATAATAATAATAATAATTAAAAGAAAATTATATAGAATAAAATTATATAGTAAATTAAATAAAACAATAATTATTGAAGAATAATTAAATAAAATAGGCAGGCCGAAGTTATCTACACAAATTAAATAACATTTGTATCAAAATATTCACTTAAATTATAGAAACATTTTTCAATTAAATATAATTTTAATTTTGATAAAAATAATGTAGTATCCGTTATAATGTAGTATAGGTTATTGAAAATTTTCACTGTCATACAGTTGGGACTAGAGCTATGTAGTGCGAGTGTAGATTTCGGCAATATTAGCCTATTTTTATTCGGTCTAATTAAGTATTTGTAATTTGTTTCGCTTAATTTGGTAAATAGTTCTGGGTGGTTTTTTACAAATTTGCATGTTTCCCAAATATAAATAGATGTCAAAGTCAAAATTTTAAACTTTATAAAATGAGGCCTACAACTTCTGAATTTTTATATTTGCCAAAATTTTATAAATTTTTTTGGTTTTAAATAATTGCTGCGCATCAGTACTATTTCCCCACAATATGACACCGTATGATAGCCACGAAGATGTGTATGCGTAATATGCCGATAGGGCACTGGGGACATCTGTGGTTTTCTTTATTTCACGTAGTGCGTATGTGAACCTGGATAGCCTACTTTTTACTTTATTTATATGGGCTTTCCAGTTTATATGGCAGTCAATTTCCAGGCCTAACAAGTTGAAGTTTTCAACAGTTTCTATAGGTGTTTTATTATAATTAAAAGCGATACTTAGAGGTGATTTTTGAACTGGTCGGAATTGCATAATTTTGGTTTTATTAAAATTGATTTCTAAGTTGTGATGTGTCAGTCAATTTGTGACCTGATTCAATACATGATTCAATTTATTATTTAAATTCTGGTCTTTTGTATGTGAAATAAGAATAGAGATGTCATCTGCAAATATAACAGAGGTTTCACTCAATACCCTAGGTAGTTCATTTATGTAAATTATAAATAGCAAACATCCCAAAACGCTGCCTTGAGGGATGGAGCAAGTAGTGTGGATTGCTTCAGATCTAACGTTGCAGATTTCGCCAGTGTCATGGTTATAATGCACTATCTCTACATATTGTTTTCGGTTTTCTAGATAAGATTTAAACCATTTGAATGCAGTATCATGTATACCGATGTCATATAACTTCTGTAACAGTATTGGGTATTGTACTGTGATTATTTTAGGCCACCACTACAACGCTAAAAGAATATAACCTAAGTTACACTTACCACCTCCAAACGTTTTAAAAGCCTTGACATCATTTAAAACAGCTTGCTGAGACTCTGGGTCATTAAGAAGTAAGTTGGATTGAGAGCTGTATGGGTATTGTCTTAAAAACCCGACGTTTTCGAGCGAAAATCCCAACTGAAATTTATCGGCAATTTGTTTTGGCGGTTGTCTGTAGAAATGTGTGAATTTCATATGCAAATGCTCATGAGTGAGCGTTAGGCCGAGCGCGCTGGGACTCACATCACCATTAACTGAAATAAAAAATAAAATTTGAATCGATTAAGACTTGTAACGTGGTAGAGCCATGCTGCAGCAATATTAATATATAATATTATAACCATAATTGGTTATAGCACGAATGGGTTGGCTCAACCGGGGAAGGACCACGCTCTCACAGAATACCAGCATAAAATAGCAGCTCAATGCTGCAGTGTTTTGTATGGTGAGTGTACTGTTTGCTCTGCACGTATCACGTACCACCAGGTGGACTGTGTGCTCGTTTGATAAAATAACGAAGATTTCCTTAAAAATAAAATATTGATTGAAATTGGGCAACCCTAATCCAAATATGTTTGACTCAGATTAGCAATTGTTCGCTAGTAAAACAAAATGGTACACTGGCGCATACAGTTAAGGTGAAAGCGAACTTGTTTGCATCCTTTTTTTGCTTACTATTCGCGTTTACACAGTGGCAATAGCCTCAATTATCTTACTACGGTTTTTAAAACGTTGCGGTGTCTAGATGTGAAAAAGCTATTCAGACCAGACCAGACCTTTGACAGAATGACCTAAATTGGTCAACTTCTAGCGTTTGCGACTTCCATATGAGGCGAAACCCTGGAGAACAATGGTGAAGTACTTGCTGTTTCCCTTAATGTCTCGAAGACCTTTAACAGGATTTGGCACGCTAACCTTTAGGGCAAGCTTTCATCGTACGGGTTTTCACTTGGTCTGATTAACTGGGTGAAGAAGTTTCTGGGTGAACGGTCTCTCCGATTTGTCGTCGAGGACTGCTTGTGCCGAGTCTAAAACTACTAACGCGAGTGTTTCTCACGGGTCAGTTCTCCCCACAACTCTCTTCCTGCTGCATATGTATATATGGGTATGCAGTCGACAGCAAAGTTGTATGAACATACCAGCCGAATGCTCGAGACAGTCGTGATCAATTCCAATCCGAAAGATGGTAGATCTGGTTGAGCGTGTGAATTTTTCACTGCAGGCAATCTCCGAATGGAGCCGATTCCAATCTCGGGTGCCTGGCTCCTCCTTTTCGAGATGTATATTTGCAGTACACCGACCGCCTTCAGATGTTAGAGGATGAGACCTCTTTGAACATCAAATCTAAGCGGCTCATTTTTTACATGGGAAAATGCCTACGTATATCCACCTAGCGGAGGCAAGACTGGGTTATGTTAGACTCGCACCCATTAAAACCCCATGGTGTTCCATGTATATTGCATATTAGCAGGGCCACAAGACGGCCACTTTTGCACACATCCGTGGCGCTACTTCACACTGGGACCACTTCTTACCGTCCGTGCTCGGAGTACTGCTTTTACATAAGGCTAGTGATGCAAAATGCTAACTAGCAGTGTTTAACTCAGTCGATTGGCGGGCTAACAGGCTTATTGCGGACCTTTTTACGGTTCAAGCCAATCTTCCCAGCTTCGAGCACAGCCGCAGAGCACAGTCAGCCGTTCGGTGTCCTATTCCGAAAAGTGGGTGTAAGAATTACATAATTTAATTCCATGGGAAAAAGACAGTGTTTGACCATCTAGAACTTAATCACCACTTACCAGCAGGTGGGATTGTAGTCAAGCAGTGACAATAAGTTAAAAAAAATATGACATACAATTGGACAGTCGCAGTAGCGTCAAAAGTGCGTGGCGTTTGGTACTGCGATACCCAAACTGATACTACGCTTGACGACGGCAAATATTATATTCCCTAAGAGCGATATTGCACGGTTCACATTTGCCTTTTCAGCCGACTTCAAAATGGAGGAGGTTTACAATTCGTCGGAATCTTTGTTTTTTTTTTATGTACGTATGTTCACCGATTACTCGAAGACGCCTGAACCGATTTGGATTTTTTTTTGTTTCAAAGGGTATATATATACTTCCCAGGTGGTCCCATTTAAATTGTCGAGCGGTTTTAAAAAAATCAACAATAAATTATATTTATATTGAAGTCGGTTGTACCAAATTTTTAATTTTACCACTTGTAATTTGAATGGAACAACCAAATTGATCAATGTAAAAGTATATCATTACAAAAATGAATAATTCAATGTAATTGAATGTTGTCATTCACTGGCGTTGAAAGAATTAAAATGCAGAATTAAAATTATTTTCCCTTTTGCTAATTCGACGACATCTTCCGAGTAAAGTGAATTTAGTGAATTAAACATATATAACTTTCTACATACAAACAAAATGGATTAATTTGGTTGAGCCGTGTATTATCGCCATAATATGAGGGAGTGGTTCATGAGAAGTTAATTGTTTCCAAGCTAATAAGGATGCGGGAAGAAGTGAATTCCTAAGTAAGATGCGTTTGGCGTTTATTATTCCGCTATGTTATAAAAAAATATGTCCCTTGTTTCCACACTTTGTTCGCTTATCACATAAAATGAGATCTGTGCACGTATCACGTATCGAAGAATAGTATAAATCATAGAATTAGAACATACTGGCGTATAGACCAACATAGTGTGCAAGGGAAAAGAAAATTCCTTATGGCAAAAATGTAAGATAGAAAAGGATACCAAATCTCATGACTCTGTAACCGATTTTGAATGACAGATCTAGGAGTGGGTAATATCGCTTTTTCTGAATATCATATCGAAACTATATACCGATATTTGATATCTGATTTCGAAACACTATATTTTCTGAAATTATATATTGACGATATTATGCCGTTCTAGTATACCTCGAGATGAAAATCGACCCCATGGTTATTTCGATACCGGTTTTGCAACGATTTTTGACAAAGTGGATACTGACTCAATACTGGGCTACGTACGTACAGTATATGTATAGTGTATCCTACTATACGATACTGAGAGTGACTAGGTACTATTATGATAACTAGAGTATGCACTATGTATTGTATACAATATACAACTAAACTAATAGTCACCATTAATGGACTGTCCTTCATACTTTTATCAGTTTAGGACTGCCTGGAATATTTTCGGTTTTGAAAAAACCGTGTTTTATTGTTTTAATAGTTAATTAGGTACGTATAAATGTAGATACTTAAACCGTCTTACTATAATAATGCAGGCATATTTATGAGTCCATTTAATATATGAGTCAATTTAACTAAATTAATACCTATACAGTAACTACACACCACTACAGATTTATTAAATACACCGTTATAAATGAGTCACAAATTATTTTCTTAGTCACAAAATTAATATAAACGCGAAATTTTTAAGTTTAAAATGTACTTGCTGCACTATAATACAAAATAGGTACTTATACACAAATAATTATTTACACTTATAATGTGAGTCACAAAATTAAATTGTTTTATACCAAAATAACACAAATAAACTCTAAAACAAAATCAAATTATTCATTTCAAAACTTCCAAAACTAAGGAGGAACAACAAATACATGCGCTCACTCGATTGTTTTACCTACGTGAAACTAAAAATAGAATACTTCAAAAATACCTAAATTTTCAGTCCTAATTTCTTTGCTCTCTAGTTCAAGGCCAAATGTTAACAAGTGCTATAACATACAAGTCCATTGCGATTATTACTACCCTTAGATTAAGGTCAAAAGTTGAAAATTCATAAAACAATCGCGCCAAAATACCAAGAGAATCGAGTCTGTTCGGTATTCATTCGTGTTACGGCGTGTTACGGTATCGGTTTGACTTCGGATTTCGATACTACTGCGATACAATATCGTCGCAAATCGCGATCAGCTGTTGGGTACAAGCAATATAGTGTTTCGCCCGATATATAGTTTTTGTCAGGCCGATATCGGATATACGATATTGAAGCAATAACTATATACGTTTTGTATCGCCCACTCCTAGACAGATCGACACAAGTTGGCACGCAAGAAATAAGCTCCTAGATATTTTGAAATTTTTTGGAGTGTAATAGTGGTTATTTTTAGTACGTAACTTTTTTTCAAAATGGTTACTTGTTCTGTGAGTGACTGTGGTGTTAATAATAGAAATAATCCTGATTATTGCACATTTCACAGGTAAATTCTCAAGACGTGTATCCGTTTGGGTTCCAAGAAATGAACGGCAAGTTGAAATCTCCTAATACTACAAAATTATCATTTGGAGAAAGCTCGATAATACTGTTAATTTTTGTTTAATAAAAACGAGATCCAATGGCATTTGATGAGCGTCAGGGCAATATATGCCACACAAATATGTAAGTTGGAATTTTGGGTCGGCTTTAGTAATCTGCGGCACGATTTAAGTGATCATTTTAGCTTTAGTTGACAGGCAATGATGCTATTGATTACCATCTAGCTGCTTTTTATGCCGGAAATCTTTAGTTTTCGAGATATCGATAATTATAGTTTTGAGGTTATATCCATTTAAAAATGATACGAAAACGAAATAACAATATAATTATTAGAAAGAGATAGCAATAGAGCATGGTCTGTATCTGTTTTAAAAAATAACACGCAACAACAATATACATGTCTATAAATAAATGTTTTTATAATATTATATTTGGTCGTTTCTTTTGAACAAACCAGAAGGTATAAATCACAAAACCGAATCTGTCAACCCCGACTTCCACGTGGTCTTTCCGCTCTTACCCCTAGAGTGTATATGAAAACCCGGAAGCGCGGAGGGAAAGCAGCCCTCGCCCGCTGTAACTAAGCGCAGGCAGCGTACGAGCCGTAGCGGCTGAGGCTGGTCGCCGAAGGCGACCAAACAGCCGAAGCTGCGCAGGTGAGCTAGGTGCCTGTGCTTAGTTACGCAAGGGCGAAGGAGCTGCACTGCCGCAGCGCTGGAGCAGAAGCAGAATCAAAATAGTGTTAATTCCACAGTTTTTCCCACCCTGAAAACTCCCACATTCCACCGGGACCTGAATGTGACTTTTTTAATAAGCGAAAGTGATTTTGCCTTAATATGTAACAAAACTTTAAAATTCATTAAAAAAGGGGGTTTCGGCACTTTCCACTTTTAGGGAGGTTCCCACCCGCCACCCTCCCTGCCACTGGTGACCATTTATTCATGCCGCAGATTACTAAAGAAATACGGAATTTGAAGCGCACGCGCGTGAAGGAATAGTTATCCACAATAGTTCAGTAAGACCGCATACGCCGAGGTCACGATACATGGCACCGAGTGTACGTCGTGTCAGTATTAATACTCCACCACCGGTACTTTTACCACTAGTACGCAAATCTCTGTCAGCCCTGAACACGCCATATCTATCGTCACAAAACTCACCATCAAAAATTCCACTGTGTAGCCATGATTCCGTCATAATTATAACGTCGTAATCGTACGTCAAAATAGTTAGTCGTAATTCAAGATATTTAGTCCTAAGACCACGAACATTCTGATAATAACAGTTCAAATTATTTGCAGCCATTAATCACAATCAGTATGTACCCAATTGTGTCAAATTTATAGTACACTAAAGCTACACAGTGTAATAGAAATACAGATTTGTTTACGCTATATTACTATATTACTAAGAGAAACATACACATTTACACTTCGTACAAACGCACCACATAATAATATAATATTTGTTTAATTTACCTAAAATAACATATCTCTTCATACAACATACATTCATAAAACACCAACGAAAAATTATCCTACAGTTTGAGATCATTGATAATACGTAATATCCATAGTATGTAAAACTAGCAAAATGAACCTTAGAATTAAGTAATACGAACAACGATCTCTCACTTCGGCAGTTGCTAATTAATAGTGACTTGGCCTAAAATTAAGATTTCAACGTTTTGTCGCATGAAATCGTATCTAGCATTCATATTGTACATATAAGTGATATAAAAAGCACATTGTCAAAAGATAAATGATTGTTGAACTTACTATTTTTTTTTAAATCGATTAATTGCTATTTTTACATAAAAAAGGGGTTTTAGTGGCTTATGGTGTGGATTTATCAAGTCCGCATGGTTTCGTAACACGATAACTTTTAAAAATATAAATTGTTCAACTCAATCTATTTTAAAAGTCTTCATCTATCATGGGAAGCCATTGAATTTAAATGGCAGCTTAATTTTTTTGTTTAGTTGTAATTAATTTTTTCGGCTGCAAAATGTTGAAATTTTCGGTGTTTTAGCAGCCTTGTATGAATTTATTTTTTATTAAATAGAGACTGCGTCACTCACTCAGTTAGTTCGGCGTCAATCGCCGTCGTGAGTGGACACTGTATCGGTTGTTTGCAGCGGCTCAAAAAGATTGATTATAATAATAATCAGAGATTTTTATTACAATATTTTAAAAGCACAGAATAAATAGTAGTAGTACGTACTAAAAGTAAGTAGGATGTAATATTTATACTTAAATACGTCTTTGACTTTTTGGAGTGACCTAAATGATGATATGATGATAATAAATATATACATGACGTGCACTTTTGGATTTCCAAACTTTTTTTTGAATTGAAGTTTGACATAAAATTATCGGAAAATTGGAAGTATAATAAGGTTATTAGTGAAAACTTGTGTGTATTTAAACTACTTTAAAAAATTCCGTCTAATCATGTTATACGTAATTTTTTTAATGCGCTTAGGGCATGCCCAATTGGATTTACCAATATATTTTGTATTATTATAAAAATTATGAATAAGAGATAACACATTGAATCCTTAAACGACTTGAGTAATATAGTAAAGGGTGCGAACTTATAAAATGAAGAGCAATTATTATATATGTATATATATATATATATATATATATATATCGCAAATGTAACAATATAGGCGTGTTAAGTATTGTTGTTAGATTGAATATATAATAGATGAATTCATGGATTGACAAAATAACATAAACTAACATATAATATACAAGACTCCACAAAAAATATAATTGATATTTTATTAAATAAAAAGGATATAGTAAAAGAAACCATAATATATAATATATACTTGTGTAACGTTCGTAAAGAATATGGGCGCAACTTCACCGCACAATTATCGCGCGCGTGTCCAATACACTTAAGACCAAAGATATTTTACTTATTGAGCTCCCTTTACGCGCGGTCAAAGATTGATATATAATATAGACAAACTGAGCTGAGAGAGACCAGTGAATTGCTTTTACAACAATTGAATTGATTAATTTTAGCAATATAACGTCCTTAAAAAGAAAACAAAACAATATGCAATGTAAGATTAAATTAATTTTAAAATGTCTCTTTCCTGTGATATATGCAAAGTCGGAGATGTGTCGTTCCTGACGTAGATCCTCCGTTTTTGTCCACACATATTGATACTGCTTAAGTTTCGCCGTCTCCCTACATTTCTTTAGTAGAAGTGCATTGCACTATGTAAGATGCTAATTGACATACACGGGACGCAAGCTGCCATGTATGGCAAGGTCTTTGAGATCAGTCGATTTTTTCGAGTGCCAGAGATTATGTTGTCCTTTAGAAGAAGGGATTTTAACTTTGCAGCTATATTTTTCGGGCGGCCCTGTTGTTTGATTTTCGGTGCGACACGATTTACTTCTAATACATCATTAGGGGAAATATTTACATTAGAGTGCTTAGCAATGGATATAATTATATTGCTTAAGTCTTCATCCTTGATTTCAGGGACGCCGACGATCTCTAAGTTCAAAAGGGGATCTCTTTGATTATTTGTGTTAATTTCCAATTGTAATAGTCTGTTTTCGTTAGTCAATAAGTCCATTTTAGATTCTAATGATTCGATTTCTTTTTTGTTAACAGATAATAATTCCATTTCCTTTTGAACATGGTCATATTAGTCGCAATTGAACTGTACAGAATTTTCTAAAGCTGTGATTTGTTTCATTGTCTCGTTGTACTTTAGGTCAAGAGATATGATCGACTTTTTAATCTCGTGATATTCCTGACGGACGCTGCTTAGTTCCGACATGATCTCAGCAAACGATGCATTTAATTTCTAAAGATCAGATTTTAATACGAAGTCCAAATTATTTTTAATTCCTGGTACTTCGTCTTGAATTTTCTTTTTCCAGTCACGTAAAGTACTACGTATCTCTGGGGTAAAGTTTTTGAGAGCCTCTGAGAAGTCGTTATCATGTTTACGCTTTCGAGTAGTCATATTGCTAGGCTCACCTGATTTATTGATGTCAGGGTTGGAACTGTAAGGCTTGTCTGGCGACCGGAACATTACGAACATTATTAAAATAAACTTCTTTATTGTATTTAATTATTAAATGTTTGTAATTATCAAAAGTAATAGTTATATGAAAAAAAGCAGCCATTATATACTCCGTGTCCCCGCGTTTTTTTATTTCCCCATTAAAACATTTTATAAAATATAAATAGGTATATACTTAGTTAAGTATCTACCTGTTTATATTAAATATATGTTAAAAAAGAAATTCCGGGGAAACTGTCCATGGCAGTAAATATTTTTCTCCAAAGATCATAACTCGAAAATAGAACTTTCCGATCTGATTCTTGGAGAGATTTTTATGTTTATCGGTAGAGTCACCTGGGATTTTTTACATTTGAATTAAATTCCAACAAAAGGCAGGTAGGTTCAGCTTATTCCCAGGAACATGTTATATGAATATTTATTTAATTATTTTGGTAAAAATTCAGTTAATTTTTGAAATTATAAAATTTGGTGCACTAAACTATTTTTTTAAATCTTTTTACCGCTTCCTTAACAATCATTTTTCGATAGTCCTTGTAAGTAAAATGTACATCACTAGCTAACGCACACAATGACAAATCAAAATTAGTCACGCGTTTTCGGGCTGTCAGGTCGTCTATACGCCAGGTACTATTATTTATTCTGTGACGCCAGTATATTCTAAGCGATTCTAAGTCTATGGTATAAACATAGCACGTATTCAATATAATTATACATATACATGAAAATCTGCTCTGTGCACTCATCATGACTATGTATTTTGCATTTCTAATTCATAGATAATAATATGTTCTAATTTGAGCGTTCACGTAAACAGATTAGTAGGAATGATGATGAACGAATCAAGATAGCTCATTCAAACTACAAGCAATTCTTACTTATAGGTAGGTGTGTTAAATATTATGCTGAATTAATAAGAAATTACCTGTTTGAACTCTTGTAGTCATCGCTTAGAACTTTAACAAGTAAAATTTGACAAACTCTGCCACAAAAGTATCACGTACTCTATATATTCACGAACAGTATCTAATATCTATTTCAAGGTTTTATTTATACACTTTCTATTTATAGACTTGTGTTATTAAAAACTTATTATAAATACAAGGCCAAGCACTTCATATCATTCAATATCTTTTAATATTCAATAATACAGTGAACTGCAGAGGTATGGGTAGGAAAGAGTAGGACTAATAAGACAATAATAATAGCTCTCGTTATAGAGTAGTTATTCCTTGATTAACAGTAATCTGTTATCAACCTTTGTTATCAATTTTTTTTGGAGTTTATGGCCTGGTATCTAGACCTTTAGGCCAAGTCTTAGGTATTTTTATTCGGTTTATTATAATTTCCCAAATGTTTATTTATCCTTCATAGCTTCTATCCTACAATGCTTCACAATATGTTGATGCGTCACATTGTGCAGCCCTTGGGAGATTTTGACGGCAACTTAAGTCAGCAGACAGCTGACAGTTGGCGATGGTATCTCAAGGCGCCTAAGCAGATAGACACCTTATCTTGAGAATCACATCACCATCAGAGCACTTGTTTCACTGTTTCCACTAATAGCTCACATGCGCAGACACTTAATACACAAAATCGCACCACTTTTACATATCAAAATCCACTTCAAACCATTATTCAAACAATAATACAGGAGCAGCAAACCGCCGCCGATCAAGTTCCCGCCAAAACCCCTTGTTATCAATAGCTACGTAGCAATGTTGCCACCGCTGAATTTTAATTTTGAAATGTTTGGTAATTTATAATGCTTAAGGTTTCTTAGCCTTGACTTGAAATTTACTTTAATGAGGGCTAATAATTTTCTACTCACCAGATGATGATGTGAATCAGAGTTGACACTGAGGTAAAGTTTTTTGTTACACAATGTAATTTAATTGAGAAGTTAGTTTTTTAATAAAAGTTTATCAGTTTCTAGAGTATTATATTAATACAAGGAACAATGCGTCAGTGGTTTTCTCTTAAATTTTTTGCACATTTTTAACTTTTTTTTTAAATTTTCTACTTTTATGAATATCTGTGGTTTGGTTTATTTATTTTTAATCTTATTAATTAAAAAAAATATAGCTAATAGTACAGAAAGAAACAATAAACTTTTCATTTTCCGAACAAATTAAATTCCCCGCCATGAAATCTGTCAAATATTATACCTCACTTTCCAGTGGCTCCACCCTGGTGGCAGAAAAAGTCGTGAATCATTGGGATAATTAAAATTTACTTTAATTGCAATATAGATAATAAATTATATAATTTATTATATCTATATCGCATCGGTAGCTTGTGCATGCGATTATAATTAACAGCAGCAAACTAAATTACATAAACTGGATGGAATGAAAAGTCAATATAGAAATTCTTGATCAGCGGGAAAGGAGGTATGTTGGTGTTTTAATTTTAGGTAAAAAGTAACGAAATCAATATCATATTATACTTATAGCATTGGTATTGTGACGTCCGGGGTGAGTAACAAAGCCAATTAGGATGAGCAATTGATGTATTCTTCTACACATGCAGCAAGTATACCATTATCCAAAATCGCTGAGCTTCATCGGTGAGGTCCTTAATAATCGCAAATGTCGTAGGTCGATTGATCGTAGTCGCTTTCTAAGTAGAGTTCACTTTCACGTTCTCGAAATAATTGATTCTCCGATCGCCGGCGTACTCATTTTGACCCAATAAAAGGAATGAAGAACATTCTAGGTCAATCCGTGTCATTCCACTCTTTCAATGGGAAGGTTTTAGAGCACTCGCGATTAATAATATCTCCAAAGGAGAAAAGGCTTTTTGTTAGTAGACATAAGGTTCCGTTTTGCTTACATCAATAGTTTGAGCGTTATCTATTTTTATTCCTTCACATTTTATTAACTTGACGGAGGCCATTGAGCCTTATCTTCGGGAACGTTCCCATGTAACGTGATGCAACACAGTAACAGTATGTTATAGTTTCTCATCATTTTGATTCAGAATGTTATAGTTTTCACGTCACTATTTATTCATTGCGCATAAGTTTATTAAATTATTTACCGATATCCATTATTATATTTGTGTGTTTAGGTATATATAATAATATTATGTATTTGATTATTGCATTGTCTCATATACTATATATACCTTGTACTATTAATATATACTTGTTTATCTACTATTTATGCACTCTTCTATATATTATTTAAATGAAAATTATCTCCTTCACCAAGGTTTGCCTGGAAGAAATCGCTGTTTAGCGATAAGGCCACCTAATTGTACATACATTTATAAATTTAAGTTTGTTGTGTTGTGTAGTATTTTGTGTGCAATAAAGAGTATAAATAAAAATAATATTCATATCCACTATTCACCGCAGCAACGAAAAAGATACGAGAGTATTGCCTATATGACTTTCCAAAATGGTAAGGTTAATTTTCGGAAAAGGTACAAATAAAATACATGTATATAATCACATTTTTGATAGATTTTTCAGTTGAGCATATTTACTATATGATGTCGTAGGTAAATCACTCCTTATTCACTCTAATATTAGAAAAAAAAGATATATTTTAATGAGGCGAAATATTTCAAAATCACTTCTTCAATTTCATTTTTTTATGTCAATAACAATTCACGATATAAATGAGAAATTAATGGCACCATCGACCGCCACCTCCCACCCCCCAAGTTACAACACTGACTAAGTTTGGCAAACACCAATGGATTCAATCACTCTACAATCTATATCTACACACACAGGGGATTTGACTCTTCTTTAAATTTAGACTTATGTCTTAGCACCGACTTAAGAAGCTATTAAGTGAAACTTATTATATTCTTTTTTAGTTCTTTGAAGTCGGCTTTTAGTTTTTATTAAATGTCCATTTTAAAATAAGATTATTAAAAGCTTGTATGTGTACGAAGATTTTATCAACTTACCATCCCTTTTCTCAGGGTCTAAAGACCTCAAATGTTTCTAGTACGGTGGTACGTCCTTTTAGGTGTATATTAAAGTACTATTTACGTTTACAAAGAGTACAATCACAGAACACTATTACTCTCTAATCACTACGTTTTACACATCTATACCAGGTGTTTGTGAAACGCTCCCGGAAACGAAGACAGACGATAGTACTAACGATACCTTTGATAATGGGTCAGAAAGAAAACAGATTCCGATATAAAAAAAATCATCTTTTCACAACGTTTTATTAGCTTTATTCACGCTCCATCATGTTAGTACAGCTAAACGAAACGATAATTTCATTAAAAAATCATGAAATACTTAAACATAAAACAAGCAGTGGAATTTAAAATGAATAAATTAGCTAGCAAGAGGGTCAATATTCGCGCGGACGTCGAATTCGCGCAGCCCGCAGCTAGCGATCGTACCAATACCTAATAATTTACAACACTTGTCTAAATACCTAACTTATCTACTTAACCTACTATTTTGCCACTGTGCTTGTCTCCACCTAGCCACTCGAATTCACAGGTTAAATAAACCAACTACCTGGTTTGATGTTCGCGCGGACGCCGAACTCTTTTATCTAGCTTGGTACGAAACAATACATTAAGTATTACTACTCACTCTATCCTTCCCTTTCACACACGCGCTGCCGCCGCCCGGCCGACTCGTGTCAGGCCTCCGTCGCTCGCTCAAGGCCACGCGTTATATGCCTACCGCACTGCGTATCGCCTATGATACAACCGACATTGGGCCGCCGGCCGCCGCACGCCCGCCTGAGCGCTCGCACTGCGCACGTTTCGCGCTTAATTATTGTGTATTGCGTATATTATAAATATTGCGTAATTATTGTGCAGTGGATGGGCGTCAAAGTAAAATACTCATTTCAAAGCCTATAATAAAGATTCATCTTTTTATGGTGGGCTAAAAGTCCCATCAGAAACGTTTAATAATTATACTGAAGAATTAGAAAGAGCATTCTTAAATAATTTTGACAACGTCATAATGAATCAGCCTGGCAGCAGCGTGTTGCAGATTTTCCAAACCATTGATTTTCCTCCGCTTTGCTCTTGTTTTCCTCATGATTATTTATTAAAATTATTTACGCGATTTAGAATATTTTCAACGATAAAATTTAATAACCGAGAATTTGGAGAAGGAAAAAAAAGTATAAATCATTTTATAAAACTCAAACATATTTGATTGACAAATAAAAAATATGGTTATTTCGCAACATTCGTTTTATTACAATAATCATCATAGGTACAACCCTAACGCATTCGTGCGATGACGCGCTTGCACGTGAGTCGCACGGCGGGCAACACAATCTTGACTCTTTGTGCACGTACTTACGGTACATTTTCTTCTCGCTGCGAACAGCAGATATTGTAGGCTATTATAGCGTAGGTATTTTCACTTTTGTATGGGAGTGATGTATCTGTTATGTAAACTATTTAGTAATCTGTGCTCGTGTCGCCTCGCGCTGTGCAATTTACACATGTTCAGCGTTGCCAGCATGTGGGGAATTCCCCAAATTGCGGGGAATTTAAAGTTGGTTGGGGATTTTTTGGTGATTGGTATTATGTGGGTGAAAATGCGGGGATTTTGAAAATTGATAGCCCGGGCCAAGTCAGAACCATTTTTCAAGAAATCTAAATACTTATCTTAACATTTTTGTTAGGTTACTTATGAATATCGAATGACTCCCTTTTTTTAATTATTTATGTTGAATAAATCCGAAAATTAAATGTGGTACATTTAATTTTCGGATTTATTTCGGCAACTTTTGTGTATCATTTAATGCTTTTCATTTCTTTATTTTTTTAATTTTAAAGCAGAGAACCGCATGCATATAAATGCAGATACTGTGGTACTTTTTAATGGCAACAACGAAAGGAATTAAAAATACTCCATGGAGTAAAATGCTTGTTACAAAAATATGGCAACTGTGAAAAAAAATCGATAAAAAAAAAAAAATGTTAGTTGAAAAATAACTCCAATAAAATTTTTGAAAATTGTTTCATTTCTTAAAATAAAATTGAGGGGAATTTGACATGGATTTTCAGGGAATTTGACAAATTGGTGTTGGCAACGCTGCCATGTTGCACCGAAATTTAACTACTAAGATTTGCAGGCGACATAAGAATTATAGGCGGCAATCACAATAAAACTTGCAAGTAATTTTAATGGTTTTGACGTATGTACTCTTTTTAAATTCAAAGTTTTGGACGGATTAAAAACGGAAAGTCAATTAAAATAAAGTAATAGAATTATTTTTTAGATTAATTAACTGTCGATCATAATTGTTTTGTTTTAATAATGCCTAACGCGTACTTTTATAGTGCTCGTGAATACGGCAACATGTTAATGTGCCTTGGAGAAGCTCGCGGGAATGCTTCGCGTGCATTACGAATTTACCGAGAGAAATTCCCGACCGCTCGACATCCAGCTGATTCTCGTCTGATAACAACAGCATTTCAGCGAGTGTTGGAAAATCGGCCCATTGCTCCAGTAGCGGTAGGAGGTGGAAGTCAAGTGGCTGTTCACTCCGAGGAGCGCATTTTAGATGTCGTTCGCCGGAATCCAAACCTAGGTACACGAAGTATTGCTAAATTGTTAAGGCGTCGGGATGGAACAAGTGTGTAATACTGGACAGTTCACAAGGTGTTAAAGCGTAACCGAATGCGCCCATACAAAGTGCACAAAGTGCAAGCTTTAGTTCCCGGCGATCACGACCGCCGGCGAGTTTTCTGCCGTTGGTTATTAGACCAGCAACAATGTGTGCCTGGTTTCATTGAGCACGTCATCTGAACGGACGAGTCGACATTTACCAGAAACGGCCTGTGGAAGCGAAAAAATACACACGTGTATTCCGAGGTTAACCCGCACGCTGTTCGACAAACCGGGCACCAAACCCGATGGTCGATTAAAGTATGGGCAGGTTTATTTAAGGATCGCATAGTAGGAACAGTGTTTCTGCCACAGCGACTTAACGGACAGCGATACCTAAACTTCATAAATGAACATTTGGTTGACATTTTAGACGACCTATCGTTGGCTGAATATCGCCGCACATGGTTCCAGCATGATGGTGCACCTCCACATGTCGTGAGGTTCGTCCGTGAGCGCCTCACCGAGCTATTTGATGAATGCTGGATCGGCAGACTAGGACGGCACGCTTGTCCACCTCGCTCACCAGATCTGACCCCGCTAGACTTCTTTCTGTGGGGGTATGTGAAAGAAAGGGTTTTTAATCGTGAGTGTGATAGTGCTGACGAAATGCGCCGAAGGATCGTGGATGTTTTCGACAAACTACGTGCGGACTGTGTCGAAGACCCCACAATGATGCCCCGCCTGCATGAGAAGACGCAACGCCGAGCCCAAATCTGGAAATGAATGGGGCACAATTTGAGCCGCATCTCATAAGGCCACAGAAGATTTAGATCGGTAAGCTGTTTCATACCTATTTTTTTTAAATAACTTAGTACTGAACTGATCTGAATAGGTACATAACTGAATACATCAGAATAATAAACATACCTACACGATGGATAAAAAAGCGTGACTCTATCCTTGTTAACATTTCATTTAACTATTTTTTTATTAGCGGGGAATCGAACCAGGTAGTTGGTTTACTTAACCTGTGAATTCGAATTAAAGTGGCTAGGTGGAGACAAGCACAGTGGCAAAATGGTAGGTTAAGTAGATAAGTTAGGTATTTAGACAAGTGTTGTAAATTATTAGGTATTGGTACGATCGCTAGCTGCAGGCTGCGCGAATTCGGCGTCCGCGCGAATATTGACCCTATTGCCAGCTAATTTATTCATTTTAAATTCCACTGCTGGTTTTATGTTTAAGTATTTTCATGATTTTTTTATGAAATTATCGTTTCATTTAGCTGTACTAATATGATGGGGCGTGAATAAAGCTAATAAAACGTTATGAAAAGATGATTTTTTTTTTCATCGGAATCGATTTTACTCGTCCAGGAATTCCAGCAGTAGTCACCGAAGTACACCATCAGGTCACTCTATCAAGTCCGGAGGTAAGCTCATCATGACTAACAAAACGAGCCCAAACTCGGCACACCAAGTTCTACTCGTCCAGGAATTCCAGCAGTAGTCACCAAAGTACACCATCAGGTATCTCCATCAAGCCCGGAGGTTAGGTCTAATCATAACTAACAAAACGAGCCCAAACTCGGCACTACTCGTCGAGGAGTTCCAGTAGCTGTCTACGAAGTATACCTTCAAGTCACTTCACCAAGTCCGAAGCTAAAGTCTTATCATAACTAACAAAACCAGCCCAAAATCCACAGCCACCATCTCACTGCTAGTAGTGGGCTTCTAGTGCCTAGCAGTCCCTGGAGCAGCTATTCGTATTTCGTATGTAATATATTTTGTAGGTATAAGAAATGAGAAAAAATTAATCTTTCAAATTATCAAAATGTTTTACTTGATTACGATTCCCACACCCGCAACTAACCGTGCGTACACTTGTGTGTGTGACCCGTGTCAATGTAATAGTTCGATTCTATACTTCAATTTTGCAAACGCGTCCTTAAGGGTGCGTTTGCAAATCGGGCAAAATTATGCTGTTTTTCGGTACATTTTGTGACAAAACTAAACCAAATCAAACATAGCTAATAACTACCACGTATAGAATGGTTCTTCATCTTCAAATGGTAGTAACTTTTTTGTTGAAAATAATAGTTTTTTATATTGTAAAAACGATCTTCCCTAGCCATTTTCTACAAAATTAACGATACCGGCTCATGTTTAGGTACATTTTTGTTCTATTATCAACATGTATTAAGATTTCTAAAATACCATAAGTAGGCAGACATATTCAATAAAAAGTGGTGTTTAATTTTATCAAAATGTCACAAATAGTCGTAAAAAAAATAACTGATGCTTATTTTTTCACATATTTTGCTAATACGGATGAATCATAATGGATTGCAATAAGGGTTATTTTATTTTTGGTGCCTGTTTTGATTTGTTGTACAAAAATTTCGATGAAACCACAGTCCGCGCTCGGCTGCCGTTGTGAGTGGATACCGTATCGCCTGCCTGATTGCAGCAATAATATGCAATAATATTATTATTTTATAATCACATTTTTATTATAATATTTTGTTTCGCTATAAGAAAGTGGGATTTATATATAAATATATATATAAATGCCTATTCGTCTTGGACTTTATGGAGTGATCTGAAAGTATACATCGGTGACTGCTGCTGGAACTCCTAGACGAGTAGAACTAGATGTGCCGACTTTGGGCTCGTTTTGTTAGTTATGATTAGACCTTACCTCCGGACTTGATAGAGTGACCTGATGGTGTACTTCGGTGACTACTACTGGAACTCCTGGACGAGTAGAACTAGGTGTGCCGAGTTTGGGCTCGTTTTGTTAGTTATGCTTAGACCTTACCCCGGACTTGATGGAGTGACCTGATGGCGTACTTCGGTGACTACTACTGGAACGCCTGGACTAGTAGACCTAGGTGTGCCGAGTTTGGGCTCGTTTTGTTAGTTATGATTAGACCTTACCCCCGGACTTGATGGAGTGACCTGATGGTGTACTTCGGTGACTACTACTGGAACTCCTGGACGAGTAGAACTAGGTGTGCCGAGTTTGGGCTCGTTTTGTTAGTTATGATTAGACCTTACCCCCGGACTTGATGGAGTGACCTGATGGTGTACTCCAGTGACTACTACTGGAACTCCTGGACGAGTAGAACCAGGTGTGCCGAGTTTGGGCTGAAATTTTTTTTTTTCATATTTTAAATTCTAATAGCGCGGTATTAGTGCCTTATGCTTGGTTTTTAGTTATTTTTTTCCAGCTCAATTGAATAACATCTTCTGCCTCCGCAAGGGCCTCAAAGTTTAATGTTTTACTGAAAAAAATTACTATGTTTGGGCTAAGATAAATAATTGATCAGAGTTAACTAGAGATTATAAATGAAACTTAATAATATAATTAGAATACTTGTAATGTAATTTAATAAAAAAAATGAAACAAAATTCAATCAAATGTATTAAAAAACAAATCGTCAATTTGCCTTAAAATCTCTCTTCGTGTTGAATTTTGTCATTTTCTTACGGGATTCGAATTTGGCGTTTATGACCCCTAATCGTGATGAATCTTTACATTGAGAAATAGCCGCTTCTGCCGTCAACTTCACAGCTCGCTCAACAGCCTGAATATGACATGGTAGACGTAAAAACAAAAGTTCACCCTCACCACCAGATTGGCCTATTTGCTGAATTTCTTGGTCACTTAAGTGTTTCAATATCGGCGGTTCAGTAATGGTGAGTTGCCAATTTATCATATCAATGTAGGTTGTTGCGCTAAAATTAATATCTGGCATCTCGAATAGCCTTGATGCAGGGGATTGCGATATACTGCGTGCTTTTAATATACGCCGGGCTGCCAATTCACGAATGCGCTTTTTATCATCAGTAATCGTTGCAAGTAGTAAATTTTCAGGATGTGCGAAATAGTTATTGTGTTGAATGACGGGGTCAATCACTTCTTTCAAGGATTCTGGCAGATACCTGCAGGCTAATATAATTTTAAATAGAGGTCGAGCTCCATCTTTACATGATGGTTTATTCTTAATCGAGAACCAGGCTGGGGCGTAAACTTTTGCGACAAATGTAGCCAGAGCAATCAAATTCTCTGATGGTTTCTCTGTTGCTACATACAAACGTAGGATTCAATTAGCACGTGTGAGCCAACGAGCATGAGATTGTTTACCTGGAAACCCGTTTGCTAGATCTTCTGGAAAAGAACTTGATTGTACCGCAGAGACGATCTGTGGAAGTACTTTTGATCTGTGCTCAAATCTGGGGCTATTTCTGGAAGTGATTCTGCTTTTTTATTTGATTTTTAATCGGTATTTGTTCACAAGTTTCCAGTATCTTTCCCAACTGACCAGTGTAAGATTTGTGTCCCGAAGTGCCTGCGTCAATATGTAAAAACAAATGCCTTAATGGCAGCTCGTTCATATGCAGTAATCAAATAATCCGTTGGAGGGGCCTTTGAAGCCTTTTTTCAAGGAGTCTTATTATACCACCGTACTTTTCAGAATTTACATTAGTTCCATCACAACCTATTGCCACAATATGTTCTAGGGAAATGCCTCCCTCTGCCAAGAACCCTGTGATTGCTGATTTTACTGCTTTCGTCGAACCAGTGCTAGGTACTACATAAGCCATGAAGATAGAAACATAGAAACGTCTATTTCTGAATCAATTGAAGTAGAACTAACTTTTGAGGATGTACCCGACCGATTTTTCCGATCTAGTTTCCTCTATGATTCTCAAAAATGAATGTTCTCGTTTGGGAACCTTTTTATCGGTCGGGCAGGTGCAATTCGTGAGTTCCTTGCATTTGCATGCTGAAATATCAAACAGCCGCTTACTATTTTATCGAAAATTATCCAATTTTTCTGAAGAGAGCTTCTTAACCTTCCTATACTCGCGCGTTGGTCTGTGAGACCGACAATACACATTTTCGTAATTATTTTTATGCACGAAAATTCTGGGAAGTTGAGTTCCTTGCTAGCTGCCGGATTTGTTGCTAACTTCATTTTAGTGCACGCCGCGCGTTCGTGCGAAACACACCTGTTGTAGCATTTGGCGCCAATTGGTCCGTGAGACCAACGCGAGTATAGGTGCAACTTATTGTGTAAGTATTAATGTAACATATTTTACAAACTTTAAATACTTTATGACGTATGTATAGTAAAATGTATGTAATATACATACATTTTACTTTACATACTTCATATCATATGTTGCTCTATATTATGTTTTGACCAATTTTGTTATTCTTTTTAGATTATACTTCATATTAAAACGGACGATGATCGAATCGGATTGCTGCTGGAGGAATTAAGTTCTGATTCTAGAACCAGAACTTAATTCCTCCATAGCTAGCTATGAAGAAGAAAATGACAGTGAGGTGGAAGACAATGTGGAGGTACAAGAAGAGACAGACGAAACCGAGCAAGAGGACGACGATGAAGAATATGAGGTAGAAGGTAGTGAAAATTCCCGCGATTTTTACTTAGGAAAAGATGGACAGACAAGGTGGAATAAATCACCTGCCTAATCCCAACTAGGCAACGTGCTAGAAACATAATTACTCAACTTCCAGGCGCTAGAGGAGAAGCCAGAAATTTGAAGGAACCAGGTGAGCTATGAAAGCTTTCTTTCTCGGAGGGTACTATAAATCTGATCGTAAAGTGCACTAATGAACAAATTAATCGATTGAAACCTAATTTCACAAGAGAAAGAGACTGTGCCGATATAGTAAACATTGAAATTCAAGCTTTTTTAGGCCTTTTACTATTTGCTGGAGTCAGAAGAAACGGTGGACTAAATGCCAAAGATTTTTTTTAAACGGACGGGTTATCCCCGGAGATATTTCGATTGACTATGAGCTTTAACAGGTTCTATTTATTGATGCGGTGTCTGAGATTTGACAAGAAAGATACGCGAGAAGAGAGAATTAATCTGGATAAACTGGCACCTTAGAGAGATTATCTATTAGAGAGTTGTTCGATGAAGTTGTGGGAGCGTTCGAAAAATATTACAGTGTGTCTCAGTATGTTACAATTAAAATTTACTGACGAAAAATTAAAGGCTTTTAGAGAACGTTGTAGCTTTCGCCAGTACATTCCATCGATACCCAACAATTGTCTAAACAATTCACTCAAATACGAGGAAGAGCCGAAAAGTCCAGTTTATTCGGGCACCGAGGCAATTGCAGTCTTGTATCCTATGTACCGCAAAAAGCCAAAAATGTCCTTTTAGTATCCAGCGTGCACGATAATGCATAGATCAATGATGATACAGGTAAACCGGAAATGATAATGGACTACAATAGAACCAAAGGTGGAGTTGATACCGTGGACAAAATATGTGAGACTCATAACGTTGCACGTGGTACAAATAGATGGCCAATGGTGGTATTTTATTGCCTGATAAATGTAGCGGGTATAAATACGTTTATAATATACCTGCACAATAACCCTACCAAGAATATTAGCCGTAGGATCTTTCTTGAAGCCTTAGCATACGATCTGATCAATCCGTAGCTTAGACGTCGGAACATGCTGTAACCGTATGCCCTGATTGTTATTGTGAGGGTTAAAACTAAGCCAAATATAGATAAATATGTCCTTTGATATGTTGTTTATTACTATTTAGAAGTTTATTTTGTTTTTAAAAAGAAGTACCGATTTTATTTTTGTTTTCCTAGTACTTAAGAAAAAAATCTAAAATTCAAAGACTGATTTGTGATAAACTGAAAGTCAGTAAAATAATTAATAAATTAAGTATTATTCATATTATTTTGTTTCACTATATCCTAAACATTGAAATGATAATAATATTTTTTGGACTTCATAATAAAAAAATATTTTATAGGGGTACGAACCATCGGTCTGTAAGACCGTGCGCGAGTATAGGTGTTACAAAAAGTATAGGAGTGTTAATAGACTTGAGTAAATTTTTACATTTTAAGTGGTAGGCTTTTAACATTTGTATAACTCGTGTTCTAGTCACGGTTGGAATAGACGCAGTGTGCCAGATATTTTCAACTCTAGGTGCCACAATATCTGCTATTTGTGAAAATGTTGGCTCTTTCGCTGTTTCCAGTTGCAATTTTAGTTGATGTCTGGTCCACTCGTAGTACTTCATCACATCTTCATACGTAGGTAAAGTGTTCTCTTTAATATCTTGGATATCACCAAAAAGCGAACACTTGAATGCACTACGAGTTCTCTTCATGCTTCAAACAACTAAGAAATATTGTGAAATAGATAAAAGCGCGACCTTTCACATTGAAAAGCAATAGCATACTGGCAGTGAGACAACAAGTGCGCGACAAATAACTACCCGCGCGTGCGCCAAAATTACTTCCCGTGCGCGCCATCATGACCTTGATTTGAAGTAAGTTTACGAAAAAACTTGGTTTTTTATTGACTTTTAGTGAAAATTCACTATATTTTTAATTAAAAAATAAAACAAAATGTTACAATTTATTTAATAATAGCATATTTACATAGCGTCAATCCTGGGTCGAAAATCATCTTTTTATAAAATTTCAAAGACCTGGCAGTTACTCTGAATCAATCCAAAGAATATTTAGTATGAGTTAATTTTATTCCTAAAGGCACCTTTTACGCACTATTAGATTATCATAAGGTGAAAAAAAATTTCGCTCCACCCTAATAATTACGTTGCCTTGGTAACATGGTAACTTTGATATAAATAAATGGCGATATCACCATACCTTATCATAGTATTAATTAAAATACAGTGATTATAATTCTCTTTAGTGATTATATTCTCCTTATTAATAATATTGGCAAAAAATTACTAAAATGCCAATTATAATTAAAGATTACACGTGGACTCAAACGGCCCAATCCTTAACTATAAAGGTTCCTTTAAATTCAGGAAACAAAAATAACATTGACTTATTTACAACTGATTCGTATATAAAATAAATTATGCTCCGTTCCTGTTCGAAATATTCTTGCTGCATGATGTGGACAGCGATAAAAGCAAATGTACGGTACTTGATGACTTGATTGTGCTCGATATGATTAAAAGACAAGAACATGACTGGGAACACCTGGCAAAATGTTTAAGCAAAGAAGAAAAAAGAGAGTTAAGGCAGAAAATATACGAAAAATGCCATGAAGAAGCGAAGGAGCGAGCGGAACAAAGATCTATAAAAAAGAGTCAATTAGATAGGTTTACCGTACAACGGGCAATGGATATAGACTCTAAACAACATTCGTTGATGGATTCTCGAAGAGATGCCGAACGTAACAAAACAATGAATGAGTTGGAACAGTGGCGCGAAACATTGCCCAATAAAAGAAACGAGTATTGCAATAATAATTACAGCATTAACTTTACGGAAAATCATTACGATAATAGAGACATCAATAAAATAAAATTCAATAATTGCAGTGCTGCTAAAATTATTGAATTAACTTCCTCTGACGAGGAAAATGACAAACAACTTTCAAAGAAAAATCCGCAACAAATAAAAAAACAGCCGACATCCTCTAAACAACCTATAAAATCTGAATATGTTGAGAAGAAAAAACTAGAAGCCGCTGCGCGAGTTTTGCCTAAGCCAAGAGAAACTAGACAACTTGAGATCAAACATACTCCAAGATCATTTCCAACGCCTAGCAGAGAATCAACAGTGGAAGAGGAGGAAGCCTGGTTAAAAAACATCACACAAGCTAGAAGAGCCACTGGTTTAGATTTTATTTATTTTCTAATTTAGTTATATGTTTTATTTCGTCATGACTTTTAAATATTAAAATTATAATTTACATTTTCAGGTTTCGTATCTGAGGACCTCCGTCCCGAGGAACAAGATCCTCAGTGGTGTAAAGAGAAAGGCGATGAGTTCTTTCGAAGTGGAAATTTTTTAGGAGCAATAAGCGCCTACACGCATGGAATCTCACTGTCAGATAAGTTACCAAGTTTATATTCCAATAGAGCAGCAACACATTTCGCTCTTGGAAATTTTAATAAATGTGTAAGTTTGTAAAACTTAATGTTATATTTGACCTCGAGTGATTTAATGATCAGTGAACCTATCCTTCTTACGAGTTTTGACATCCTAGGTATAGATTGCCACCAAAACTAATAGAGAATCTGAAAAATTATAAATTATTTCGTTTACCGGCTTGAGAGTAGCCGCATTCTCTGATTATTTTATTCTTCTTTTGAATTATTAACGTCGGGTAACAGACTGCAAATTACGAGTAAGCGTAAATACGAGTATCGCTTACTCGTAATTTGCAGACATTCGTTTGTTATTTGGAAGACGTAATTGACTTAAAAATTGAAACCTGATAGGAGTACAACATTTAATCTTGTTTTATAACAAGTGGTAAAATTAAAAATCAAATTGTACAACCGACTTCAATATAAATTATTAAGGATAACTCAAAAACTACTGGTCAGACCTTGACCTTCATACGGGACCACATGAGAAGCGCCAGCTTTCAAATAAAAAAAGAATCATCAAAATCGGTTCACATAGAAATAAGTTATGAAATATAGGACTGCAGGATTATGAAATAAGATTGAATGCTCACAGCCTGTGTGACTGTGTTGTGGCGGTGAAAACATTTTCACTACCGCATATCGTCCTGAGGGTGCTTTAAGACGTGACAAGGGAAACTGAAACAGGATATGGACAACATTTTAATGCTCAGTATTAATTTAAAAAACTGCAATGCTACCTGCCTAGCGTGGCAACTTTGGCAAATATCCTCCCTATGAGGCAATCTATGGAGGAGGTCTATGATCAGCAGTGAACTTTTGATAGACTGTAACGGCTCACAGCAGATCATTATACTGGTTTTTTTGCCATTCAAACAGAATGCAATACCCCAATACGTACCAACCCTAAAAGACTCCTAGCCTATAAATATTACGGACGAGATGTATACGGGGAAGTATATGTTGCAAAACCTTTAAATATTACATTTTGAGTCATAACAGATACATTTCTATTAGGACAACTTCTAGGTCACTTTAAATTCAGTCTCGTAAAAGAAAGTATTTTTTAAATATTCCTTTTCCTCAGAATTTCGATTTAAATATCGATAGTAAGTAATTTTGATTTAAATTTATGTAGAACATAATTTTTGTCGTGTAGTGCCGGCGTAAGAGAACCCACTACGCCATATTATCCCGTGGGTGTCGTAAGATATTATCCCGTGGGTATCGTAAGATATTATCCCGTGGGTGTCGTAAAATATTATCCCGTGGGTGTCGTAAAATATTATCCCGTGGGTGTCGTAAGAGGCGACAGAGGGTAATGTAACAGGAGATAGGCAGCAGCATCTTCCTGTTAACAGCTTCAAATAATAAAAAACTGCGATTGTTATCCCGCCTGCCAAGCGTGGCAACTACGGTAAATATCTTTGATAGACTGTAATGGATGAATGAACCATTTATTTGTGTTAACTTGACGTTACGTTATAATTATATTGAAATCTTCGCAACGACCTACATTTTTTACCTTACCTTACATTTTAAGACCGATTTTTTTTTCCTTCATACATAAATAATATAGCAATCACACGTACAGAACTAAATAAAGAAGCTAATGTTATGAATAGATACAAATCGTCTAATAACTTCCTTGTTCAGGTGAACGATTGCTCCACTGCTCTGGATTTAATGAAACCGCCTTGCGAAGGTAACCGTCGGAGTCGCGCCAAATGTATAGCTCGGCGAGCTGCTGCCCTCGCCCGCCTGGGTTACTTGAGCAAAGCCATCGACGAGATGAAAGCAGCGTCAAAGTTGTTGCCGGATGATGAAAACATCAAAAAAGACATTTATGACATGGAAAGGGCGTGGGAGCAAAATCCTGATTCAGATTGATTTTTTAATAATAAGCTTAAATGATTATTATGGAGTAAATGCATGTGTTAAGAACAAAAAAAAAATCATTTTATTTAATTTAAATTAATAAATTAATAGGTCAAAGGATCGACGACTACCACTTGAGAAGAATGGTTCTTGAGTACCCTCTCCGCACAAAATGGAGTGACGACCTGATAAAATATGCAGGTAGTCGATTTTATAGAAGAGGGGGCAAGCGATTATGCGGCTCAACTGATGGCAAGCGTCGACTGCCGTCCATAAATAACTGCAATACCAGGGGGATTGCAGGTGCGTTGCCAACCTTTTAAAATGAAGCGAGCTCGTTCCTTGAATGTCGCCAAGTGGTATTGGTTCGGAGAAATCGTCGGTGGTACACGATTCTACAATGAAGTCTTGAGGGGTAAAAAACTCCTAGTAAATAACACAGTGGTGGACCGCCAAACATCCACATGGTGTGCATGACATCGTGAGTTTAGTCGCGATGTGTGTTGGTGAATTTGGCGACTGGAATCAATCTGAACAATTCGGTCAAGTGATATTCCATGTAATAATAAATAATAATAATAATAAAATTTATTTCATCAAATAGAATTGGTTTACAACATTAGTGGCCGGATTCTCCTTTACAAATAATGCCTGTACCAGGTGAATCCGCTCTTCCATATCAATATCTATATATTATATTATATTATTTACATTATGAAATATGATATTACAAAGAAAAACTTAAAGACTAAAAGGGAGTATTTACAGTTGTTTTCTTTTCAGATTATGATATTTGTTATATGTATGCGAAAGCGTGCGTGCGTGCGTGTGTGTGTGTGTGTGTGTGTGTGTGTGTGTGTGTGTGTGTGTGTGTGTGTGTGTGTGTGTGTGTGTGTGTGTGTGTGTGTGTGTGTGTGTGTGTGTGTGTGTGTGTGTGTGTGTGTGTGTGTGTGTGTGTGTGTGTGGGTATGTGTGTGTACTATTTTACTGTATGTAAAAGCAGCTCAGTGTTCTCATAATTAAGTGACTCTAACCAATTTTGTACTACCTTTTTACATTCGATATATTGTTTCGAATAAATATCTAATTTTATTGATTTTATTATAAATTTGAGACGAGCGACTATTATATTGAGTACTAGCAAAATTAGTTTTAGTTTGGGGTATCGTAGCTACATTATTTTTTCTTCTTTTTCCTTTTTACAAAACCAAAGGTGGAGTTGATACTGGACAAAATATGTGAGACTTATAACGTTGCATGGTACAAATAGATGGCCATTGGTGGTATTTTATTGCTGATAAATGTAAAGGGTATAAATACGTTTATAATATACCTGCACAACAACCCTACCAAGAATATTAGCCGTAGGATCTTTCTTGAAGCCTTAGCATACGATCTGATCAATCCGCAGCTTAGACGTCGGCTCACTACATCCTTGCCGAGAACCATAAGACTCAGGCTCGCTGAAATATAAATTAGATACCTGAGTCTTCAGCAACATCTAACAATAACATTGGTCGTTATGTAACAATAATAACTGCAAGACACGTTACAACTGTGCCACCTGCAAAAATACTTTTGTTTGGAACATGCCAAACTGTATGCCCTGATTGTTGTGAGGGTTAAAACTAAGCCAAATATAGATAAATATGTCCTTTGATATGTTCTTTATTACTATTTAGAACTTTATTTTGTTTTTAAAAAGAAGTACCGATTTTATTTTTGTTTTCCTAGTACTTAAGAAAAAAATCTCAAATTCGAAGACTGATTTGTGATAGACTGAAAGTCAGTAAAATAATTAATAAATTAAGTATTATTTATATTATTTTGTTTCACTATATCCTAAACATTGAAATGATAATAATATTTTTTAGGCTTCATAATAAAAAAAATATTTTATAGGGGTACGAACCATCGGTCTGTAAGACCGTGCGCGAGTATAGGTGTTACAAAAGTATAGGAGTTAATAGACTTGTAAATTTTACATTTTAAGTGGTAGGCTTTTAACATTTGTATAACTCGTGTTCTAGTCACGGTTGGAATAGACGCAGTGTGCCAGATATTTTCATCTCTAGGTGCCACAATATCTGCTATTTGTGAAAATGTTGGCTCTTTCGCTGTTTCCAGTTGCAATTTTAGTTGATGTCTGGTCCACTGTAGTACTTCATCACATCTTCATGTAGGTAAAGTGTCTCTTTAATATCTTGGATATCACCAAAAGCGAACACTTGAATGCACTACGAGTTCTCTTCATGCTTCAAACAACTAAGAAAATTGTGAAATAGATAAAAGACCTTTCACATTGAAAAGCAATAGCATACTGGCAGTGAGACAACAAGTGACAATAACTACCCGCGCGTGCGCCAAAATTACTTCCCGTGCGCGCCATCATGACCTTGATTTGAAGTAAGTTTACGAAAAACTTGGTTTTTATTGACTTTAGTGAAAATTCACTATATTTTTAATTAAAAAATAAAACAAAATGTTACAATTTATTTAATAATAGCATATTTACATAGCGTCAATCCTGGGTCGAAAATCATCTTTTTATAAAATTTCAAAGACCTGGCAGTTACTCTGAATCAATCCAAAGAATATTTAGTATGAGTTAATTTTATTCCTAAAGGCACCTTTTACGCACTATTAGATTATCATAAGGTGAAAAAAAATTTCGCTCCACCCTAATAATTACGTTGCCTTGGTAACATGGTAACTTTGATATAAATAAATGGCGATATCACCATACCTTATCATAGTATTAATTAAAATACAGTGATTATAATTCTCTTTAGTGATTATATTCTCCTTATTAATAATATTGGCAAAAAATTACTAAAATGCCAATTATAATTAAAGATTACACGTGGACTCAAACGGCCCAATCCTTAACTATAAAGGTTCCTTTAAATTCAGGAAACAAAAATAACATTGACTTATTTACAACTGATTCGTATATAAAAATAAATTATGCTCCGTTCCTGTTCGAAATATTCTTGCTGCATGATGTGGACAGCGATAAAAGCAAATGTACGGTACTTGATGACTTGATTGTGCTCGATATGATTAAAAGACAAGAACATGACTGGGAACACCTGGCAAAATGTTTAAGCAAAGAAGAAAAAAGAGAGTTAAGGCAGAAAATATACGAAAAATGCCATGAAGAAGCGAAGGAGCGAGCGGAACAAAGATCTATAAAAAAGAGTCAATTAGATAGGTTTACCGTACAACGGGCAATGGATATAGACTCTAAACAACATTCGTTGATGGATTCTCGAAGAGATGCCGAACGTAACAAAACAATGAATGAGTTGGAACAGTGGCGCGAAACATTGCCCAATAAAAGAAACGAGTATTGCAATAATAATTACAGCATTAACTTTACGGAAAATCATTACGATAATAGAGACATCAATAAAATAAAATTCAATAATTGCAGTTAAAATTATTGAATTAACTTCTCTGACGAGGAAAATGACAAACAACTTTCAAAGAAAAATCCGCAACAAATAAAAACAGCCGACATCCTCTAAACAACCTATAAAATCTGAATATGTTGAGAAGAAAACTAGAAGTTGCTGCGCGAGTTTTGCCTAAGCCAAGAGAAACTAGACAACTTGAGATCAAACATACCCAAGATCATTTCCAACGCCTAGCAGAGAATCAACAGTGGAAGAGGAGGAAGCCTGGTTAAAACATCACACAAGCTAGAAGAGCCACTGGTTTAGATTTTATTTATTTTCTAATTTAGTTATATGTTTTATTTCGTCATGACTTTTAAATATTAAAATTATAATTTACATTTTCAGGTTTCGTATCTGAGGACCTCCGTCCCGAGGAACAAGATCCTCAGTGGTGTAAAGAGAAAGGCGATGAGTTCTTTCGAAGTGGAAATTTTTAGGAGCAATAAGCGCCACACGCATGGAATCTCACTGTCGATAAGTTACCAAGTTTATATTCCAATAGAGCAGCAACACATTTCGCTCTTGGAAATTTTAATAAATGTGTAAGTTTGTAAAACTTAATGTTATATTTGACCTCGAGTGATTTAATGATCAGTGAACCTATCCTTCTTACGAGTTTTGACATCCTAGGTATAGATTGCCACCAAAACTAATAGAGAATCTGAAAATTATAAATTATTTCGTTTACCGGCTTGAGAGTAGCCGCATTCTCTGATTATTTTATTCTTCTTTGAATTATTAACGTCGGGTAACAGACTGCAAATTAGTAAGCGTAAATACGAGTATCGCTTACTCGTAATTTGCAGACATTCGTTTGTTTTTTGGAAGACGTAATTGACTTAAAAATTGAAACCTGATAGGAGTACAACATTTAATCTTGTTTTATAACAAGTGGTAAAATTAAAAATTAAATTGTACAACCGACTTCAATATAAATTATTAAGGATAACTCAAAAACTACTGGTCAGACCTTGACCTTCATACGGGACCACATGAGAAGCGCCAGCTTTCAAATAAAAAAAGAATCATCAAAATCGGTTCACATAGAAATAAGTTATGAAATAAAGGACTCGCAGGATCATGAAATAAGATTGAATGCTCACAGCCTGTGTGACCGTGTTGTGGCGGTGAAAACATTTTCACTACCGCATATCGTCCCAAGGGTGCTTTAAGACGTGACAAGGGGAAACTGAAACAGGATATGGACAACATTTTAATGCTCAGTATTAATTTTAAAAAAACTGCAATGCTACCTGCCTAGCGTGGCAACTTTGGCAAATATCCTCCCTATGAGGCAATCTATGGAGGAGGTCTATGTTCAGCAGTGAACTTTTGATAGACTGTAACGACTCACAGCAGATCATTATACTGGTTTTTTTGTCATTCAAACAGAATGCAATACCCCAATACGTACCAACCCTAAAAGACTCCTAGCCTATAAATATTACGGACGAGATGTATACGGGGAAGTATATGTTGCAAAACCTTTAAATATTACATTTTGAGTCATAACAGATATATTTCTATTAGGACAACTTCTAGGTCACTTTAAATTCAGTCTCGTAAAAGAAAGTATTTTTTAAATATTCCTTTTCCTCAGAATTTCGATTTAAATATCGATAGTAAGTAATTTTGATTTAAATTTATAGAACATAATTTTGCCGTGTAGTTGGCGTAAGAGAACCCACTACGCCATATTATCCCGTGGGTGTCGTAAGATATTATCCCGTGGGTATCGTAAGATATTATCCCGTGGGTGTCGTAAAATATTATCCCGTGGGTGTCGTAAAATATTATCCCGTGGGTGTCGTAAGAGGCGACAGAGGGTAATGTAACAGGAGATAGGCAGGCAGCAGCATCTTCCTGTTAACAGCTTCAAATACGAGTAATAAAAAACTGCGATTGTTATCCCGCCTGCCAAGCGTGGCAACTACGGTAAATATCTTTTATAGACTGTAATGGATGAATGAACCATTTATTTGTGTTAACTTGACGTTACGTTACAATTATATTGAAATCTTCGCAACGACCTACATTTTTTACCTTACCTTACATTTTAAGACCGATTTTTTTTCCTTCATACATAAATAATATAGCAATCACACGTACAGAACTAAATAAAGAAGCTAATGTTATGAATAGATACAAATCGTCTAATAACTTCCTTGTTCAGGTGAACGATTGCTCCGCTGCTCTGGATTTAATGAAACCGCCTTGCGAAGGTAACCGTCGGAGTCGCGCCAAATGTATAGTTTCCGAGCTGCTGCCTCGCCCGCCTGGGTTACTTGAGCAAAGCCATCGAGATGAAAGCAGCGTCAAAGTTGTTGCCGGATGATGAAAACATCAAAAAGACATTTATGACATGGAAAGGGCGTGGAAAACCTGATTCAGATTGATTTTTAATAATGTTTAAATGATTATTATGGAGTAAATGCATGTGTTAAGAACAAAAAAATCATTTTATTTAATTTAAATTAATAAATTAATAGGTCAAAGGATCGACGACTACCACTTGAGAAGAATGGTTCTTGAGTACCTCTCCGCATAAAATGGAGTGACAACCTGATAAAACATGCAGGTAGTCGTTTTTATAGAAGAGGGGCAAGCGATTGCGTGGCTCAACTGATGGTGCGTCGACTGCCGCCTATAAATAACTGCAATACCAGGGATTGTGTGTGCCAACCTTTTAAAATGAAGCGAGCTCGTTCCTTGAATGTCGCCAAGTGGTATTGGTTCGGAGAAATCGTCGGTGGTACACGATTCTACAATGAAGTCTTGAGGGGTTAAAAACTCCTAGTAAATAACACAGTGGTGGACCGCCAAACATCCACATGGTGTGCATGACATCGTGAGTTTAGTCGCGATGTGTGTTGGTGAATTTGGCGACTGGAATCAATCTGAACAATTCGGTCAAGTGATATTCCATGTGAGGCTCAACCTGCGCCTTGTAAATTAGCAAGCGGTTGACCGGCATGAAATATTGTCACACGCCTAGCTTTTTAGGGGCTAATTTGACCTTACCGTCATTGGATATGACGACGCCGAGGATTGCGATACTGGCTAAGGCAACAAAGGGAGTGTTCTGAAATTGAAGAATTACGACAAAGAAGTTCTTTGTATCATTAAACGCGCTAACCTGTGCCTTCTGGGGGTTATACTGAACTAGATTTAGTCGCCCCTAATCCAAGACTTTGTTTAAAAAGAACCGACTTTAGACAAAAGTTTGTTCCGGCAATCGACTACTTGTTCCCAAGAAATATTAGCAAGTCCGGTGTATAAAGCATCGCCAATTATGCAAATAACAGCAATTTGCATGACAATGAATGTTACTACTTTCCAACATATCATTGATATGCAGAAGGAACAGAGTAGGCGATAGCACGCTGCCTTGTGGAACACCAGCATTCACAGGCTTGGAGTCGGAGCATGCACCGACGACTACGACCTTAATACTTGGATCTGTGAAAATGTTGGTGGCCTAACTGCATAATTTTTCGGGAAGCCCATAAAAGTAAAGCTTCGAAAGAAGCGCTTTATGCCGAACCCAATCGAAGGCCTTCGAATATCAAGCTAATGGCCAAGGCTTTCTCCTTGGACTGTACTGCCTCCTTCCATCTATGAGTTAGGTAAACTGAAATATCACCAGCTGAGCGACCCTGATGGAAACCGTATTGGCGGTCACTAATGAGCTGGTGGTCCACAAGGCACCTCATGAGCTGGCTGTTTATAAATGGATTCCATTAATTTCATTCAGTTAGATAAGTCTGAGCGGTTGCCTTTTTAGGGGTTGGGTGCACAAAATTTATCGTCCATGAGTTCGGGACTACGCCTAGGAAGTTCCGATGCAGGTGGCTCGGGACCGTACTTTGTGGCAATCTATGGAAGAGGCCTATGTTCAGCAGTGGACTTATGTTGGGCTGCAATGATAGTGATACTGGCTACTTGTCTGAGAAATAATTTCGAGGACACGTAAAGTCCCCCAACACGCACTAAAGCAATACGGCGTACTAACTGCTTCATAACCCAGCAGTGGGACGTATATGGGCTGGCAGGCAGGCGCTACGCGATGCATCTTGCTAGTTACCGAAGGAGGTTCTGGCGACAACAAATCGCCTATCCATTCGAATAAACAAGGAGTTCTCAGTACCTCAGATAAGCAATTTGCAGCAGCTTTTTACTAACCCGCCTGTCCGGTGTGGTAAGGATAGGCAAATCCTTCAATATGCATAGGTCTATGTTCAGTTGTGGACAGCCCATCACAACTCCATTACTGAACATAGGCCTCCCCCAAAGTATGCCACAAAGCACGGTCCGTAGCCAACTGCATCCGTCGACTTCCCGCATCTCTTGCCAGATCGTCACTCCATCTTCTGGGGTTCGACGTAAACTTCGCTTACCGATATGAGACTGCCACTCGAAAACCTTTATTTCCGACGGAGTTTATTGATCGGTCGTAATTTGCCTACAAGAAAGGCGATAACGACAAACTTCTTATGTCTTAACTTCAGGCCACATTAAAAGCCGTATGATTAAATTAAATTAGTATCGAAAAAGAAAACAAATTATAACATACACGTTATATTAATCCGAATTATACTATAATACACTACTTAGAGTTGTTTTATTCATCTACAACCTTTTTGGGCAGTCCAAGATTTTTCAAGAGTGCGTGGAGAAGGATCTCTGCCACGGAACCTTCTGAACACTTCACTTGGGTGGCAAGCACCGCCTGTAGCTAAAAACGTGTCTCTATATCTTCTTCCAACCGCCATTATGTCCCCGTCGCCTTGTCTCGTTTCCTCGAAAGCACTGTAAATATCAGCTGCTATCATTTTCGACCACAAATGGCAGTAATACGCCGCACCCCATTCTTCAGAAAAGATTTTTGTGAAAGACAGCGGGTGCGAATCGTATTTGTCGAATGGTAGCGCGTTGTATTTTGGCCACAGCTCTCTCACAAGATCTCTCCAAAATGTCTTCTTCGAATGTAGTTCAAGATCCAAACGCGATAAATAAAGTTCCTTGCACAAATTGTACCCAGACATGTGCTGTCTAACATTCTGCAGATTTTGCACAATTTCTTTCGGTAGCGGTTCTTCGGTGCTGTAATGTCCGCTAATTGCTTGTATTGTGTGAGGATCGTAAAGCCAGTGGGTCATTACATGACCGCAGACTTCAGCCGCGTCCCACTCTACGTTCGACAGACCGGCCACTTCAGAGTAATTTGCTTTGGTTAACAAATGTCGTAATGAATGTCCAAATCTTTGAAATAGAACACTAACTTCTTTGAAAGACAATAAAGACTGTTTTCCATCAAAAGGAGGTTGGAAATTAAAAATAAGAGCAGACAGAGGCAATGTTGATGTGACTGAACATTTGTTACGAATTGATATGTGCCAACCCGCATCGTCATAAACGCGTATCTTCTCATCTTGTCGAGCATAGGGGTCAAAATAGAAACCAGCAATAGGATTGTTGCTGGAGTCATCAAATACATCATAGAACTTAACATCCTTGTGCCATGTATGTACATTAGACCTCTCAACAATTTGAATTTTGAACAATGTACTGCACAAATTGAATAAACTGTTGACAACCTTTGGTAGTGGGAAGTATTCACGAATTTTATCTTCATCAAAGTTGTACAGCGACCATTTTTGCTTCCTCTGCCAGTATGGTATATCCCAATGCTCCAAATTTTTATCAAAACCTCTCTCATTTGCATAACTCTGTAACATGTCTAATTCAACATTCTGCATGGGACGAGCACTTTCAAGCAAATTATCGAGAACATTATAAACATTTTCTATAGAGCCCGCCATTTTTGTCTCCATACTCATGTCAACATATGTGTCAAAACCTAAAACCGTAGCTTGTTCCTGACGTAAGCTACGGATTTTCTCTAAAACTGTACTTGTTTCAAAATCTTTATTACCATACCCTGAGCACCGCTGGACATATCCCTGCCAGGCGTTCCATCTTAAAACTCTATCTGGACAGTACTGCATAAAGGGCTCATAGATATACGGTTGCAGTGTTATTTTCCAGGGACCTCTACTTGCGTCATTGTTGACAGACATAGCTTTAGCGAGATTTTCTGGGAATTCTTTAATAACTTCTTCATCATTTATAATACTACTGAAAGCTTTGGTAGCAACATTGACTTTATCACGGAAAATGTGCCGCTCTTTCTGCAATGCACTTAAAAGGCTATTAAGCTTTTCACGTTTCACTCCTTTAACATCTAAACCATTTAACTTTCCTTCTAATATATATTTATCTAACAATCTTTGTTCTTCATCTGTAAGTTTTTTCAAACGGTTTTTTTCATTGACTGCTGCGTGGAAGATTGGTATACTATTAAATTTAGAGGATCTGGCTTTGTGAGCCCGTTCATGAATCTGTAAATAGGACTTTGTGGGCATGAGAGAACTATTCCCCAAATATAAAGTTTTTGCTATTCCCCAAGTCAATTCAAGCTGGCTGTCAAGTTTTTCAAGCGGCTGAAATATTTCCACAAAAGCATTTCTACAATCTGTTGCAGATTCTTCAATCAGTCCAACTCCGCTTTCATATTCCATGCTCTGCTTGCTAATAGAAGCAATACACTTTTCAATAGTAATATCACTGAACTCGGGCAAACCATTTTCTGATAAAAGGGTATTTTTATCAGCATCTTCACCGATTTCGGGAATCCTGAAAGCAGAATATTAATTTTTAGTTGTTTGAGCCCAAAATAATAAACATGGATGAGAAATATGTAACAAAGGGTGTCTCTGTGTAACAGACAGAGTTTATGATATGATCATGATAATAGAGCAGATTTGACATATTAATATCAATGATGAAAATAAAGTTGTGACATAATATCATACATATCTTAGTCTTTAAGACAGCTTTCCATAACCTGCAAGTTGGATTGAGAAAGGATTTTTTTTTATAGAACAAGGGTGACAAACGAGCACACAGTCCACCTGATGGTAAGTGGTTGCTGTGGCCCATACACATCTACATCTACCCTCGATTAAGAATTAAAATGCAGATATGTCGTCACTCTGAGGACTAAGATGGAAATCCTTGTTTCCAGTAAAAAAGAGTCTCCGACTCTCTACAATCACTATATAATTATTGGTTTGGGCTGTTGGACATTTTGCTCAGATTATAACAATATATTGGATGGAAATTGAAAAGAGGAACATTGATTATTTATGATATAATAGTATATTATATAATATTTAGGCATAAATATTAATAAATATACATTAATAATATTGGAGTATAGTATTCATGAATCATTTTCCATAAGATTTATGATGATTTACTTAGATATATCCCCCACAAAAGTTTGGCCCTCAAATCAATTGTAGGTTTTATAGTTTAGTCTGAATAGACTATGGTTGTTTTTCTAAACTCTAGTAGATATCATTCCTAAGAGTGCACTTTAAGAAGACTCATAAAGTTTAGCAATCGACTGCTAACATCTAATGCCAACAGAAGACCTGCAAGAATAACTTGTAAGACAAAAGTAAAGATTCCAAGTAAGTAGAAAAGTAAGAGAGACTGATAAAAAATCTTAAATACTACTCTAAATAATTGGGTGATTACTATTAAAAATAATGTTAGATATACTAAACATACAATATTTCATTCGTTCCTCCATTACAGCCCTTCACAAGTCCACTGCTGAACAAAGGCCTCCCGCAAGGAATGCCACAAAGCACGGTCCTGAGCCACCTGCATCCATCAGCTTTCTGCATATCTTACGAGGTCGTCACTCCATCTAGTTGGGGACGCCGTACACTTCGTCCGCCGGTACGAGGCCGCCACTGCTACTAATCCGTTGCGCTATGTCGGACACCTGGTTCTACTGCAGATATCCTCATTTTTAAGTCTTATCACGTAGAGAAACCCCGAGCATAGCCCTCTCCATAGCTCGCTAGCTTGCTAACATACAATATGCATACTAGAATTAAGTTATGCAAAACACAAATTGTAATAGTTTTATTCAATTTTTTTATTCTAAAAACTGTTATAAAGCTTTAAAGTGACAATGTATATAATTACAAAAATATACTTACAATACGACGTATCCTGTATTACGTTTGTTCTGATAAAATGGGCGTTTCAAATGGCGACTTACTATATTTCTCCGTAAAATAAAGGAAGCCATTTCTTTACAAGATAAGAAAAGACATAAATAATAAAATCCTTATTTCATAATCCGTTGTAATATTCTAATGAACCTAGAACTAGAAAGAATACATATGATTCTGACACTTGAATTGACACTGACAGTGACAGGAGCAGGGGTAATACTTTTTTTTTTTTGGAGTTTATGGCCTGGTATCTAGACCTTTAGGCCAAGTCTTAAGTATTTTTATTCGGTTTATTATAATTTCCCCAAATGTTTATTTATCCTTCATAGTACACTGCTTCACAATATGTTGATGCGTCACATTGTGCAGCCCTTGGGATATTTTGACGGCAACTTGAGTCAGCAGACAGCTGACAGTTGGCGATGGTATCTCAAGGCGCCTAAGCAGATAGACACCTTATCTTGAGAATCACATCACTATCAGTGCACTTGTTTCACCGTTTCCACTAATAGTTCACATGCGCAGACCCTTAATACACAAAATCGCACCACTTTTACATATCAAAATCCACTTCAAACCATTATTCAAACAATAATACAGGAGCAGCAAACCGCCGCCGATCAAGCTCCCGCCAAAACCTCCAGGAGTAATACTAATATCTAAGCAGTGCTGCCAGTTCCTTTCAGCAAAACTGCACTGTCAGCACTTTAAAAAGCGCTAGATAGCGCTAAATATTTTGTAACTACTGCATATATACGTTTATAACATAAGTGTATTATATTATTATAGCCCACATAATCATTACAGCCCATTACAAGTCTACAGCTAAATATAGGCCTCCCTAAAGAAATGCCGCTAACCTAAATATAAACGCTATAAACGTTAAAGTTACAACCTATATGCGTCCCTCTTCTGGGAACAGCAGAGGACTACCTTTTGATAGCTATAATTACTTGGAGTTTAAGAATTAGGAGTGAGGAGTATTTATCATAGCAGATTTTTTAAAAAAAACAGGTATCTTAAAATAGTAGACTGTAACTGTGACAAACAAACTGAAAGCAGAACAGCTCCTGTTCCGCGAGATAACAAAATTCATAATACAACAGTCACAAGCTTTTCTTTATTCATACATATGACAGTTACCCTTATTAGAATATGATAAAAAATGTTACTGTTACACCCTGTTACAGTTGTCACAAGTTCTGTCCGTTTCTCGCATAGGTTTAACACCTTAGTTAGAAATAAAAGTACTTACCTACAAAGACTGTAGTAACAATTTTGTAACTTATTTTGTAACAGGTTTTGGAACTGGAATAGGCGGAAGAGATATGCGATTTTACTTATTACAGCCCACTCTATTATGAATATTACGTATTCTATAACTTTGTTGTACAGTTACATATAAATTATGTTCAAATAATTTACGTATTACATAAGAATCTAAAAGAACAATATGGGAAAGAATACAAGAATAAATTATCCAATTTAATGCCCAAATTTTATTAGGATTTATTTTAATGATATGGCAACGAGTTCGTATTAATTTGACATTTTACGTTTATAGACATAGCTGACATAGCCTAGCCTCACTGACTTAGAAGTAGGTATATTTATATCTCTATGGCCTAGCCTACATAAAGCATTTATTGATCTATGCTTATCAGCCGTCTGACGTATTTTTTACATTACATTTACAAAATTCTTCGCAATATGCCGATGATGTCACATTGCGAAGATTTTAGAATATTTTAACGACAGTTTAACCCTACAAGGCACTCGGTACCATATGCGGGACAACCACTTTAATGGTTCCTACAGCTCTATGAAATACTAGCAGCGACATCTCATGGTTTTTGAGGGATACACCGCAAATATAGCAATGATATAACGCAAACTGAACGGAACTGAAAATGAAATATAAAGTGTGAGCTATCACTGTAAATCATCACAAAGTCCAATGTGCGAAAATTACGTTTTATGTTATAATTTCGATATATCGTGAATATTATGGTGAAGTTGTTTTCAATAAAAATGGCGTTGGTCAAAGATAGCATAATAAAGTATATACCTATGATTGAATTTTTATTTATTTATGCAAATATTGCTCACCTCAGCAACGCTGCCCTAAACATCGCACGGAGCACCCGCGTTCCGCCGATATAAAATAAAAATAAATGTTCCGTCTTTTTTTCCTCCTACAATTACATTTATGTTATTACTATTACAACAAACACTTACGATTACAGCCTATTTTAAGTCAACTGCTAAACAGGCCTTCCCCATATATTGCCTCATAGGGGGATATTTGCCATAGCTGACACTATGTAACAAGGTACGTGTACCGTGTACTAGAACGGTACACGTACATTACCGTACTACAACGGTACACCGACTAGGCATGACGATCTGAAATCGATTTCTTGTTCCAAAAGGATCGATATTTAAATCGATACTTAGCAGTGAATCGATATTTCACCCTAGAAATCGAGATTCGATTTTTTCTGTTTTGGTAAGAACCATAAAATTATTTACAATTAGCTGAGTGTACCCAAACACGCAAAAAAAATAGTTTTTCACTTAATTATTTGAAAACTCTCGAAATGACCGTGTGCTCAATTTCTTTCGCCTCTTCTTAATGGATTAATGAATCAAAAAAGTTACGTTTGTTATCGCTTTGTTGTATTTTGTTGGTAGTGTAAATACAAACTCGAAAAGTAAATCAAAGAAGATCAGATTTCGATTCAAATCTATTTGAAAATCGATCTTTTTTAGAAAAACCGTATTGAAAAACATATTGGGCATTTTTCAAACTGTCTGGACCATATGAATAATGACCATTAATCACTTGGTCCATAACAGTGACGACCTGATGAAAGACGACAGTTTATGGATGTGTCTGGCTCAGGACCATACTTTGAGTGTCCTATGTTCTGTAGTGGAGTGTTGATGGACAGTAGTAGTGTATAAATTACTATGATAAATGTCCCCCTGGGTTTCTTGCTGGTTCTTCCCAGGAAAAAAGTTTTTTTCGAACCAGTGGTAAAAGTAAAAAAATTACTACTTAATAAGAATTACTTGTAATCTATATTGAATAAAAAATTATTCAATTATATTCTATTCTATTTTAGTAGTAGTATATGTGTTGCACATCAAAGTCATACTTGCCATTTTCCTTTTTTATTTAGCACATATAATATGTTCTAAGCTCTGATCAACATTCATGTTGAAACTTTCGATAAATTATTTTGTGTAATATTGAAGATTAAGTTATTTTAGTTAAAGGTGATTATTGTGTACTGCATAAATATATCCAAACTACAAAGAAATATAACCAAACATTATTTCTTTTATCTTTTCATTCAATTACATTATTTACAATTCGCTTATAAGAAAAAGGTCTAATCTTCTAAATCCAAGTTTTGGAGCTCTTCATCCAAGTCCTCATCAAGGAAAAGGTTTTCATTAATTGGCACTGCTGTTGCAGTATCTTCTGTGGAATCCGCTTCGGCAGCATCACCTTTGGAGTCATCCTCTCCATTCTGCAATCCCTTACTAAGCTGCTGCAACCTGTCTTCTGTGGCTTTTGTTCCTGAATCATCCGCCTGCAAATATATTAGTTTAATAAATTGAATTGAATGAATCAATATTATTCTCGTGATATGCAAGACCAACAATTTACGTTCGCACGCACGCACGTACGTACGTACAACTCATAACATACAGAGTATGTTTCACACATTCAAATTCTTTATTCCATAACTTAATCTATTACATCAAATTGTGGTTGGAGCTTCCTCCTTTTAAGCAAAGGATTTGCTTGTACTAGGTACACATGCACTTAAAAATACGATAATAGAAATCCTAAACATGGAGATATTGAATTAATCATCCAATTTTACTGATTTAATTGCGTTTATTGAATAAAACTAATTTTACGGTCTTTATCGCGAGTTTTATGTTAAGTATTCGTGAAATGTAAGAAGTCATTAATTGCGTTCAATTCGACTTATTTTCAATTCTGGACGTTAACCTGGGTTAACTATGACATCAGGACGTCAAACATCTCAACTCCTCTTCCCCCCCTGATAAAGCAACCGACACGTCGGGAATTATAACTGATAACTAAAATTAAAAAAATTCAAAACACCCGAAACAAAGACCAATGGTCTTCAAACGGCTGAACAGATTTTCTTGAAACATAGCTAATAATACTCTCGATTAAGGCACCTTACAAACAAAAAAACCTTAACCAAAATCGGTTCATCCATTCAGAAGCTATAACACACAGACAGACACATTATACACAGATACACACTACAAACATCTAACACCCCTCTGTTTTCGTCGGGGGTTAATAAAAAATAAGACAAACTAAACGCGTAAAATTACCTTTATTCGAAATGAAGTATTTTTCTAAATTTAAGAAAACGGACCGTTGCAACAACTTCTAAATGGGAAGTTAAAATAATAACTAATGAAGCTGTTACCAAACGGTTTTTATTATAAACTGTGTGTGGTTGTGTCTGGCATGTGCTGCAATGACTTTTTTTGTCGAATAACTCGCGGGTTAGCGCACAACATCTCGTAAGGTTTCATCACAATCAATAGTATAAGCATGAATAGAAGGGGGAACAAACAAATATTAATGTATATTACTTATTTTATATTGTGGATATGTGCAATCTATGGGAGATAGGCTATAGTAAGTGAGTAAGATATATTACGCGAACACTACACATTGAATAAAACTACTTTTACGGATTATATCGCGTTTAATTGACTTATTTTTGTTAATTCCCGACGTTTCGGGTGCTTTACAGCACCCATGGTCACGGGGGACTGAGGTGATTGACATCCCAATGTCAGAGTTAATCCGGAGTACCTTCAGCTTTTTAATTATTAATTTTGGTCCGATCTACGCAGAATGTTTCACTCTGCGTAGATAGTTTTATTCAATGAGTAAGATATATTAGACATGTTACAGATAAAAGTCGAAATGTGGACACACCTAGGTTTAGCCACTTGCGATTGGTTAAGGTGTGGTCAAATAGTGGTTCAGTTAAAAGAATAGCCATTTTCTACATTACCCATATCCCAAACACACCCTTGGTTAACTTTTCTTTGTGGCTAAAACACTAAAAATATAACTCACCTCTGAAGCCTCCATTCCGATCAGATCAAACTGAACCTCCCGGTACTCTGTGGTATCCCTCTCTTCCTCGTCGTATGTGCCCAAATCAACCGCTTCGTCGCCGTCCTGTACACAACATTTATAAGTTTCTAACTTCAAAATATAAGTCTATGTAAACATCAAATTTTTTTTTTTTCAAATTCTGTTTATACCTAATATGAATTATTCTAGTTTGAAATCTGTTGAAAATAACTATACCTCGTCGGCGTCTGCGGCCAAAGCCGGGTCGAAGGAGAACATCTCTCGGCCGGACAATCCAACAGCACGACCGGCCTTGAAGTCGCTTCGACGCTGTTCCTCTGCCTTTGTCATGGCATCCTGGAAAAAAAAATCATGCTTATTAATATTTAAGCGGTTATTATTATAAGAAAGATTAGTAGTAACGCTATTAATTAAAAAATACTATATTAATAAAAAAAATCTGTACTAATATTATTAAAAAAAAGTAAACTAACCTGCTTGTCCTTAATTTTCTTCTTCTTCCAAGCAAGGAAGGTTTCCAGTGTAATTTTCGTCTGATTGGAACCTAAAGCTGCCCGTTCTCGTTCAATCAGGTCAACAAGAGAGATTTCATTCTTCTTTTCTTCTAACTTTTTCTTGTCACGCTTGAGAACGAAGCCTGGAGGCAAAGCATGTCTGTATATGCACTTCGTTCCAGAGGGACACTCCCAAAACCATCCGTATTTCGATTTTTCAACAGCTTCTAAGAAATGTTTACATATCTGTAATTGTAGAAAACAAAATTTGATAAAATACCTTATACAGTCGGCTCTCGATAATTTGAAACTCAAGGGACCAGGGAAAACTTTCAAATTACCAAGAGTTCAAAATAACAGGAGTTTAGATAACCAAGAGGGAGGGAGGAAAATTCTTGATCAAAATTCGTGATTTATTATTTTAAGTATTAGTACAATTATTCACAAATGTTCATTTTGAAAAGAAGTCTCTCTCATCTATGTAAACAAACGACAGGTCTATGCATGATAAACGCTTCAAATTATCGAGAGTAGGGAAGACCAGACTTCAAATGATTGCATGTTGGCAGGCAAGATACTATACCTTCAACTTTAAATTACCGAGAGTACCAATTAATATTGAATTTATTCAATTTATTGAGTATTTTTCAAGGGACTGGGAAAAAATTTCAAATTATTGAGAGATTCAAATTAACGAGTGTCAAATTATCGAGAGTCGACCATACAATGAAATTAGTCAGGCATAAAATTTCTGCAAAATTATCTAATCTAGATGTATGATTGTTCGGGGAGCCATATTTACTCATAGGACAATTGCTCGCCTCATTCATAGTACGCAAGCAACCCTAATTCAATTGCAAACTGGAGTCTACAAGTGTAAGACTGGTATTCAGAGAAGTTTGAGTTTAAACTCGAGAATGTCTTTGAATACCAGCCTAAGTGTTGATTCACCACATGATTGGTGGTAAAGGACGATATCGTAAAGAAAGCCGCATGTCTAAGATATAAAAAAATATTTTGAGGACAGGAGACTACCCTGCTCTAAAAACCCTCTCAGAAATGAATTAGGGTTGTAGAGCTGTTCCTTTACGTTCTGCAATCTATGTTAACAATGAGGTATGCTAAGAGAATGAGAGGCCTAGCCAAAGCCTGCTGCAAAGAGGGGCCGTAACAGTATCCTAAATATTAAATTTGTGATATATAAAGTCACAAATTTCAAAATAGTAGTAATGCTAACAGTGGTGGTACCACGACCTCACAGAATACCAGCGTGAAGTAGAGGTTTACCTCTGCGTTCCACTTGTTGAGTGCAGGTGGCCGGAGGCCCAATCTCCCCCCCCCCCCCCCCACCCCATCAACATGGTAGCGGAATTAAATGTAATCCACATCCAAGACCAAGCGACTCCACTCCTGAGCGTGGGTGCTCATAGAATATATATAGGATGGATATATAATATATATAGGATGGATATATAATATATATAGGATGGATATATAATATATATAGGATGGATATATAATATATATAGGATGGATATATAATATATATAGGATGGATATATGGATAGGATGCGGTCTTTTTTTGCATCCTACCCTTGGGGGATTTGCTTCTCGCCGGACGATCCCAGCGTTGTTGCTGATTCTGTCTGTACTTCAGGGTATGGAACTTTTTATTCCATCCTCTGTAGTGCCCATCGGAGGCAGATCCCAGCCATGGTTTGGTCGCTCCTGTAAAATAGCATCACGCTATAAGCAGGAGTGCTACCGGGCCTGGGCTGACACATCAACGTCTCGGGATGTAAACACCAGCGCTCTTAAAAAGAAGTATAATTTCGCCTCCAGGTCCTTCAAAAGAGTCATTGCCAAGGCAAGGTCTGAGCACATCGGCAGAACTGGCGAGAAGCTAGTTCGCCTTCCTTCGGGAACCCGTGCATTCTGGTCTCGCGCCAAGGCTGTCCAAGGGAACTTCTGTCAGCCATCTCTTCCATCTCTGCACAGAGAGGACAACTCACGAAAGCCGAGCTGTTAGGCTCTCTCTTTGCGTCCAACTTGACTCTTGATGACGGGGGGAACACACCGCCGACCATCCCGCGGCGTGAGTGCTCCATGACGGATGTGCAGTTTACACAGCGCTCGGTTCGCAAAGCACTCCTTACCCTGGACGTCAGCAAGTCGAGTGGGCCTGACGGAGTGTCTCCCATTGTGCTGAAGACGTGTGCTCCGGAGTTAGCACCGGTTTTAACGTGTCTTTTCCGGTACTCCTACTCCCAAGGCGTAGTCCCGAATACATGGAAGACAGCTTTGGTCCACCCGATCCCTAAAAAAGGCGACCGCTCAGACCCGTCTAACTACAGGCCTATCGCCATCACCTCCTTGTTCTCAAAAATAATGGAATCCATTATAAACTGCCAGCTCATGAGGTACCTTGAGGATCACCAGCGGATTAGTGACCGCCAGTACGGTTTTCGTCGGGCTCGACCAGAAGATCACCAGCTGATCAGCTGGTGATCTTCTGGTCTACCTGACTCATAGATGGGCGGAGGCAGTAGAGTCCAAGGGGATTCATTGGCCGTTAGTTTAGACATAGCGAAGGCCTTCGATCGGGTCTGGCACAAAGCGCTTTTTTCCAAGCTCCCTTCCTATGGGCTTCCCGAGAAATTGTGCAAATGGATCACCAGTTTCCTTGCTGATCGGAGCATCAAGTTCCACAAGGCTGCGTGCTATCACCAACGCTGTTTCTCCTGCATATCAATGATGTGTGGCAAACTGATAACATTCATTGCTATGCAGACGACAGCACTGGTGATGCCTTATATACCGGCCGTGCTAATATTTCTCGGGAAAACGTCGCCGAGTACCGGGACAAACTTGTGTCTGAAGTCGAATCTTTGCTGAACAAAGTCTCGGATTGGGGGCGACTAAATTTAGTCCAGTTCAATCCCCAGAAGACACAAGTTTGCACGTTTACCGCTAAAAAGAACCCCTTTGTCGTATCTCCTCAGTTTCAAGGCACTCCCCTTGCTGCCTCAGCTAGCATCGGAATCCTCGGCGTCGACATATCGAATAGCGTGCAGTTTCGTGGACACTTGGAAGGGAAGGCCAAATTGGCCTCTAAAAAGCTTGGCGTGCTCAGCAGAGCGAGACAGTATTTCATGCCGGCACATCGCTTGCAACTTTGCAAAGCGCAAATTCGACCTCACATGGAATACTGTTCTCATCTCTGGGCCGGGGCACCCCAGTGCCAGCTCCTTCCACTTGACCGCATCCAGCGCAGAGCGGTTCGAATCGTCGACGACCGAGTTCCTTCTGATCGGCTCGATTCACTGGCGCTGCGTAGGGATGTTGCATCCCTTTGCATTTTCTATCGAATCTACCACGGGGAGTGCTCTAAGGAATTGTTCGGATTAATTCCAGCCGCCAAATTTCACGAACGCACATCGCGTCACCATCATTCACGATACCATCCTCATCATCTGGATGCTTGGCGGTCCACCACTGTGCGTTTTACTAGGAGTTTTCTTCCTCGTACAACTTCTCTGTGGAATTGTTTACCACCGGAGATTTTTACAGACGGATACGACTTCAAGAAAAGAGCTTACTCCTTTCTAAAAGGCCGGCAACGCACCTGTAATTCCCCTGGTGTTGCGGTTGTGCATGGGCGGCGGTAGTCACTTACCATCAGGTGAGCCGCATGCTCGTTTGCCCCTTCTTCTATTAAAAAAATATATATTGCGACACCGAAATGGCAACGTAACAAAAATGGCGCTTTTCTTTTACTGCCAGGCCACTGCTATACAATGTAACATATAAAAATCATATAAGATAAAGGATTAATATATTTTATATCTTATTGAAAACAATTGCATTAAGGTACTGTACCACCGCATCAGCACATAGTGTGATTTCTCTATTAGTGCACTTTATTAAATAATAATCGATTTATTGAACAAATAGTCGAAAATGTAGTTTGACAATCATAATTTGACATAGTTGTTTATATAAAAAGTATCTAAACCACATTCAAGTATTTATTTGCTCACTAAGTCATAAGGTCTTAATATTTATTACAAATGGCACTTAGGTTACAGCCTATATACGTCCCACTGCTGGCCACAGGCCTTCTCTCATTCCTGTTTTTTCTGTTTTAATAACTTAGTAAACTTTTAAAGTAGTTGGAAAAAAACTTTAAGCAGGTATAAATTAATTACAGTGGACCCCCGGTAATCTGGCCCCTGTCTAATCCGGCACCCCCTGTAATCCGACATGGTCTATTATTTATTATTAGATATGTTTTTGACAATCTTCGCAAATGCATGATTGAACAAGTTATAACTTGTACGCACCACCACTGTTGTGCTCGACGCGTAGGGTATTGTTTTGATTCTGATTGCTTAGTTTGAATTTGACTACATGTGGTGAAGATAGTACATATATATAACATATAGAATCTTATCATTGGATCTGGAATTTGACGGATTACAAGGTACTCTTTTATAAAAAAATCCGGACTATAGGGGGTCTTAGGCAGTACTCTATAATTCGACAAATTCGATGGTCCGACACTGCCCTGCAAAATGTTTGTCGGATTACCGGGGGTCCACTGTAATTGACATAAAAGTTGTACACATTATTAATGAAATAATATATTCTGACTAACATAATAAACAAGTTTATAAGACAACATAAAATTTAGGATTGACATATTATGATGAACCAATCTAAATTATTATAATATACCAATCTATGCTTAATACATTAATATCTCAAAAGTGGCATTTTGTGGGTTAGTGCCCTTTTATATCTTCTTCTATGCAAATAAAATTGAAGAGTCTGTTTGTAATGTCAATATAACAGTGTTTTACTAACACCATATGAAAGTATATATGGGTACATACAACAAACAAAACAATTTTTAAAAATTTTGCGGGGAATAGCTAGTTCATAATTATAACAAACTAACACACATCAAATTTGTAACACTACTTACAATATCTGTAGAAGGCCTCTGCTTGTTTCCTTCTCCATGTTTTTTTTCTACCACTTCCTTTAGCTTGTCCTCATCCCAATTATCCATGTTATCATCATCATCACGCATATCCACGTAAAGGGAACGTTTTTCCGCCTGAAAATAATTAAGAAGAAATTATTAAAATTGCCGTTGCAAAATTGAGCATAACTTTCTGATTAGATCTGGTCTCGTTGTAATTTACACTATGAAAGTATACTCTTTTGATGAACAGAATCAGCAAATCAAGATTACTAACTAAGATATTGTAAACTTATTGTTCTTGTTCATTATCATGAGCCATGAAGGTCCACTGCTGGATATTGGCCTCTCAATATAGAGAGGATTTTTTATAGGATTGGGGGTGACAAACAAGCACACAGTCACAAGTAGTTGCTGTGGCCCATAGATATCTACATCCATCCTTGACTACGAATCAACATTTTCACCTGTGAGGATTAAGATGGAATGCCTCGTCTCCAGTAAAGGGGTCTCCAGCTCCACACTCATTACACGAAAAAGCAGCGTTAAGCTGCTATTTTATGCTGGTATTCTGTGAGAGCGTGGTCCTTCCCTGTTCGAAATGACTCATTCATGCTATAACTATACTACTAATATATCTGTAGTAGCATGGCTCTACCACATATAAATATTTGGATTTGGCTTAATGGCAACACTTGGCGGGTGGATTGGACATTGAAGACTTTCAATTTATCATTATCATCATTACAGCCTATCAAAGTTCACTATTAAACATAGGCCTCCCTCATACGGATGATTCTTCCCATAGTTGCCAGCCATGGCAGGCGGGTTGGCTAGCACAGATTTTTTGATATTTTATTAGTTGTTATTAGGAAGATGCCACTGTCTATCTCCTGATTTGTTTTCCTCTTTTACGACAGCCACTGAATGATTTGTGTTGTGGATATTCTTACACCGCCACTAGACAGTAATCATGCAAATTTTTCAATTAACAACCATAAATTATCTCTGATATAGAATAGTTGGTCCCATAACATCAAAACAACCACAGATAACTCATTTTACCCAATTTCAAATTCTAATGCAACTTTCAATTCATTGTTAAAAAACAGGAATTTTATTTACCTTTCTTTCTATGGTCAAGTCATGTGAAAATTTACATCTATCGCCTTTAAAACATTGACCTTGCTTGAAGAATGCACAAACAACTGATTTAGGATCAGTACCTGTAAATTAAACAATAATAACTACTTTAGAATGGACATTTAGAATTTAGGATGGACATAATTATATTATTCAACTGGGTGGGTCGGGCGAGTCAGCTAGTCACACTAATATTATGAAGGGTATGTACGTTTTAGTGTGTATGTTTGTATTTTGTTCGTAAAATTATTATTTTAGTATAATTAAAACATATTTTAATTATACTTTAAAATAATAAAACTCGACCTACATTTTGTACGGAAAACTAAAAATAAAACATTTAACAACATTGTAATATTAGTACATTAAGTTTAAAATCTGTAAAAATATTTATTGTATCAATCACTCCATAGAACCGTTAGAACATAATTTGCGAGTCACTCTCGTACGCGTTATTTGTTTCTCTTTCTCTTGCATATTTGTCTCACGTGTGAAGAAACGTTATCGCGGCGCCGCGCGGTCGGCGGTGAGTGTTTTTGTTTGCTAATAAAATGAAAATTATTGAAATTTAAATGAAAACATGCACTGTGGATACATAAATACGTAAATTTGGTATGATACTTACCTAAAATATAAAACACCATCCTTTTTCGCACGTGTCTGCTGTTATGGGCAGGAAATCACCGAACACTTTGGCATCGCGGACGTTGTACGAGTTGTGGTCATGCCCTAACTAAACAAAACTCTGCGCACTTCATGGCGTGCGCCGAGTTTTGGCGCGAACATTTATTGTCTGTTTGTGACTCTATAGGTATTGTAACTCAATGTTAAGGGCTATATTACCTCAGCTCAAATTCTAATTTCCCCCACTTCCCCGCATCGTTCGCACACTACGGCTCGCGGTCACGCAGGAACACGAGGTCAAAGCGATTTTTAGAGTAAAATAAACTATTATCGGACGAGCACTAAGTAATAAAATTTTCAGTCATAATTTAATATTAACTTGTCATTAAATGAACATAAAATTATATGTCGCAGATTTAATTTCATTGTACTAGAACTTTAGCTGTATTCTCATAAAGCTAAAGATCTAGTATAAGTTGACCCTTCATTGTACGGAAAGCCTATACAATGCGAGATCAGCTTATACTGGAAAAGTCCTCTTATAGTGAAAAGATTGTTGGCTTAGCCGCCCATTGTTGGTTTAGTAGTAAGCTTGAGTTTTATAGTTTTCGCCGTGTATGTATGTAATGTGACAGCCGTTTACGTATGTAATTATGTTGGTAGTAGGTCTATGCAAGTACCTACATATACCTACCTCTAAGAATTTTGCAAACCGATTCTAAACCACTGTAAATTCTACTGCTACAAAAACTAGTCAGAGCGAATCACCATTGCACTGAAGTTCTGTAGGTAGGTACATTGGCTTGGTAGTAAGTTTACGCTTTGCATTTACAATCTTATAAACTTATAACAATATAGTTTTCGCCTTGTATTACATACTATAGTAAAATTATTTTGTCCGTGCAGTTGGGGTCATAAATCATAGCTCGGCCTCAGCCCGGCTAGGGCGGTGAGCATGTTGCGCGGGCGCAACGCCATTATCGATAACAACAAATGAATCATCAAAGGCAGGTACACGGCGGCGGTGCGTTATACAAAGGGTGGTGCGACATTGTTATGTTATGAGTCATTTGTTTTCCATTATTACCCCCGCCTAATACCTGCAAATTAGTGCAATGATAATTTAGTACATAAATCGAAGAGAAATTTATTTTTGCGCATTCGCTCTATGAATTTCTTTAGTGACACAATGGCTACTCGTTTGTTTTGTACCAAAACGGCAGAATTTATTCAAAATAATATTTTGCCTGTTGGCACCAATATACCAGCACAAGCACGTGTTGTTATCCACAATGTTTAAACATTTTTCACTTCACTTTCTTTAATAAATACGTTGTTTTATCTATTTTTTATCATTTTTATCACTAACCCACATAATGACAAAACTAAATACACTATCGATAACGCTTATCGACAACAATAATACGCATCACTATGCTCACCCCTAAGGCCCGTGGTGGGAGGAAGGCGAAATACTCCGATGATTTATGACACAAACTGCACGGACAAAATAATTCTAGTATAGGTACTTTTGTTACTTTATATACATACATATGTATATATATATATATATATATATATATATATATATATATATATATATATATATATATATATATATATATATATATATATATATATATATATATATATATATATATATATATATATATATATATATATATAAATAAATGAATCGTGATTTTTAGGACAAGGTTTGTATAAATATAAGATGGATAGGTAGGTATGTAGGTAGGTAGGTAGGATAGGTAGGTAGGTATGTGCGTAGGTGGTAGGTAGGTAGTATGTAAGCAGGTGGGTAGGTAGGTACGTACGTGAGTAAAGTGAGATGGTAGGTCTAGTAGGGTATGATGAAATGATTTTTATTCAATATGATTATTGTATAATACTTATTGAAAGTCATTTTTAATTTACCACTGATTCATAAAAACCTCTGTGCTGGGAAGAACCAGCAAGAAACCCAGCCAGGACTTTTTTAAACATATTTAAATTTACAATAAATTTATTATGTTACAATTTTGAATGAATTTTTATAGAATCAGCATGGTGGCGATCACCTAATTCCCAGGGTTATTTTCATTTATATATTCATTTATATTATAATAACCTATAATAACTTAGCTAAGCTAAAATATCAAGGTACGTCAGTACTCAATAGTTCATAATTTTTATGTATGTAGTAGGTAGCACTATAGTCGGATAAGTTTTTTTTTGGCGATTACCCCCACTAGTTTTCTCCTGTATTATGGTGGCAGTTTACAAATATAAATTGCACAAGGACAAACATCCAATACTTGTTCCGTGCGGTTCGAACCCACGGACTCCAGCGCAGCAACTCATTGCTAAGCCTGTGCGCCACGGGGTAACGATAACGTAAGGACGGATAAGTAAGTTACAGTTTTATTTCTTTATAGTTAGATAGGTAGGTACTTACCGAACATACTTATATTTTTACTGCTTAGCTTCTGCACTTCGGGTCGCGGGTTCGATTCCCATACGGAACAAATATTTTATGGCCTACAGATAGTTGGAAAATTTGTGTTTTTGTAATCGCTTTGTCTCCGATTCAGGAGAAATCCTGGAGTAGAGACAACGTTATAAAAACAATTACTACATAGATACCTATATTTTGTTGTATATTGTCAAAACAAAACAAACCTATTTAGGTAACTTTTATCTTTTATTTTTATAAAAGTTGCCCCATCGATTTCTCCTGAATCTTGGACGGTGTGTTTACAAACACAAATCTTCACATACAGAAACACCTGTGACTAGTAGCGCAGCAACCAATCGCTTAGCCACTGCCCACGTGTCATATGCTAAATTTCTACATATTTGTAATCACTAATACTGTAAGTAGATAGGTCGGTGATACTTACTTCATTACGTTTATCATACGTTTCTTTACGCCAACCCAGTCGCATCTTATTTTATTACGCTTATTTCCATTGCGCCAACACTATAAACCTAAGTATCTATTTCAATATTTTATTTTAAGTCGTCCTGTTGCGTGTGTGTGTTCTGAGCGCAAGCGACACAGCTCTCCCGTTCAGCCAGGCGAGAGTGAGCGGCGGTGTCAGGCGGCAGGGAACAAGCTTTAAAACGACGATAGTTTAGGTAATTTCTTTTACGGTGAAAATAATGATAATTAAAAAGGTAAAAAACATAAGCCCTGCTTTATAGTTAGTTCAGTTAGTATGCAAAGTTTCATGATCTAATTTGAAGTATTTTTGAATACCAGCGGTTTATTTTTCGGTTTAGGTAACTTTGGATTTTTTCTATCGAAAAATTTTATGGAATCGTGTTTCGTCTAACATAGTACTTAACATTAATCCTCAACTTCACCATATTTGTTTCAAAATCAATGCTGCAGTATTTTCAGCATAACGGAGGATCATGCTAAGCCATTTGAGGTAGTATAGGCCCTTAATACATTAATATCTCAAAAGTGGCATTTTGTGGGTTAGTGCCCTTTTATATCTTCTTCTATGCAAATAAAATTGAAGAGTCTGTTTGTAATGTCAATATAACAGTGTTTTACTAACACCATATGAAAGTATATATGGGTACATACAACAAACAAAACAATTTTTAAAATTTTTGTGGGGAATAGCTAGTTCATAATTATAACAAACTAACACACATCAAATTTGTAACACTACTTACAATATCTGTAGAAGGCCTCTGCTTGTTTCCTTCTCCATGTTTTTTTTCTACCACTTCCTTTAGCTTGTCCTCATCCCAATTATCCATGTTATCATCATCATCACGCATATCCACGTAAAGGGAACGTTTTTCCGCCTGAAAATAATTAAGAAGAAATTATTAAAATTGCCGTTGCAAAATTGAGCATAACTTTCTGATTAGATCTGGTCTCGTTGTAATTTACACTATGAAAGTATACTCTTTTGATGAACAGAATCAGCAAATCAAGATTACTAACTAAGATATTGTAAACTTATTGTTCTTGTTCATCATCATGAGCCATGAAGGTCCACTGTTGGATATTGGCCTCTCAATATAGGGAGGATTTTTTTATAGGATGGGGGTGACAAACGAGCACACAGTCACAAGTAGTTGCTGTGGCCATAGATATCTACATCCATCCTTGACTACGAATCAACATTTTCACCTGTGAGGATTAAGATGGAATGCCTCGTCTCCAGTAAAGGGTCTCAGCTCTCACACTCATTACGAAAAAGCAGCGTTAAGCTGCTATTTTATGCTGGTATTCTGTGAGGCGTGGTCCTTCCTGTTGAAATGACTCATTCATGCTATAACTATACTACTAATATATCTGTAGTAGCATGGCTCTACCACATATAAATATTTGGATTTGCCTTAATGGCAACACTTGGCGGGTGGATTGGACATTGAAGACTTTCAATTTATCATTATCATCATTACAGCCTATCAAAGTTCACTATTAAACATAGGCCTCCCTCATACGGATGATTCTTCCCATAGTTGCCAGCCATGGCAGGCGGTTAGCTAGCACAGATTTTTTGATATTTTATTAGTTGTTATTAGGAAGATGCCACTGTCTATCTCCTGATTTGTTTTCCTCTTTCGACAGCCACTGAATGATTTGTGTTGTGGATATTCTTACACCACTAGACAGTAATCATGCAAATTTTTCAATTAACAACCATAAATTATCTCTGATATAGAATAGTTGGTCCCATAACATCAAAACAACCACAGATAACTCATTTTACCCAATTTCAAATTCTAATGCAACTTTCAATTCGTTGTTAAAAAACAGGAGTTTTATTTACCTTTCTTTCTATGGTCAAGTCATGTGAAAATTTACATCTATCGCCTTTAAAACATTGACCTTGCTTGAAGAATGCACAAACAACTGATTTAGGATCAGTACCTGTAAATTAAACAATAATAACCTATAAATTAAATGTGCAAGAGTTGTGACAGAAGAGATGCCGAGAGAATTTAAAAATATAAAAACTATCAACCTCTTCACTATTTTCACTACTGTGAGGAATAATGTGCTCCGTTATAGGATGATTACAGACTAAATTTACTTTTTAATTGTAAAGATTTAATATGTAATTATAATACCAAGTTAAAGATGATGATGAAGATTTACTGGATACTATGACTCTTTTTCTGCCTAGAAGTCTGGCAGGTACCACACTCTTCCTATTTCACCCACCAAATAGTAGTACTGGCACTGTTGTGTACCAGTCTGAAGGGTACAGAGAGACAGCATAATTACAGGCCGTGAGGTACTTCACTGGAAACGAAGCATTCCATCTTTGTCTTCAGGGATGACAACGCATCTGCATTTTAATCCTTAATCAAGGATAGATGGGCCTATGGGTCACAGGATCCACTTACCACCCGGTGGACTATGTGCTAGTTCTTCACCCATGTTCTATAAAAAAGGCGAGTTGGTGTCTGAGTGCAATTTGAAGAAGTTTTCTTTTGAATGATACATGTTTGCGCATTTACCGCTAAAAAGAACCCCTTTGTCGTATCTCCTCAGTTTCTAGGCACTCCCCTTGTTGCCTCAGCCAGTATCGGAATCCTCGGTGTCGATATATCGAGTGATGTGCAGTTTCGTGGTCTCTTGGAAGAGAAGGCCAAATTAGTCTCTAAAAAGCTTGGCGTGCTCAGCAGAGCGGGACAGTATTTCATGCCGGCACACCGCTTGCAACTTTACAAGGTGGAGGTTCGGCCCCACATGAAATACTGTTCCCATCTCTGGGCAGGGGCTTCCCAATGCTAGCTCCTTCCACTTGACCGCATCCAGCGCAGAGCGTTTCGAATCATCGACGACCGAGTTCTTTCCGATTGGCTTGACACTGCGTAGAGATGTTGTATCTCTTTGCGTATTTTATCGCATCTACCACGGCGAGTGCTCTGAGGAATTGTTCGGACTAATTCCAGCAGCTCAATTTCACCATCGCACATCGCGACAAAACTCGCGATACCATCCATACCATCTGGATGATTGGCGGTCCACCACTGTGCGATTTAGAAGAAGTTTTCTTCCTCGCACAACTTCCTTGTGGAATCGATTACCACCAGCGATTTTTCCGGACAGATAACGACTTAGGGACCTTCAAGAAAAGAGCCTACTCCTTTTTAAAAGGCCGGCAACGCATCTGCAATTCCCCTGGTGTTGCAGTTGTTCATGGGCGGCGGTAGTCACTTACCATCAGGTAAGCCGCATGCTCGTTTGACCCCTCTCCTATAAAAAAAAATATAAAAAAATGATAGAAGTTGTAAATTTATGGAAAATGCCAGGAAGATCTAACGGCTTTCAGTTCTTTTACCTTTTTAGCACACATCTATGTTATCATCTTAAGCTTCTTGGCCATTTAACATTCCCAGGATTTAATAAAAATATACAGTGGGCCCCCAGTAATCCGTTCCCTGTCTAATCTGAGCTGCCTTGTAATCCAACATGCCTTTAACATGTAGGTAGATGTTAAAGGCATACCGAGTTGTGATATGAATCCGCCACGGGGGAGGCGTCCTTCGCCAACATCTGCACCAACAGGTTGCAACAAGTTCGCGCCACTACAAATTTAGCTAAACACGTATTGTCTCAGTTCGAATGTGACTATGGTAGCGGCCCTAGCAGGCATTCATTATTACTGCTTAGGTATTCATTGTGCATCACATAATTTTTATATTTTTTATTATTTTATATTTAATATGTAATTTATCTGATTACAAGGTACTCTTTTTCAAAAAGTTCCGGATTACCAGGGGACTGTGGCAGTACTCTATAATCTGACATATTTGATAATCTGAAATTGCTTTGCAAAACATTTGTCGGATTACCGCGGGTCAACTGTATAGCATTACTTAGAATGAAAATATTATGGTACCTTTCTCTACTTTCTGTGTTTGAACAGGTTTGAACAACATAGCTAGCTCCTTCTGTTCTTTCATTTTTTGTTCCTTCTCCTTCTTTTTATCTTCCATTGGCTTAGCAGGGTGGATACCACCACTTTTTACTTGCTTTTCAACTTGCTGAATAAACTTTTGTTGTTTAGCACCTTTTTTATTTTTCAAACCAAATGTTTTATCCTATGTAACAAAAATATTAAATGTTATTATGCAGAATAAATATTTAAAATAAAAAGTAAGAATTATTATTTATTAACAAATTAAATAAAAGGAAAACAAGGTAGCTAAAAATAAAAGATCAACATAATATTTCAACATAGTTCCATTTTAAGATTATAATTCTGGCCATAAGTCTTCAATTTTCTGAATAGAATAGAATAAAATAATGTTTATGCAATATTGATTACAATTTAAAAGTAATTTATACTTTTATTACTGGTTCGGAAAGAAACCTCTGCCTCAGCAAGAAACCCATGACTCTTTTATTGATGAAACTTTATAACAATTTACAATGTAGTACAATGGAATATTAATAAGGATCAAGCAAATATAATCAAATCAGGAGATGGGCAGCAGCATATTCCTAATAAAGACTAAAAATAAAAAACTGCTGTTGCCAACCCGCTTGCCAAGCATGGCAACTATGGCAAATATCCCCCTAATGAGCCAATCTATGGGGAGGCCTATTCAGCAGTGGACTTTAATAGGCTGTATCAGTAACGGTAAATATGAATTAAGATTAAGCAAATGTGTATGTAAATGTGTATGGATAATATATATCATGTATAGGTGGTCCACTAATAATCTAAGATTAGAACTGAGCTAATAAGCCGGTGTCCTAACTTAGGAAAAGATCAAAAGGAAAATGTAAGAAGCTCATTAAGTCTCCTTGTAGTGTCAGTGCTGCTGCAACAATAACAACAAAAATTAAATAAGTAGATGCATTATATACCTCGATAACTTTTTCTTTTTTCTTTTGCTCGGTCTTTTTGCCGGCAGCAGGTGCTTTCTTCGGCGGCATGGTTATGCAGATTCTGAAGACGTCGACTATCTAAATACAATATTTAAAAATACAAGTTATCACAACCAAACTGTTTAAAAGTAGATACATATATATGTATAATAAATAACTTGTTAATAAAACTAATTTACATCAAATTATAGGAAATGCAATATAATTATATCTTTAATTTCCTGACTTAGAGTCGTGGACATTGGAAATATGAACATAGATACATGAATGATGACATTGACAAACAGTGTTGCTGTGTTGCTAGTACTACCATCTTTTTTTAATTAAGATTTTTTTTGGCATGGATGCTTGTTCTTTAAGCAATGTCTTCATTTGTCTCAGTATCAAGTGATAATCCTTTAGAACTCTGCTTCATAATATGTTGATGCATCACATTGCGCAGCCCTATAATAATCGGTTGTAGACTTTCTTGTAAAATTTTCGAATGAGCCGTCACACATTCGAAGACTGCTTACCAAACCTAATGATCTTTCACATTGTTGTAAATATTCCTGAACCCACCACCTTCTTTTTTACATTTTGGAATCCGTCTGAATAATTATGTAAGCCGCACGTAATAACACTACCTCCTCGGGTGATATCTCGACCACAATTTGGTATGTGGACGTGCAAAATGTCCGTCGACATTGTCCTCGAACAGTCGCATTTAAATGAGCCGCGACTGTTCGTGACATATCACTCGACTTTGTCCCCTAGTGAATACAAGGCTTGAAGCTCCATTTTCATTAGGGGACATTTGTCATGCGACCTTGTCACCCGACACGAACTCTACGTGTCGGGCGACGTCGCGTGGGAGGGGCGTCACATCGCCCGATATAGCAGGCGACATCTACATGTTGCGGGTAATGTCGCGTGTCGCGCTATGTTCCGCGATTTTCGTAAAATGGCAATAGTGGTCCAACGAGACTGTTAACACTCATCGAGTTATACCAAAATTGCTATAGTATCACATACAATTATACGCATTCAGATATATACTTTAACTAGCTGTTCCCCGCGACTTCGCCCTTGTGAAATTTATTACACTTGGATTTCATGGGTTTTAATTTGTTTTGCGCGGATCTCTAATTCTTTTTCTTAAATAAAAGTAGCCTAAATTACTCCTTATAAAATCAGCTATCTGTTAGTGAAAGTCCCGTCGAAATTGGTCCAGCCGTTTCGGAGATCAGCTGGAACAAACAGACAGACAGACTGAAATTTTAAAAATTGTTTTTGTTATAAATACCGTTTATACTTTCATATGCATTTGGTAAAAAGCTGTTATTTTGACATTACAAACAGACACTTCAATTTTATTTATTTGTATAGAAGATAAAATCTTTCAAAGTTTTTATCGATTCCTTGGAAACTTTTGGTACACTTTGACTTATTGCTTGTTTTGATACTTTGAAAGTATAAGACAATGAACCATAACTATCCCCAGTTGCTAATGCAAGTCTGTTGTGAATCTCGATAGCGTTGCGAAATGTTGTATCTTGCTTGGTTACGGTCGGCCCAACTATACTTAAAAGTATTTCGTAATCGGTTGTAGTCATTCTTGTAAAATTTTCGTCACACTTTCGATGACTGTTTAGCAAGCCTTATTTTTGAGTGATTAAACAGAGGAAGGGAAGAAAGGTGGTTGAAAAATTTTATATTATGAGTCACTCCGTCGCCAATCTAGTATATACTATATCTATGAAAGCGAGACACAATGATGTGGCCACGTAAGATGCAAGTTTACAGATGCAAGTCTAGTAGTAGGTCTGTGAAGAAGAAGAAGAAGTATTAGGATACAACCACCCCATCCACAACGATACTGAGAATGATACTTAGTATATGCTACGAAGTTTTGGCGCAAACTTGACTACCAGCGGACTGTTGTTTCTGTTTTCATGTTCAAATAGTGGTTTAAAGTGTATTTTGATAAGTAAAATTGTGCATGAACACAAAAATATTTATTTGCACGCATAGTGAAAATGGCGAAACAAGTGCTCCAATGTTGATATAAGCTTCAAGTTATTTAATCTGCCTAGGCTCCTTAAGAATTGGAGATAATGTCGTCATCGACAGTCGGCTTAAGCTATCGTCATAATTTTCCAAGTTTTTTAAAAATTATTTTGAAAGATGCAGTAACATACTGGGGAAGTATAATAAAAAGGATAATTTGTCATTATTTAACACGGGCAAAAGTATAAATGCACGTGTCCACTATCAAGAAAAAAGTCAAAATTAAGTTGGCAGGTTAGCAGAGTTAGAATTTCTTAAGGTACCTTGCCCCACTTGGATTTTTTATTTTTGATTTTGAGTTTTTTTATTTTTAATTAATTGATCGTCGTTTGTTCGTTAATCGAACATAAAAATTGTTTGTTCGTCTTTTAATTATTTATAATTAATTAAACAAATTTCATCCTTAAGTTGGCCCCTTATTGTAAATTTTAACTTTTATCCCTTAAATTAATTATTTTTTACTAAATATCGTTTGTTCGATCGCTATTGATGATTGTTCGATTATAAATACAACTTAATTGTTAATAATTGATAATAAAAGCGAGCGAAGCGAGCTCGTGACTTGGGGCACCCCGACTCGGACAGGTAAGGTTAGAACGGGATGGCGGGGTCGAGTGAGAGAGCGAAGCGAGCGAACAGAGCCCGCTATTCCCTTTTTATTTTTTTATAAACCACCCAGTAATAAGAGCCCCGCATCATAGATAAGAGTGTATATACGTGAAGCGGGGTATCGTCGACTACTTAAATATATTTAATATTTAACAATTAAGTTGTATTTATGATCGAACAATCATCAATAGCGATCGAAAAAACTATATTTAGTAAAAATTAATTAATTTGAGGGATAAAAGATAAATTTTACAAGAAGAGGGGCCAACTTGAGGATAAAATTTGTTTTAATTAATTATAAATAATTAAAGGACGAACAAACAATTTTTATGTTTGAACAATAACGAACAAACGACGAACAATTAATTAAAAATAAAAATAAAATAAAAAATCCAAGTGGGGCTAGTTTCAGGTACCTAGTTTCATATTATAATAATTCTAAAAATGCGTAGTAGCCTATCTTCTTCATTTTAGTCTGTGTTCTAAAACGTAGTGATTATAATATAGTTATATACTCTTTGAATAATTCCATAGAAAATAGTTCTATGTGGTTGGCAGCTCTGATCAATTTGACGATTGAGTCGACCGAAATGTCCAATGTCGAAAAATAATAAACAGTCTTGAAAACTGGGCCATGGCGTAGGTACGTTAAATCATGTGAAATTTCGCTTATCAGCGTGAAATAAGTCGATTTGTGTTTTCTTTTCAACTAAAACCGCCATGGAACTAGTAGACATTGAAGAATGTCAGCCGGATACATCAACCAGTAGAAAGAAAAGTTTGTGGGCTAAGATTAATAATAGGACGACGTATAGCTATTTAATTAACGTTGTTATTTCTATTTTGTTACTTACGTGTATAGTGTTAGTGCTATATTTCTTCAAAGAATACCTTAAAACTATTTTATATTGGGTAAATTTGCAAGACCCAAAGATAATATTTTTACTATTCATGGGTTTGTTTTTGATAGTGAGTTTTCCGGTGACTATTGGGTACCTAGTGTTAATAATAACAAGTGGATATTTATTTGGGATACTGAAAGGGTTGGGAACGGTAGTGGTTAGTGCAAACTTTGGAGTGGCAGTTGCTCACTTTACTCTTAAGTTGCTCCGAGGGTACCTTCCCTTGGATCGGCTCCTTAAGAATGAGACTGCAAGAGCATTGCTCAAAGTTATTTCTGGACCTCAGGCGTTTAAAATTGTGTTCTTTGCGAGACTGACTCCAATACCATTTGGGCTACAAAACACAATTTTTGCTGTAAGTGATAAACTTTTATTAGATAATAAGATTGAATTAAAACTAGTTTAAGTGCTAAACAAAGGTCTAGTATCTTTTATAATTTGATATCGCATAGTTTTTAATGATTAAACCTCTGATTTAGGTTTAAATAATGGATAGATATTAGTTATTATTTTAGGAATAGTAAGTAATATTTCCAGATATATAATCTTGTAGCAAAGTTTTGCTCTGGTAACATTACCTATATTTTATGAAATAGGTACTTTACACTGGCAGAATACATTAGTGATTGCCAAACTAGGAAAAAAATATGATTGATATGAATATCTCTTCAGTTTCAGCTATATTTGTTACAAGTCTACCAATGTTAAATCAGTCTAAACTATAAAAGTACAGTAAAACTGCTGGGTATAGACCTCTCTTTCTGAAAGGATTTTGGATCAAGGAAGAAAGAGGCTACTGGCATTCTGCTTGTTGTGAGACTTCAGAAGATCTTGAAATATTTTTATGATCTCTTGGATATGCAGGTTTCCCTACAATGTGTGCCTTGGTAAATTACTAAGTACTTTACCAAGGCACACATTGGGCACATTGTGAACAGATTGAAACTCACCTTCATTTGAGCTAGCGGTAATTAAACAAAGTGAGAGACCAAATTACCATTACTATGCCAAAACAATAAGTCTCATAGAATTTTAGTTGTTACTTAAAATTGACATATAATTTTCAAAATTGCTTTGAGGTAAAAGTGAATTTATTACTCCATTTCGTCACATCCAGGAATGTAAGGGGTTGGAAAATGCCAGAAAGACTTCATGACTACAGGTAGACGGCAGTATACTGCTGGGTATACCCGGACAGACCAAAAGGAGCAGTGTCCAAAGTATGAGACATCTGGTACAGCAATTGCCTGCTAAGAATAGTGTTTATGAAAAATCCTTTCACAATGGAATAGGATCATGTTCAGCTCTGGACTTTTACATGCTGATAAAGATTTTATTTTATTTTATAGAGTAAGTGTGACAAATGAGCACACAGTCCATCTGATGGTAATGTAAGGGATGGCCTATTGACATCTACATCTATCTTTGATTAAGAATTAAAATGTGGCTTACTTATCAACCCTGAGGACTAAGATTGAATGCCTCGCTTCTAGTAAAAACATTCTCTGGTTCTCTGCACTCACCATACGATGCATAGCAGCATTTAGCTGCTATTTTACGCTGGTAGTCTGTGAGAGTGTGGTCCCTCCCCTTCGAGACAACCCATTTGTGCTACAACTATAATTTAGCTGCAGCATGGCTCTACCTGATCTAGAAAAAGATTTTTTGGCCAAATTGCTGTTTTGTCAGTTTCGTGTCCGTTTTTAAGGTCCCTGAGTCGTATCGATTCGGAAAAATTGCTGGTGGTAGTTGATTCCACATAGAAGTTGTGTGAGGAAGAAAACTGGACTGCCAATCATCTAGATGGTGTGGATGGTATCGTGAGTTTTGTCACGATGTGCGACGGTGAAATTTAGCAGCTGGAATTAGTCCGAACAATTAGGAGCACTCCCAGTGGTGGATGCGATAGAATAAGCAAAGAGATGCAACATCTCTTTACAGCGTTAGTGAGTCAAGTCGATCAGAAATAACTCGGTCGTCTACGATTCGCGACGCTCTGCACTGCATGCAATCAAGTGAAAGGAGCTTGCACTGGCATGCTCCAGTTCAGAGATGAGAACAGTGTTCCATGTGTGGCTAACTTACGCCCTATAAAGTTGCAAGCAGTGTACTGGAATGAAATACTGTCCCGTTGTACAAAGCACGCCAAGCAGTTTAGAAGTCAATTTGGCCTTCCCTTCTAAATGACCGCAGAACTGAACGTCATTCGAATTGAACTGGACTAGATTTAGTCGCCTCCAATCCTAGACTTTGTTCAACAAAGACTCGACCTCAGACACAAGTTTATTCCCTTTCAACAGATTTTTTTATTTTAGGGATTAAAAAGCAGTTGTACTGTACTAAATCAGGACTGTAAGAAGGGTGAATCATAAGCAGCAACAGCAGCCCAAGCTTGTCTTCAGCTGTCCAAGGCCACGGGGGCACATGTTCGGTTGTTTATGATTAAAACAGTGAATACTTCTGGGAAGCGTTTGGTAGTATACCATTCGGCATTGATGCTACTTCGATCCCGTAAAGGAATTAACACCAAATACCTAAATTTTTACGTGGTAGAGCTACGCTGCAGCTATATTATGGTTGTAGCATGAAGGAGTCGGCTCGACCGTAGTAGGACCACGCTCTTACAGAATACCAGCGTAAAATTGCAGCTTAATGCTGCTGTGTTTCGTATGGTGAGTGTAGAGAATCGGAGACCCTTTTTACTGGAAACGAGGCGTTCATTCTTAGTCCTCAGGTGGACTATGTTTGTCACCCTTATTCTAAAAAAAATACCTTGTCATAATCTTCCTTTTGCTTCTCGATCACTTCTCTTTGGTAGGCATTGGCTCATTTTGGAACAGCCAAACCATCGACTGATGCTTGGTTTTTAGATCGCATTGATAAATCCAAAATTCATCACCAATAATTATGTAATACAACAAGCCGAAACGAGCTTCAAATGTAGGAATCATGTCACGGGACCAATTCACGCGGGCCTGCTTCCGAGCATGGTTAAATTGGTGCGTCACCCAACGTGATACTATCCTTTTTACGCAAAGGAGTTCGCCCGAAGAAATCTCACGAACTCTTTATTTCCCAATACAATCAGCAATATGTGCTAAATTTCATTAATTTTTTCACTTGTTTTCACACGTTTTCATCCGTAAAAGCTGTCAAAGGGTGACACTTTTCTTCATTTCTTTAATTTAGTCAACCGTGCTGAAATTTGTTATACCAGCGATACATTGTTGCCGCTAAAAGTATTTTCTGCATAAATAGTATTTGAAGTTTATCAAATTATTCGTCCGATTTTAGGCGACATTTGAAGGCGTAAAAAGTCATTGTGCAAAAAGTTCTCGACGCAGATCCAATTTGCAATGAAACGCGCTATTAAAAATTGGAACATTTATACTTTTACTTGTGGGTAAATAATCGTATATAAATTATAACTGGCCAGTGTATCATACAAAAAAAAACTTTTGTATGATACACTGGCCATGGCGTAATGACTTAACATTCTAATTTATTTTTTGCTTCAATTTGAAGATGTTAAAAATCATTTTGGATCCTTTTGGCTCACTTTGTAGTGTCCATGAATGAGAGTCCATTGTCCCATCTTATCCAGTGGCCTGAGCGTGAAGACAATTGATGAAAGGATTGCCATAATATGACAGACCAAAATAATTGGTAGAATTTATCAATAATGCTGATATTACATGATTATCCAAACTTCCAATGAACCGTGCAAAACTTGTTTTATTAATATATATTTTTTAAATAATACCTTACGATTTTCTTCTGTATCGTGGGCGCAGTTTACATACATAAATTTCATAAGTACAAACATCCAGACCCGAAACAATCATTTTGTAGGCCATACAAATACTTTTTCCGTGCGGGATTCGAACTCGCAGCCCTCAGCTGCAACTCATTGCTAAGCCACTGCGCCACGGAGCCACTAAATCTATCTAATGCTACATGATAAGAGTTTGACTAACTATGCAGGTTAATTTGTAGCAGTTATTGGTTTGTAACATGTCTTCAAGTTAACAAGTAGTATCAACTAATTTCATTTTCACCAAATTATTTTTATTAATGTTAAGTTGTCTGCACCTTTGTACAAAACTTTTGATAACCAAAAGTGCACAGCACAATAATTTACAATCGGTTCTATGTTTTCCGTAATTATCACGATATGAGATGTATGAGGTACGATGAAATACGGGGCCCGGTTTGTAGTAAAACAATTTTTCAGATGTTTGAGCAAATGTTTAGTTATACGGTTGGATTTTTTAAAATTCTAGAACAGTGCTTGAGGTACTATCTATCCCATCATTCATCATCGTTACGGCCCTTCCACGGCTGAACATAGGCCTCCCCCAAGGAATGCCACAAAGCGCGGTCCTGAGCCACCTTATTATTATCTATCCCATCTGATGGTAAATGGTGATGCAGTTGAAGATGGTATAGCGCGCTTATTTAAAAAATCCTATTCACTCTTGCTTTGAAGACGCCCACATTGTATTCGGATGAAAAGACAGATGCTGGCAACTAATTTCATTCCTTTGCTGTACGCATGACGAACGTACATTAGTAAGTATTTAAATGCGTAAAATACACCTTTTTGTCGTTTAATAAACTTGTAAAATGTACCTTACGCTACAAAAGATGATATTTTTATAGCACACGGTCAACCTTAATTCGATACCCGATTTTATAATCGTAATTTAAGTGTTGCTTGTCAATCACTCTGTGCTGTAAGAAAACATCATGATCTTATAGGTCTGAGAAGTTAAGAAAAATACTTCGAAGGCATGTGAAGTCCAATAATTCATACGAGCGCAGTGGGGTGGATTCTTGCATGCTCTATTACTCTCGCGGTAATGGACGGGAGCAATAATTATTGACCATGACCTGTACTTACCAGCGGGACTTAAATAGTTTGTACTGTTATATTATACGTAATAGAGCCACGCTGCAGTTATTATAGTTGTAGCACGACGACTCATTCGTGCTACAACTCGACCGGGGAAGGTTAACGCTCTCATTTGAGAAACATTATCTCAAGCCACCTACGTAATAAATGATGTACTAAAATAAACTATTATTCCGTAAACAGATAATCTCTAAATAAAATCGATTAAATCGAATCGAATCGTTATTCGATTCGATTCGATTTAATCGATTTTATTAAGACAAATATGTATGTCCGCAATTAATCTAGTTAAACTGGCAATACGAGGGTGACACTGAAAGTTCTTAGAAAATCAAACACTGAACAAACTAGCAAGTTATTAGTTTTATTATATCTTTTCAAAATAGTGTCCATTTACATCAATACATCGCTGCATCCGATGGAACAACTGAGAAAGCACTTTGCCCACTCGTCCTTAGGGGTCTCTTCGACGGCACTTTGAAACGCAGCCACTGCTTCCTCGGCGTCCATAAAACGTTTTCCTCGAAGTTTTTCTTTTATTTTCGGAAATAAATAAAAATCGCAAGGTGCGAGGTCGGGGCTATAGGGCGGGTGACCCAGTAATTCCACATCTGACGTCGGCAAGTAGTCGATTGTTTGCTTGGCGGTGTGCGACGAGGCGTTGTCGTGGTGAAGGAGGATCCTACTGCGAGGTCGTTTCTCCCGAACTTTTTCCAAGACAAGTGGCTAACAATTGTTAGTGTACCACTCTGCAGTAACTGTTTTTCGATCCTCTAAAACAATTGCTGCGTAATGACCTGTCCTTCCGAAGAACGAGGCCACCATCTTTTTTCACCAATCAACACGACGGAGTTTTTGGGCCTCTGTCAAATTATGAGGTATCCACCGGGGACAAAGCTTCCTGACCGCTAAATGTTCATGGAGGATTTTGTGCACTTGACTCATACCGATGCCTTAGTTTGTCCGAACCTGCTGATAAGTCACTCTTTTGTCAGTCTCTATCATACGCCGCACAACACTGATGTTATCTTCAGTCGTCGCCGTAGAAGGCCGTCCCCCACGCAGATCATCGGTGAGATTAGTGCGACCACGCTTAAACTCATTAAATCAGTTGTAAACAGTGGCACTAGATGGGGCTTCATCGTGAAAGGCCAATCGAAGTCTATCATAACTTTCTTGTCAACTTAAATGACATCGAAAGTCATAAAAAATCAGTGTACGAAAATTTTCTCGCGTTAAATTCATGCTGACGTGACACAGACAATTTTCAATTTGCCGCCAAATCGTAAACAAATGACAAATTAATAAAATACATACACAATAATATTGGCAAAGAGTTCCATTTTCAAAATTTGAACTTATTTATTTATTATATCGTTTAAAAGTGGCAAGTTCTAAAAACTTTCAGTGTCGCCCTCGTAATATTGGCAAAGAGTTCCATTTTCAAAATTTGAACTTATTTTTTGTTATATCGTTTACAAGTGGCCAGTTCTAAAAACTTTCAGTGTCGCCCTCGTAACTGTACTTACTTACTTCGTTTGGTGAGCAGCTTCTAATGTATATTGTATATTTGTCTGAATTTATTTTTATGGTGGTAGAGCCATACATGCTACAGCTATATTGTGGTCGCCACGAATGGGTCGCCTCGACCGGGAAAGGATCACCGGGACCACGCTCTCACGGAATACCAGCGTAAAATAGCTGCTTAATGCTGCTGTGTTTCGTATGGTGAGTGTAGAGAACGGGAGACCCTTTTTACTGGAAACAAGGCATTTCATCTTTGTCTTCAAGGATGGCAACGCAACTGCATTTCGATTCTTAATTAAAGATAGATTGTAGGTGCCTATGTACCACAGCATCCACTTACCATCAGGTGGACTGTGTGCTCGTTGGTCACACTTCATCATCATCATTACAGCCCTTCACAAGTCCACTGCTGAACATAGGCCTCCCACAAGGAATGCCACAAAGCACGGTCCTGAGCCACCTGCATCCATCGACTTCCTGCATGTCTTACCAGGTCGTCACTCCATCTAGTGGGGGGACGCCCTACACTTCGTCCGCCGGTACGAGGCCGCCACTCGAGAACATTTTTCACTCGAGAACCTTGGTCACACTTATTCTATAAAAATAAAATAACAAAAAACTGAACCATCATGAAAGAGCGTTAGCTTTGCGCAAGGATATTCTGTATTCAACATTTTCTCGTGACATTTGGACATCATGTGTTGCCGCTTTAGTTATTTACTTCTTCTTTGGGCCGTAGAAGTCTACTGCTGGACATGGGCCTCTTCCGTTCTTTGGAAGTCACGCTTGGCATGGATTGACGAGCCCAGAGTCAGACGTCTTGTACCTTATACGCTGCTGCCTGACGCCAATCTAGGTATATTAAATCTGACACGTCGGACGTAAACGATATGGTTATACAATTAGTCAGATGGCGGAATAGTTCTAATGTCAGACCGTATTTCGGTCACTGCGTATTGCCTCAACGGAGACGTGCTATCTGCGCAGGACAGGATTATAGTGCTTGCGCATAAGCACAGGTGCGCTCTCTATTCTCTCTCTCTTATAGTCCGATGGGACGTTAAGCCGACACGACCGGAGAGAGATCAGGCGCAGGCCCAACACGGTGAAGCACCGCCATGCCATCTTCCTAACTTCGGGCAGCTAATGAGAATTTCTTGTCAGAGAAACTCGATAACTGTTTTTTTGGCCTGACCCGGGATTCAAGTCCGGGACTTCATGATCAGGAGTCGCGTTTACTATCACTGGACGAACAAGGCAGATAAAAGTATAAGGACTATACATCTATACATTAGAAGCTGCTTACCAGACGGTGTAAGTACTGTAAACGTCAGTTTAACTGCCAGACGAAATCCTTTCTTAAAAGTCAGTCAGTCAAAATATTTTTATTTAACATTGGCCTTTACGAAGCACGTTTTGAAAGTCAAAAATGCTACGCCATTGCTTCAACAAGTGACTATCAATGCCCGTGACCTTGATTAAGATAAGTTAAACATTATTTCATCAATTACGGGCTTTCTTTTTGTCTGGTTTATGATTTTTTTTGTTGCCACAATCGTTGAGATTATCTGTTTACGGAATAATAGTTTATTTTATTACATCATGACGTAGGTGGCTTGAGATAATGTATCCATAACATCTCTGTTTTTATTTCAATATGTGCGTCATTGATACGCTGTTTATACGTGCATTGCTTAGCTCTCAATTTTGAATTACTTAATGTACTTAGATTTGAAGTACTTATGTAAAGACGTGCGAATCGATGGGTGCGGATGGTCCAGGACCGAGTTTTGGGGAGGCCTATATATATATATATATATATATATTCAGGAATGGCCTTATCATCATCATTATTACAGCCGCAACAACTCCGCTGATGAATATAGGCCTCTCCCAAGGAATGCCACAAAGCGATGGACTGTAATGATGATGATGAATCGATAGGAGGCGGTATGAAATTCCGGGTCAACTTAATTACTATTATCCTTTTTATTAAAAGTATACTATAACTATTCAGTTTTCAATATACAATATGTAACAAACAACCCGATGATCGTACATATTATAAGCATGGCATTTATGACATTGAATTCCTTTTTTAGTCGTTATTAAAGGATTTTTAGTGTTCACAATAGGTTAGTAACTAAATTCAATCTTGTGAAAAAATGTTATTCGCATAGGTAAAGCAGAGTCTTTGACAATACTCCCCGGCAAATGCAGAGGTAATAATAAGCCCACGTACCTACAATTTGCAAATAAAAATTTATTTTATTTTCATCATCTTCATCATCAGCCTGCGGCAGTCCACTGCTGGATATAGGCCTCTCCCAAGGCGCGCCACTTGCCCGATCTTCGGCTATACGCATCCAGTTTCTACCAGCCACCTTGCGCAGATCGTCGTAGATTTTTTAACGTCGAGTTTTCCGAAGTTATTTCTATGTGTTTGAATACTGATTCTGATAACGCACTTAACGGTAACCACAGGGTTTTTATTTTCCGACGATTTAATATTGTTAAGGTGACATCCCTAGTAACCATGGCAGATATCCGTGTTGGAATATGATGTACGTTTTATCTTATCTATTAAATTACATAGTTTTATTTTATTATCATATCATGTACATTCTAGTGACATAAAAATAAATATCAAACTGCCCGTGATTTTTTAAAATATTATTTACAACCTATTTCAAGTTTATGACCGTCTTCTCTTATCTAAACAATTATGACTTCTTAGTGTCTGTCTTCTAAATAGAGAATAGAGAGGTTCGTGTAAGCTTATTCAAGGTCTACTTGCGGGTTTTCTATTTGATCTTTTTTTATTTTGTTTTTCTAATATATTCCCCTGGTGGGTCAAATTTACCCTTTAGCAATTATCGCGCTCCCGCCGCGGGCATCGATTTCTTTTTTATTAATTTACTGTGTTGCCGGTTACATAACCTGTTCATATTCTTATTCTTTCTTTATAAAAGTACTATAGATATATTGAAAATATTAGGTGCAATGACAGACGCATAATATAGCATTGTGATCGCCTATGAGTTTCTTGGTCACGCGCAAACAAAGGCATAGTAGAGGCGACTTTTCGTCTTTGTCAGCATCATCAGCCCGTAAAAGTTTACTTAAACCGTTACGCATTGCTGTGTACCTGTCGTCTTACACCTTTGACGCTGCTCCCCGTCGCTGGTCTGGGTGTTTTATTCCTGTAATAAGGAGATGGTTATATCGTCAGCTTTCGGAAGTCTGCCTCGTTGGTCTAGTGGTCGTAAATGCGATTGTTGATTATGAGGTCTCGGGTTGGAATCCTGGGCGGCCCAAAAATCAGTTATTGGGTTTTTCTGTAAGAAATTCTCACACCCCATGCCTCGGAAAGCACGTAAGGCTATCGGATTACCGTCCGGTTGGTCTTGTGCCTGATCTCTCTCCGGTCGTATCGGATTACCGTTCCATCGGACTATGAGAGTGAGGATATAGAGAGTGCACCTATGTTTGCGCTTACATACACTTGGGCACTATAATCTTGGCCTGCGTAGATGGCTAGTCTCCGTTGAGACTGGCCGCCGTGACCGAAATAGGTCTGGAGGACATTATTATTATTGTAATTATTACCGGCAGTCATAAGTTCTTTCTGGCATTTCCAAGGTCGCCTGATTCTTTAATCATCTACGGCACGAAATACTTTGGTGTATTGCATGCCTTAAGCGCAAAGCGTACCTACGCGTTTTGTTCTACTAGCGCCTAAAAATCGAGATTTCAACATTTTTTCGCATAAAATCGTATTTTAACAATCATATTGAACATATAAATAGCACATTGTCAGAAAGATAAATGATTGTTGAACTTATTACTATTTTTTTTAAATTGATTAATTGCTATTTTTACATAAAAAAGTGGTTTTAGTAGCTTATAGTGTAGATTTATCAAGTCCGCATGGAGTGGTAAACACGATAACTTTTGAAAATATCAATTGTTTAACTCAATCTATTTTTTAATCTCTTTATCTATCATGTGGGAAGCTATGGAATGTAAATGGCAGGTTAATTTTCTTTTGTTTAGTTATAATTAATTTTTTTCGGCGTCGAAATCTCGAAATTTTCGGTGTTTTGAGCAGCCTTGTAATAATTTATTTTACTGAATAGGCTGCCTCACTCACTTACTTCGGTCTCAGCCGCCGTCGTGAGTGGACACTGTATCAGTTGTTTGCAGCGGCTCAAAAAGATCGCTGTACAAATACAAAATATTCGAAAAACCAAATTTGATACATACTTGATTATTACAATAATCACAGATTTTTATTACAATATTTTAAAAGCACGGAATAAATAATAGTACTACGTACTAAAAGTAAGTAGGATGTAATATTTATACTTAAATACGTCTTGGATTCTATGGAGTGACCTGAATGATGATATGATCCTTTTACGTGGTAGCGCCATGCTGCAGCTATATTAGTAGTATAGTTGTAGCACGAATGGGTCGGCTCGACCGGGGAAGGACCACACTCTCACAGAATACCAGCGTAAAATAGCAGCTTAATGCTGCTGTGTTTCGTATGGTGAGTGTAGAGAACCGGAGACCCTTTTTACTGGAAATGAGGCATTCCACTTTAGTCCTCACGGGTGACAACGCATCTTCATTTTGATTTGTAATCGAGGATAGATGTAGATGTCTATGGGCCGCAGCAACCACTTACCATCAGGTGGACTGTGTGCTCGTTTGTCACCTGATCCTATAAAAAAAATGATGATCATATGAGCATTATGAGTCGTGCACTTTTGGATATTCCAAACTTTTTTTTAAATTGAAGTTTGACATAAAATTATTGGAAAATTGGAAGTATAGTAATAAGGTTATTAGTGAAAACTTGTGTGTATTTAAACTACTTTAAAAAATTTACGTATAATCATGTTATACGTAATTTTTTTAATGCACTTAGGGCATGCACAATTGGATTTACCAATAGTTTTCTCTTAAACTGCCACTACATGGAAGCGTTAAACGATTACTGAAGTCCAATATGTTTGCGGTTTTTGTCCAACAGTGGAATGTTTATGGGCTGATATTGGTAACAAATATGGAAGTGAATTGACCAAGGTTAAAAGTTAGCAAAGCTCGATTTAATAACACTTTAGATATAAAATTCTTGCGGTTAAAAGCTTACTAGTGTTTGGCACACGACCAACTCGGTGGTGTTGCTTTTATCTTACATACTTGAATAACATATCTCCGATGAAGAAGCGCTACAAAGTGTTATGATCATATAGAACTTCAAGCTGTGTAGCTTCAGTTTATTTATTTTTTATATTTTGCCCGTGACTTTCGATATAAAACTGAGATCTATTATAGAAATATTTTATTGATAATAATAGGAAATATGAGTTATAGGAGTTATTATATCTATGTATTATCATTACTTTATAAAATTTTATTCAATACTAGTTTTTACCCGGCTGCGTTGCAGCCACAGAAGAAATAATTGCGAAAATATCTTTTTAATTTGGAATTATATTGTTTAATTGGGAATGATAATACATTCATTGAAGTTGAATGATATATAACTTTCAAATAAATTTGTCTGTAAAATACGCGCGCCACCTACTGTAAGTTAATTGTACTATGCCTATATCCTTCGCGGAAGTGCATGCAATATGTTGACAAAGTTTTACCGCAATCTGATGAACGGTATGGCAGCGCATAAAATACGAACAAATAAATTAATATTAATTTTTATCTATTAGATTTTCCTTGTAAAAGAGCCGGTATATTACATGTTGTGAGACATTACGTCTTAGGCCTCAGTGGTCAAAATGCATCTTTCTTTTAAGTTGGTTGCACTTGTCCATGGACTTCAATAGCCACTTACCATCAGGTGGACTGTGAGATCATGAGTCACTTTAGTTTTATAAAAAGAAATATAAAGCAAAATGTCTTTGTAGACTTTGTAGAGTCCAGATTCACGGTTTCAATACTATTTATATATATTTTTTAAATATATACTCATATATTGATAAGAGTAATTTTGGCGAGACCTTAGGAGTGACAACGCATCTGTGATCTTCGTTTAAAGCCGATTGCAGATGTCCATGGATTGCGACTGGGAGATAGTTGCATCTATCGACATCGATCCGGGCATTTCCACAGTCTCCGAGTCTTAGGACAACAACGGCATGAATTGGGTTAATGCATTTTTATTTCGGATATACTTAGATCGAGATCACCTTGGTAATGAGTGACGCCGAGATCATTAGTGAGAATAAGACACAGAGATAACATTACACTAATGCTTTTAAAGTGGCAGATTAATGTCTTATTATATTATTGAACAGGTAATATAGATAAAATAAATGGACATTTAATTACAGTTTATCTCGCATTAGCATCGCAGTAACATTTCACTGATAACAGCTGAAAATAATAAAAGACTGCCTTTGCCAACCCGCCTGCCAAGCGTGGCAATTGTGTCTCCCCTTATATCTCTATCTCCCCCCACTAATCTAGATCTGTGTTCAGCTGTGGACTTTTGATAGATTGTAATGAATGAATGAAGATCTATAAATCTAAATAGTATAGAAAAAAAATCGCTTATCCGCGTTTGTATGTGTACTCGATTAGAACTAAAACTACTTGGTTAAAAATTCCGTTGTTTATTGCTTAGAGTATTTATAAGTACTTGCTTATAAATACCGTGGACAGCAAAAAGAACCAACAAGTCTATTCTCGACCAACTAAAGATTACTACCAGACTATCCACTATATGCTACCAACGAGTCCTAAGTTATTTTGGTCATATTGCCCGGAGACAACCAGACAATCTGGATAAGTTGGTTGTAGTAGGGAAGATCGAAGGAAAAAGATCACGTGGGCGATTACCTACCCGCTGGTACGACCAGATTCAAAATATAACGGGACTTAATATTCCGACTGCCCTGAGACAAGCCGAGGACAGAGTGGTATGGAGGAAGCTAGTCGACACATCGGTGAAAGCATTTCAGGACAAGCACGACCTTCAGTAATGAAGCACACGAATAAGAAGATAAATACTCTAAGGTATTTGCTATTTACGCTGTCGTGCGCAAATATGCTAGGGGTTGTCAGGAAATTGGAAATAAAATAATTTTCTATGTTTATTATACTCATTATCATTTATTGACATTATGTACACACTTATAAGTTAAAAACATTTATTGTACAAGATCATTATTTATTACTACAAGAAAAAATACATTTACAAGTGTTGTTTTCCCCCGTTGTTGCTCTGCACAAGTACATCCGTTTCACAACTGTTATACTATCTTTAAACTATAGTACTACGTACTACAGGTTTCTTCAATGTTGTTTAATATCCACGATTAAGAATCTACGAGTATAGTCACAGCTCACAGGTCTTCCGAGAACTTGACGAAGATAGATATAATAAAATAAACATGATAATATGTCTCATGTATCTAAATATTCGTTATCTATGTACGCTTAATAATCAAATGCGTCTTAACGTAGTCTTTAAAAGTATTACGTTTGGGCGCCATTTTTCTTGGCTCCATTTCTAGGACGATGGCGCTATTGGCGTTAGTTTTCTCGGCCAATGCGTCGCGACTCGCGACATTTTAACCGCGGTGTTGTCGTCTAGAAAGGAGGACACTCGTCAAACAATTTCAAATGTTTGGTAAATGTCATAAGTTCGGACGTCCAGTGTTATTGTTGATATCAGATCAACACTTACTATAGTGTAAGAGGACATGAATCATGACTATATTTTTGGAGTTTACTTTCATATTTAGCCCGCGGTATGCAAATTAGATTGTGAGCGAAATCGAGTACTTATTGACAACAAGTAAAGTCGTTATGACGCCCCTCTACGTAACACATTCATGAACGCGTGTAGATACGGCGATGATGATTGAATTTAAGCACATCGACACGATATAGGTATATTGTAACAACACATGAAATTCAATCAGTGTGTCAAGATTTTCTTTAGACATGTATATATCCAAGAAAACTTTATTTACCTATTAACCTCTCAGGCCTTGACATTTTATTGGGCCAACTTAGTCAGACCTATGGTCAAGTCAAAGAGTATAGTAGGTCAGGCCAAAGACAATATTTTTTTGTAAATGATGGTAAATATAACTTAGAGTCATTACTCATTACTATGTTCTTATCCAAAATAAAAAATATCAACAATTAAAATATCGCATTACTTGTATGATTGTACGTTGTCGATAAATAAAATGTTTTGAGAAATTATCAATTACCGTGTAGTGGTTGTGTACGAATATTCATATCATACTGTGGGTGTCGTAAGAGGCGACTAGACTGAGTGTTATTTTTAATAACCGTGACGGATGCTCTAGTTCCATATTTTCCGAACCCGTGGTAAATAAAAAATGACTTTCAATAAGTATTATGTAATAATCAATATTGAATAAAATACCATTCTATTCTATTCATAAAAATAACAGTAAAATATCACTTTGTCACGTCCATTACTCATTAGACATGATTAATAAAATCGACATTAGACATGGACCAAAACGTTATTTTTCACCGTGACGTTATTAACCCATTCATTGCGGTGCACGCACAACGGCGTTATTTAAATTGCCATTCTTAGGCGGATTACGCCGATCGGCCTAAATTATATTTTAGCCATAACTTGGCCAATTTCTATTCTAAAGGGATATACTTTTTATATGTGCATGTTTTACATACATACATCATTATAGTCGCAGTTTCTGTAAATAATGATTTTAGAAAAATAACAAAACTATCCTCAGGCGCGGAAAACGCCGAACGGCGTCTTCCAAAGGTTATCAACATTAAAAACATTTTGATTAAATATTTATTTTGCTATTTTATTTTATGGAATTAAAAAACAGTTATATAGGCTTTCTTTTTCGCGAACCAAATGGTCTCACACCGTCACTCAATAAACTCTGTGACGATGGTCGAGCCTCACCTTCAAGTCATTATTAATTATTAAGTGAAATAAATTACGCTGCACTAGAAATAGTATGTAACTGAATACCCTTCTCGATGTTTTCTCTTCCCTTCAACTACTAATTCAAAACTCTACTTATTATACTTAGTACATTTAAAATAGCAGACTAAATACTATTATTAAAAGTATTAACTTAAAAATCAGAGAAAGGTTCAATCTCTGGTCATATTTCAATAATTCCGAAATTATTAATATAAAACCAATTTCTTTATTCAGTGTAATAAGAAATCTTTCTATAAAAATATCCCTTACTTTATACTGAATAGAAAAGAAACAAATTCACTTACTATTTCCAGCCATATTTATGGTAAATAGGAAATTGCCAGTATTTTTAATAAAACTGCACTGTTAATCACAAAATAACTTATTATATACAAATGAAATTTCGCCACTGAGTACGCAGTCACTTGCACATGGCGTAATCTGATGAGCGTCAGTAAAATTTCGCCTAAATAAGCAAGAAATAATTTTCATGTGCGGGAAACGCCGATCGGCGTCAAAGTGTTTAAATGATATGCGTTAAACGCCTACCGGCGTTAGTCCTTTGAACCGCCCGCACCTACGTAATAAGTGAGATTTTTTGAGCGGCCTTGAATGGGTTAATCACTCATGATTAGAGGCGACAGAGTGAAACAAATCAGAAGATGGGCAGCAGCGTCTTCCTAATAAAGACTAAAAATAAAAAACTGCGGTTGCCAACCCGCTTAGCAAACGTGGCAACTATGGCAAATATCCCGGCAATATATGGTGGACGCTTATGATCTATAGTGGACTTTAATAGACTAAAAAGGACGATTTTTTAATTTAGTCTCGGCGAACGCGGGTGTTCCGTGCTATATTTAGAACAGCGTTGTCGTGCTGGGCGACATTTGCGGCAGTAAAATCTTGAGCCCTCTTTATTTCTATGACCAATGGCAGTAGTGGATTGTTACGACCTTATGATAAAGAAAGAATTGTAAGGAAACCAAAAGGAGAGGAAGGGGAGGTTAATTTTATTATTTGAAAAATATTTATGTGTAAAAAGTCATCAAACATCAACATCAAACAATTTATTAAACAAGTTGCATAAACAAGTCCAATGGTTAAAACAGTAATAAATAACAAAACCAAAAGTTTCCTGAAAAGAAAAATTCAAATATTATATGTCACTTTCACAACTAAAGCAAGTCGTACAACACCCCATATGTTAAAATCCATCAAGCAGTTTAGGCTACAGAGCGTGTAAAGAAAAATACATCCATACATGCGTACTCGAAAACATTACCCGTCTTCTGAAGTAAAACATCACTGATGACTGACTGACAGTTCTACAGCGTACCGGTTCGTTTCTGTCGCTATATGAGACATGATGCTATCGTCCCAATATTGGCGGAATGCCTCATGCACTTCCGGACGGCATGGTTGGCCCAGTTGTTTCCGCAAGAAACGTTTCTCTTTCACCTTGAAAGGAGTCCATGGGGCGCCAATCAAAGTTAAGAAGTTGCATCTTCGAATAGGGCCGCACGTCCAATGCCATCTGCCCCATCATCATTATCATTATCTACTTCCATCCTTCTCCTTTCGGCCCTCCTCTCCCGAGCTTCCCTATTAGCCACCAGTCTCAAAATCCTATCTCGCAAACTCAGGCACATCATCATCTGTCACATACTTGTATAAGTTGGTCGCCGCGCCACCACGATGAGGAGACGGAGGCGAGCACCACGGGCGCGTCGACCGCTTCGTGCCCGTCGCCGGCCTGCTGTTACCCGCACGCACCGCTCAGCACCACCACTCGAACTCGCCAACACCTCGTGGAAAAGTTCGTGTTCGTCCGCGAACAAGTACTTGTCGCCGTCCAACCGCTCAACGACAACGACCACTTCTGGACTAACATTTCGTCTACAAGGCATATATAAAAACAATATAATATAATTGAGTGCATACATATTTTATAAAACACTATATACAAACACAAAACAAAAATAGTTTTATTAAAATAGCGATTTACATTCTGTAAATACAAGGAACAAGCATAAATAGATAGATTTTTTAGCGCACAATGAAGTGTTATCAGATAGATACAAAATTGCATTTTTTTATTATAAACCATAAAATAGTAATAAAGATACATAAAATAAAATGGTATATAAGTACATAGATAGGATGAATACATACTTATTAATATCTTTATATATAAAATTACGTGTCACATTGTTTGTCTGCGATGAACTCAAAACAAACAAAATTGTTCTGCCCTTTCCGAAGACAAAGGGCTGGAAAGGGCAGAACAAAGTCTGCCTGGTCAGCTAGTATGTTTATATATATATATATATATATATATATATATATATAAACACAATATATGTTTTAAAACTATTACATATAACATAAATGTGCAATAAGTATAAACAAATACTGTAACTAGACAATAGAAGAATAATTATATACAAATGAATTAGATTGAATCAAAGATGAAAGTAGTAATGTTAGTTATACCAGTTACTAGACTCCAGAGTCAGTATAATTCCTTCATGGGGCAACATAGGTATATGTATTTATAAGAAAGTCCCAGAAAATATACAGACCTTATCAATGAGTTATAAATTTTAGTAAGCAAAATTGTTTAGTAAAGGTTATTATCAACCATGTAAACCCTGGAACCTTGGGAATGAGGAGATTGCTACCATGCTGTTTCTAAATGTTTTCATACTAATTTTATTCTATAAAAGTTATCATTGTGTGAATTAATTTATTTAATAAAAAGTCCTGCTGGGTTTCTTGCTGGTCACTCCCAGGACAGAGACTTTTCATATCTCTAATTTATAATATACAATTGAAATTCTTCACTCTCTTATGAGACAGAATTTTAAAACTGTGGTAGCTTCTACTTGCATACATTTTTGAAAAGCTTTGATACAAACATAATAACAAAATTTACTTACGGAAAAGGTGGTGACGATGCCAACGGCGGATTTTCTTGTGCTGGCTCGGTGGAAGATGCGGTCCTAAAGGAGATTTGGACATTCCAACTGCTGGCCATGTTCAATGGCCAGTAGGATAACTCATTGAGTTACCTAGTCCCCTGATGCATATCCGTCTCCTGAAAACATGTATGATAATAAGACATTATAGATATGCATATGACATATTTTTATGGTTATGAATTAAATTGACCAGGATGGTGCTGCTGCCTTTTATTTAGTAAGTGAGAAAATCTGAGACCCTTTTCATAGACGCATGTTTGCGTTATATGATAGGTGTAGATAATTTATCATTTATCACCGCCAACTTCTTGACACAGGGTGCTACTGAGACTTTCTTGACGGAAAAACTTAATAAATGATTTTTGACCCGACCCGGGATCTCGAACCTGGGACCTCATGATCAGCAGTCACTTTATACATCCAGTATATGCACTCATATTTATAATTATAATATAGAAAAAGTATAATAAATTACTTACAACAGAATATGAAAACATTTCTTCCTCTCTGTCACTGAGATATTCGTCGTCCGAGTCGCGAAATAGCTCGTCAAATTCCGCCATTTTTCTGAAAATAGATGTAGTACAGTACACACATTTGAACATTTTGTCTTCATGAGGCTCGAAAAGAGTTAATAGAAAGTTTATAAATTTACATATAACATATAAGAATAAATAATAAGAATAATATTAAGAATTATGAGATACCAAATTACTACACTCAAATAACTACTATGTAGAAAAAAACACTGAAATTTCATAAAGAAAAGAAATATATAACATTATTATATCGATATCGTAATAATATACACTCATTAGAGCTCTAATAAAAAATTCAATCATAGGTATATAGTTTATTACGCTATCTTTGACCAACGCCATTTTGTTGAAAACAATTTCGCCATAATATTCACGATATATCGAAATTATAACATAAAACGTAATTTTCGCACATTGACTTTGTAAAATATGAAAATTTGTGTTTTTACATGATTTATGGTGATAATTTATACCTTATATTTCATTTTCAGTTACTTATTGACTATTTTATTTCATATGTGAACGACAGTATTTGAAGTACCAATTTTATAAATTTAGTAAAATTGTTACGAGACGAAATATATGCAAATAACTTTTTATAAACTGTGTAATTACTTACCTTTGTATAAAAACTCACAACAAACTTTCCTTTAAAGGGTACACTTATAACTTATAATTAATACAGTGGCTTCTTGCACTCGCGCGGCGAACTAGATGTACTGTAGTAAACGCGACGCATCATGGCGGAAACTAGTAATTTGACGTAAATTCTCTTAATTTATAAAAGCGTAATTTAGTAACGAAACTAATTCTAATAAAAATTTTAGAATTTGAGTTGTATAATTCTTATAAATATCATTTAAAAAGAATTGTTTTGAGGGGTCTACAAGGTGACATTTGAATATCTCTTGTGTACTCCAAAGTGTTCAAAGATTAATCTACCATTTTTTATATAAACATTGACTTCAAATGAGATTTCAGATAATTATGCAGAGAAAAAAAAACGCAAGTGTGAAAACTGTACATCATGAAAGTTTAATTTTTAAATTAAAAAATAAAGTAAAATATAAACCTTTTAAGGGCGGCTATTAATTAAGAGTTAGTAATAAAAAAAACACCCATGACATTCATATATATTATATGCTTCTGCATCGGTTGAGCATACTCAGAATGAGGTTGTCAATATCCTGTTGAGGAATATCGTCCCAGGTCCTACTGAGATGCTTTAAAAGTTGTTCTTCTGTAACCAGATTTTCAGGGAAATCCTAGGAGCTCTTCTTTGGAGCATATTCCAGGCATTTTTAATGAGATTCAAATTTGGGGATTGCGCTGGACATTCTAGGGCCGTGACATCATGTTCGTAGAACCAGGCTGTTACCACCCTGGCCGTATGTGAACGGGCATTGTCGTGCATAAGCAAGAAATTGTGACCCATTTGTGTTCGATGTGGTAAGACTATTTGTTCTAGCACCTCATTACAGTATTTTTCAGCCGTCATAGTGCACTGTATTCAAACGAGGTACGTGCTTCCACCAAAACGAATTCCAGCCCACACCATAATTGTACCACCTTGATATGGATGAACTTCTTGAGGGTGCTGAAGCCGGCTTGTACGTCCAGGAACTCTCCAAACACGTACTTTTCTCGAATCAGGATGAAAAACAAATCGGGATTCATCGGTGAAAAGCACCAACGACCATTGATGAGGTTCACTTGTTCTCTAGCCCATTGCAGTCCTCGTTCATGATTTCCTCTTCTTAGAGCTGGAACCGGAAGTGATCTAAGAGCATGAAGGTTGGCTTCGAGCAGTCTCCTCCTTACAGTTTGGTCACTCACAAGCACCTGGTGTTTAGACTGTAGCATTTATACCAATTGCATCGCTGCAATGGTGTAGTAATGCGGCTTGGCCTGGTTGTCTCTCCGCCAACTCCCTCGTGGCACATTTTGCCTGGTGCCTATTGCCGCAGCGGCGTCACATTGAAAAGCACCAGCCTGCAGCAATCCCACTGCTCTTAACATCTCTTCTCCAGTTAAATGTCGTCGTTGCATTGCAATAAATTATATAATAATTATCACAATCAACCCAAGTTGAATCAAAAATATGTATAAATAGCGGTTTTCAACTAAATCGAAGAAATACCTTTTGGCAGCTGTCACATTTATTGGACTAGGCATTACAACTGAAAAATCGTTACCTACAATATTCGATTCTTAAATAAATAATAAACGATTGGTAATCATTTATAGTTTTATCTAGATTAATAACAGAATAAATTAGAAACGGATGACTCAAACCACAAAATCTCTTAGCGATAAGATTATATAAATTGAAAACTGCACTCGATTAAAAACAAATTTATTTAATAACTTTTACTACAACTACTTCGTTAAGCTGTCGTCGGCATCATAGTTGTTTACATTAATTATTATGAACTTGATTTTCTATAATTCACTCAAAAATGTCTCTTTCATAGTCGTTCATAATAATTTTCTTTGTTTTCCTCCATAATCTTGGCCCAGTGATCGCTTGTGTAGTACAGTGCAACCTCGATATAACGAAACTAAAGGGAATTAGAAAATATTCGTTATAATGAGGTTTGTTATATATATAGAGGCTAAGTGGGACTACGATTCGCTTTAACAAGGTAAGAAAAAACCATCTGAGCTACCACGGCTAATGTTGAGGTTAACACCTAAACAAGTTTTCTTACTTTTTTAGCTATTAACCTCAACATTAGGCGTGTTAGCTCAGATGGTTAGCGCTCGCTGTAAATTTCACAGTACGCGAGCAACTCTGGTTCGATCCCGCCGGCACCAATGAAATTGTTAATTGCAATTTTAAGTGCTGATTTACCACGTGCTCGGCGGTGAAGGAAAACATCGTGAGGAAACCTGCATGTCTGAGAAATAAGAAAAAAAATATTTCGAAGACGTGTGAAATTCGCCAACACGCATTGGGGCAGCGCGGTGGACACTTCCTTGCCCTAAAACCCTCTCAGTAATGCAGTGATTCCTAACCAGTGGTCCGCAAGAGTTTAAATATGGTCCGCGAAAGGTTTAAATATTTTACCTACCTAATCCTTTTAAATAACATATTTATTATTTTCTCGTCGCGCGGGCATTGCAACAACGCGCGTCGAGTTGCAACCAAAATCGCAATTTTATACCAAACATGTATGATATATTTTACAATAAATACATATCATCATAAACACTCACGCCTGTCATGTCATCTCTGTCATGTTTGTCATCACGCATGTCACCCAGAGGGTAGGCAGAGACTACGGACTTCCATTTGGCACGATCCTGGCACACCTCTCTCGCCTCCTTTACATCCATATATCTACGCATACACGCTCGTCGGTTAAGGGTACCCTAATCTGGCCCATTTTCAATATATCGCCAATTTGGCCGATAAACCTTCGTCTAGGGCGTCCTTTCCGACTTTGCCGTTCACTTCTGCAGCATAAATTTGCTTTGTCACTCTTTCTTCATTCATTCTTTCTACATGACCAAACCACTGAAGCATTCCTTTTTAATCCTGGTCACAACGTCATCTTGCAAACCACACTTTTCTCTTATCACACTATTTCTCACCCTGTCATTCAGATTCAGCCCTAGTATACTCCTTAATGACCGCATTTCTACAGCATTTATTCTACTTCTTCTGCTTCATTTCATGCTTCTGCTGCTTGATTCATGCTTCTTCTGCCAGACCCAACTTTCACTACCATACATTAAAGTAGGGACTAACACAGCATTATGAATTGCCAAAGTGCCTTTTTGACACATTCTGACACTTCACAATAGCGTGTAGAGCCCCATTCACACTATTTCCTGTGTTCACTCGTCGTTCTATATCCTTATCATATCTACCATCCCTGCTCTAAATCCCTGCAATAAATACACAAATTATAATACTGTAAATGAATGCTTCTTTTCAGTTCATCGTATAATTATGTTAAAAATTGTGATTAAAATTTATTGTTAGATTAACATAGTTTCTTCTTTCACCTTGTGGTCCCTGCTAACAACAAAGAAATCAAAGTGGTCCCTAGTCAAAAAAAGGTTGGGAAACACTGCAGCAATGAGAGGAGGCCTGTGCCCAGCAGTGGGACGTATATAGGCTGTAACTTAACTTAACCTCAACATTACGTACATACTCATCTGCTTACCCTGTTAAAGCTAATGATTTCCACTAATTAATGAAAATACACTTGAATAATGATGACTGTCTTACTAAGAATTCAACGTGTCTGAACCTTATCTGTCTTGACAAGACATGATTTATTGTGGAATTTAGTGGGAAATATTAATGGGAGAGGTGATGTCAAGGTTCTAAGTTGAAAAAATTCGTTAAATAGAGATAAATAATACCTTCTTTCTGCAATGATTAAAAATTCGTTATAAAGAGGTTTTTGATAAATGTATTCATAATGTAGAGGTATATTTTGCATTAGCTTTTACGGGCAGTTCTAGGGATTTCGAAAAATTGATTAAATCGAGGAATTCCTTATATTGAGGCTCGTTACATCAAGGTTACACTGTAATTGTATTTTGTACAAATCCTTCTCTAGCGGATCCCACATGGCTAATTATGAGGCGTCCACCTTTTTCTATCGGCACGTGTCATCTGTCCATACGGCACAGTGTGGTTGGCATTTAGCCATGTTTCATCAATAAAAGTGCGTTGTACCAATTGGTTATATTTTTATTTTCTCGTAAAAATGTTATTCTTTACATTCATGTCTCAAAGTAATTATATTGTTGTTATTTGTCATTTTTTTGTATCGGAAGCCAATTCCTTTTCATACCTACTACCATTGTACAAGGCAAGGCATCTTTCAACTTCGCCACAGTGGGATTCACAGAAATTATTAAAAAAATTACTTCTTTAATTCATGGTTCATATAATTTATGCAACTCTAAAATATTTTTAATAGAATAAGAGTGACAAACGAGCACACAGTCCACCTGATGGTAGCGTAAAATAACAGCTTAATGCTGCTGTGTTTCGTATGGTGAGTGTAGAGAACCGGAGACCCTATTTACTGGAAACGAGGCATTCCATATTAGTCCACAAGGGTGACAACGCATCTACATTTTGATTCTTAATCTAGGATAGATGTAGATGTCTATGGGTCACAGCATCCATTTACAATCAGGTGGACTGTGTGCTCGTTTGTCACCCTCATTCTATAAAAAAGTTCGCCAACACGCTCTGGAACATCGCAGCGAGAACACTGTTCGAAAAATCACCTATGAAATTACATCAAAGCGTAGTTTCCTGATATATAGTAGTATTTATATTGAGTCTGTTGAGCGAGTGTTTATTTTCATCATAAACGTATATGCGATAAAAACTCCGGCACTAAACTATTCCTCGCCGTTTTACGTAAGTAATAAGATTCTGTAGCTTTTCACCGACCTATTTTTATTGGAATCTTTTCGGGCAATATAGGTATTCAATCTCCCTAGAAATGTGTTAAAATACATTTAATCGAATCGAGCCTTATTGGTTACTGATTATTTCAGAAAGAGCATACTCCAATCTTATTTGTCTATCGCTTTCCGAATTTGGTACTCCAACTACTGTAACGTACTCCAGAAGTAATATTTGATGAAGCATTTTGAGTTTGCGGTAGATAACAGTATAAAACGTATACGATGGCAGCACAGAATAAATAATAATAGTACTACGTACAGAAGTTGCACTCCTTTGATGTTGACTGCTTGCCGATGTTATAATAGCCTGCATAGTTATTATTAATCAGATAAATCGTGCACGCAAGCTAAATAAAACCTTATCGCTGCGTAAGAGTGTCCGTATTACTTACAATTTATTAGTGTTCTCCTTTCTACGTCACGACAGATTTTCCGTGGTTACTAAGGGCTGTTAATAAAGAGTTAAAAAAATACATTGTGAAATTATAAGTAAGTTACTTAGGTGAAGTACCTATTCTGACTATGATCGACCATATTTCCGCTACTATGTGAGTTCTGAGGCCCTAGACAAAGTCATATTTTCAATAATGATAACGAAGTTAGAGAACTCCAAAATGTATGGAATTGACATATGCTTTCGAAAGATCACGTGATCGATCGTTTTCGATCGCTAATTGCTAGACAATGTCAAACTGCGTAACGAAGCGATAAAGAAAACTAACAACACGAACGATATTATCTTAGCTATGCGTAGACAAGTGGCACTTTTGACATTCTAAATCGCTAGATGTCGAAACGTTCATTCGACAACTTAGCGAACACTTGAACCCTTTAGAAAAGCAAAATAACATGGCTAATTGTTAGTCAGCTGTTGGTGTTGTTTGCATCAATTATTGCTTGTTTCTTCTATTTCGTGGTTTTTTGATAAAAATGCATACGTTGCGTTTACTAAGGGCTGCACATAATGAGAGTGTGTGGTTGAGGCGTCAAAAAAGATACAGTTACCGGCAAAGAATGGAAACAGTGGAAGATATGCCTGAGTTACTGTTTGTTGAACATTTCCGTTTGAATAAGAGCGCCTTTCGGCGGCTTTGTAACGATTTGCGTGTTCACACGTCGTGATGCCCAACGCATGCAACTTGCAAGGCCATTCGTCGGGGATCGCGCTGCTTGGCTCGTAAGACCTAGTTAGATAGTGTAAACAACAAATAAACCCGAAATACGATTCCTAACAGAAATGTGATCGTATTCTACTTAGTTAAAAATCTTGTAAACAAAGTTTTAATTTCAGTATTTTGTGCTAATAGAACTTGAAATATTTTAATTACAAAGATAAGTATAGGTATGTAAGTAGGTACTTGGGTAGTGAAGTAAATTTCAACTAAGTTTTGTAATAAAGTACTTAGGTATTACTTCTGTAGTTAAATAATTACTTAATTCTTTTTTCGCTATAAGTACCTATCTAACAAAAAAATGAAATAAATTCACCTTTCATTATCCTTCGGTAACTTAAAAAATGATATAGGTACCTATCTGAATCCTTTAAATTGCTCATTAAGCATCCATCCCCGCAACAATTACAGTAGGATCAAAGTTTGGCCATTATAATTTATTAAATAGATAGTTAATATACCTACATATATATTATTCTTAAATTACATTAAAGCAATTTCAAGTATTTTATCCTACAATTAAATATAGTAAACACTGAACAAAAACTATTTCGATGAATATTTCAACAAGTATTTACAAAAAACTATTTACGTAAACAGCGTTAAAAAACTTTAACATTCAATCGCCTAGAACGCGCTAGCCCCGACTCCGTTTTGCCCCGGGGGCGCCTCGCGGTCGTAGGTAATTATTTCACGCAGGTAGCAAGAGTGACAGAGGCCTGATGGCAGTGTATAAAACCATCTCTCGTCTCGAAATATATTTACATAGCGGTAGGCAAAAAAAAAGGGTGGGCTGTAATATAGTTGTGGTGCAGGCCACTATCGCTGTTGTAGCCCTGTCTATCACTCAATTAAGATAATATAAACCAGTTCCTGGTTACAAATAAATAAAATTGAAGTGTCTGTTTGTGATGTCAAAATAACAGCTTTTTACTAAATGCATATGAAAGTATATACGGTACTTATAACAAATATACAATTTTTAAAATTTTCGTCTGTCTGTCTTTTTGTTCCGGCTAATCTCCGAAACGGCTGGACCGATTTTGACGGGACTTTCACTGGCAGATAGCTAATGTTATAAGGAGTAACTTAGGCTACTTTTATTTTAGAAAAAGGTATAGGGTCCCGCGCATAAAAATTAAAACCAAATTACACGCGGGCGAAGTCGCGGGGTACTGCTAGTATTGAATAAAACTATTTTTTTTACGGATTTTACCGTGTTTAATTTACTCAAAAAAAAAGTAAATTAAACGCGATAATATCAGTACAAATAGTTTTATTCAATGAGTAAGTAATGTTCGCGTAAATATTAGGTCCTTACATATGAAATTAGCGTTTTGTCGTACTGACCATTTTGATCTGAAATATCTCCTCTTTGGTTAAGAATTCCAAATTCAAATTTATAAATTCATTTAGCTGGTACATTTGAGTTTTGAAAACAGTCATTCATTTGTTTTTTCCTCATTATTTTATTCTTTGGCGTCGCTTATTACCGCACAATGGAAAACATGAAATATCGGTATATTTACGAGTACGAGTTCTACAGTGGCATCAGTGCTGCAGAAACAGCTCGAAGGATTAATTATGTGTACGTCGCTGGTGTCGCGAAAGAAAGCATGGTACGTTTTTGGTTTCAACGTTTTCGTTCTGGAAATTTCGACCTTCAGAACCAACCCCGTGGACGGCCGGAGACCAAAGTGAAAATGAAGAATTAAAGGCTATTGTGGAAGCGGATACATCACAAAGCACTCCAGAGAAAGCTGCAGGCTTCGGGTAAGTGATAAAACTGTATTAATCCACTTGAAGCAAATCAGGAAAGTAAAAACTTGAACGATGGGTACCTCATGAATTGAGTGAATCGAACTTGCAAACACGCGTTGACTGCTGTGTTACTTTGCTCAACCGACATAATAATGAAGGATTTTAAATCGAATCATTACTTGTGATGAAAAGTGGATACTGTACGATAATCGGAAGCGCTCGTCGCAATGGCTGAACCCTGGAGACCCAGCCAAATCCTGCCCTAAACGAAAATTGACTCAGAAAAGTTACTTGTGAGTGTTTGGTGGACTAGCGCCGGTGTCGTTCACTACAGCTTTCTAAAATCTGGCCAAACGATTACGGCAGATATCTATTGTCAGCAACTGCAAACCATGAAGGAAGAACTAGCTGCTAAACAACCGAGATTGGTCAATCGCTCTAGGCCACTGCTGCTTCACGACAACGGAAGACCACACTGCACAACAAACAACCACTAAGTCAGATGAGCTACAATTGGAATATCTGCGACATCCACCGTACTTCCCGGACCTTGCTCCAACAGATTACCATTTTTCCGGAATTTGGACAACTTCTTACAAGGAAAAAAATTCAACTCCGATGCGGCAGTCCAAACCGCCTTCAAAGAGTTTATTGATTCTCGCCCCATGTTTTTTAGTAAAGGGATCAATGAACTACCTATGAGATGGCAAAAGTGCATAGATAACAACGGTGCATACTTTGATTAATAAATATATTTTACAAAAAAAAATTGACTTTATATTCCTCCCGTACAAAACGCCAATTTCATATGTAAGGACCTAATATAAGAAATCATTAAGTATTTCATATCTTAATTTGTTACGTAGTGTTGCCACATTATCTCATTTTGTTATGTAGTATAGCCACATATAGCCACGCAACGGGTTATGGGTTATGGCTGCTGCACGAATGAGCGTTCGACCGAGAAAGGTCCACGTTTGCAGAGACTACCAGCGTGAAATGACAGTGTAAAGCTGCAGTGTTGTGGCTGATTTACACAGGGTCAGTAACTGGCTCCAAATTCCAGGCAAGTCACTGCTGACCCGATACTGACATAATGTAAATAGATTTAGAGTCAGTACAGCACTGTCGCGCCAGTGCTGAGTTCAATATTCCTGCTTGAATATTTTGAAGTCGGTCCACTCCCCTCGCGACCCGCGCCAGCGGTATTGACCTTGTCTAAACGACCAAGTCAGTACTTGGCAAGTACTACTTGGTCAGTCGCTCGCGCTGCATTGTAGGGTGACGTCACGTCAACAACAAAGCAGAACCTCCAGTTTATTTTCTGTCGTCTATCCATTTTCTTATCCAAAGTAGTTTCTTTTTAAATGTAGTCCGGCATTATAATTCTGTCCTGCGTAGATGGCTAGTCTCCGCTGAGACTGGCCGCCGTGACCGAAATTCGGTCTGGAGGACAATATGATTAATGTTAATGATTTTAATGTTAATGATATGAGGAGTAGTAGTCGCGCTTACGATCGCTACACCATAAAATAAATAAATATCTACACATGTATAAATAAAATGATATCTGTCTGTAATATCGAAATAAATGCCTTTTATTGAGCTTATTTACATGCCCTAAAGACATGCATAACCGTTTTAAAAGTATTGTCTGTCTGTCCGGGCTAATCTTCGGAATGACTGAACCGATTGTAATAAAACTTCGCCAACAGATAAAGCAATACCAAGAATGAGCTAGGCTATATTTTATCAGATAAACTTTGAGTTTTTTTTGAAAAATCGAAAAATTGATAAAATAAGTCTTTGATGATTATCTAAAATCTGAATATTTCGTTATAAATTTTACAGCGTACCGCCCGATTTGTATGACGCACGCTCTGCCACGCAGTATGCTCCGCCGAACCCATAAAAACCATTGTGGATCATCATAACGCTTGTACATTTTTATTCGATGGTGATTAAAACAGGGATGTCATGAAATCGTACAAGAAAAATGTTATTTTTGCCTTTATATTGACTGCTTACATTTATAACGAAACATTCATCACTCTTACTACTTCCATTATCTTATACAGCCTATAAAAATCCACTGCTGAACATAGGCCTCCCATAGTTGAAACATTTAGCAGGCGGGATTCGCAGTGTTTCATTATTTTTAGTTGTTATCAGAATGATCCTTTTCCGACACTCTCGGGACGATATTGGGCAGTGGTTTATTTTACACTGCCACTACAAGGTATTGCCGCAGTTCCATTACGATAAGATAAAAAAATAATTTTAAAGCACTGAATAACACACTATAATTGTGTTGATATCACGCAAAAGTACGTTGTATATTTCCAAGTGTAATTTTCATAAGTCACAGGTTCTTATCTTTTAAATTACCATTAACCCGCAATGTTCCACTTTGAGTAAATGAAAAATGTGCCGCGAGCATGTCTAATCAGGCGAAAAATGCGTTGCGTGTACGTGTGTTGAAGTAATGTAGGTAGATGTAGAATACATCTACCTACCTTAGCACATACACATAGCATTGTACGGGTATTTTTAACGCGAAATGACGTGCTCAAGGAAAAAGCTTTTTAGTTTTTATTGTTTTTTTTTTTCACGTAATAGCAGCGTTAGGCAATCCATTTTATATACCTCCTTCCTATCCCTTTTTCGTATACAATAAAAAGGGTCTCCGGTTCTCTACACTCACCATGCGAAACACAGCAACATTGGGCTGCTATTTTACGCTGGTATTCTGTGAGAGCGTGGTCCTTCCCCGGTCGAGCCGACCCATTCGCGCTACAACTATACTACTAATATTTTAATAGGTTTGTTAAATCCGTATAATTATTATGACCAATTTATTTTATCAAGGGAATAAATTTATATTGCAAATGCAAAATTATTAATGTCCTCAGTGAGTTTGCGTGATTTTAGGTGAGAAATAACTCCTCCCTGAACGGGTTCCCGCCCTGTCGTGGCGTGGGGGTAAGTAGCCGTGGCTTGGTAACCCATGGTAAACGTAGGACGACTCACTTGGCTGACCCGAAGTGAAGGGCTGAAAGCGTTTCCGCTGATAGCACGAATGGGTCGACTGGAACCCTGTTCCATTCGACCCATTCGTCCTACAACCATAATATAGCTGCAACATGGCTCTACCACGTAAAGCCATTAGCCAATTTTGTTCCATGGGTGTCGTAAGAGAATATGCGAAAAATATTTTATGCATTTATTTGGCGGTATTATCATCTCGTTGACACTAGTCGTTGAATACTCACATCTGCGAAAGATCTGGATCGCTGGATACTGCGATCGTCATTCGTCCTACTGTCATTGCTCCTCAAGAAAAAGATCGATTAGACGCTCCTCGATAAACCGGCTGACCCATCATTGCTTCTTCTTCAAAGCTTCTGCGTCCTCTTTTAATTTCAGCAAACCAATTAAAAATTGTCCTCGCACCAGATAGAGCGACGACCTGGTAAAAAATGCAGATACAAGTTGATGGATGCATGTGGCTCGGGGCCGTGCTTTGTGGCATTTCTTCGGGGAGGCCTATGTTCAGCAGTGGATTTGTGAAGAAACAATGATGATGATGATGAATTAAAATTAGCTCGTGAGCAAGATCACTCACCGAATGTTCAAAGCATTCTTGCGACTATAAAACTCTTTTATAGTCGTAATAAAACATAGCGCAAAAATCAGTTCCACTTCGTTCCAATTGATGCAAGGTACTAAATATCATAGATATGGCATAATCAATGGCTGCTAGCGAATTCCGCCATTTTCTCACAAAAATTGCATTTTTCGAATAAAAATGTTTATATTATTAAATGTCCCATTTTAAAATTTATCAGTAAATATCCAGCCTTCATAGTGATGTATAACTTGCCAGTGTCAAATAAATGAGTAAAGAGTACATAACTTCTTTTGGCATGATCCTTGTATCACTCATTTCACTTGACTTAGACTGTCAATTACAAAGTCGGTTGTACAAATTTTTTAATTTTAAATTATTTAAATCGAAATTTAACATAATAATTTCACAAACGTGATATTATATTAAGTCGGTCAAGTATTGGCTGGTTGCATTATAGTTTTTCTTTTATCATATACTACCCCATACTATAATATTTTACTTACTATTTTAAATGTGTTTGTATGAAAAATAAATTTTTTTCTTCGTTCACTTGGTCCGTGAAGGAATTGAACAAAAACCACCACTTAGCTACTGCACTACCAAGCATTCGATTTATTTCTAGTAGTTTTCATTCTGTTAGTCGTATTCAAGGTCGTCTTTTATCATGTTAATGTTATGAAAGCAAACGTTTATCCAGCAACACTTCCGAGCCGTCAACTCCGCATGATAATACTATTAACACAGGAATATAATGAACATATTTTATCAATTTTTTTTTGGTTATTATATAAACTTTACTGTCTTATGGTCAAATACTCTAAACGCTACTCAATTTTAAGATGTCTTTAAGAAGTCTCGTGGTGTCACTGTCACTTTGACATAAAGTGATAGAGGCAGCACGTGACTTAACGGCATCTTAAAATTGAGCAGATAGGCTACCAAATACTGAGTCCAGTATAAAAATGCATTTGAGGTTAAAGTTTTATATTAAAACTTTCAAACACCTTTTTATTAAGAAAAATTATAGGTATTCAGTCGAAGTACTTACCCTCATTATCTATATATCTTTGCAGTCTCGACGGAAGATCATTTATGCCTTTGCGATAGAATTCGGGAATCTAGACTCTACAAAGTCTGTGCAGGCATTTTGTACCTTTTTTTTATATAAAACTGAAGTGACAAACGACCTCATAGTCGACCTGATGGCAAGTGGCTACTGAAGTTCATATACACCTGTTGCTAACTTCAAACAAAGTAGGCTACGGTGTTGTCACCTCTGAGAACTAAGAAGGAATGCCTGTAATTATATTGGCCCTCCATACCCTTCGGACTGAAGCGCAGCAGCACTGCACTGCTATTTGGCTGCAGAAATAGGTGATACGTATGCTTCCTATAAACAATTTTTTTCTAAATAAAATGTCCGGATTGCGGAAAATACGGTAATCAGTTGGGGCTAAGTCTGGCGAGTGTGGAGGATGACGTATGGTTTCTAACTATAAGTCTTCTAATATTAAAAACGGTTTGTCGAGCAGTTTGTTGTTGGATTTTGGGTCTTGCGTTATCATAAAACAATAATGGCTTAGATTGATTGACGAGTCGGGGTTGTTTCTCTGAGAGTTTCGTCATGATTGTTCAAAGTTCTTCACATTGGACATCTGCCGAATCTCAAAATGACCACCAAACAGTTAACGTTGCTTTCTATGAATTGAAACTTAACGTATTGTTTCGGTATTTGACCTAGGTTCAGCCATTTTTCGCTTTTGTGCGTTAATTACATCACATGCCACAATTCTGTCAAAAACCCTGCATTTCTGTACCTACTCATCAAAGCAAGGCAAGCTTCTATAGGTTTAAGCACATCAGTTAATTCATGAAACACTTATTTCTCGGGTTTTTTTTTATTTTACTAATTTAGTGCATATGTGTCACTACTATTGGTAAATTATCATTAAACTATGACGTTAATTCCTTGATTGTTTGATAAGATCGGCTACCATTACTTTTTTATTGGAAAAATTAATAAGAATCGAAAAATTGCTCATTTTTTGCGAAAACAATAAATTTGAAGCTTCGGGAGACTTTAAGGTTGAAAAATTACCGACGATATCCTTCGTTCATCCATTTTATCCAAAGTTATACCAAGTTATCCAAATATCCTTAAATAAGCGAATTTTTATCTTTCCTTTCAGTCAAAGTTATCGCATCGAAAAATTTTTTTCGTCAAAAGTCATTCATGGTACCTTATAGGGAATTTCATGCAGTTTTCAAAAACCTCCTTCTATTTCCTATACAATCATTATTTCTAGAGTTATTGATTATCAAAGTTAAAAAGAACTTTTCTGCTTTGATTCACGATAACAAAGAGTCAAATTAAAGGGCATTAAATTTCCTAAAACAGCTTTTTTAGTGAAATAATGAAAAAAAAATTTTTGAAGCCCGTAGACCTTTTTTAAGATGTGTAAATATTTTGAATTTTTTTTTCGGTAGTTTCCTTAGGATCACTCCAGAACCAAACCTGATAAACAATTTTCATGCCCAGATCTGAAAACAATTCACTTGGAGCTACAATTTGCTTTTGTAGTGTAGCCACCACAATAGTATATATTAGTGTTAAGGTAGAATAAGTTCGCATCAGTATAATTAAAGTTATAGAAGCATCAACACGTCTCCTAATTCACACAAGACTTTTCCTACATATATTACATGGCGACCCTGCCAGGCGGTGCGCTGCTACAATGTACGCGCACCGCCGGGCTTACATAAAGAGAGAAAAATTAAAAAATAAAATAATGGAAATCATCATGGAAAAAATATATTATAACGGAATGGACGCAATACCGGATGTGACGAAAAACAAATAAATATGAATACAAGAAGAGGCCACAATAATAATTGTATAGCAACTAACTAAAAATTAAAAATATGATGACCAAAGTTCAAAATTCAAGAAACGGCAGATTAATTTTAAAAGGAAGTAACAGTTGTACTTTTGCAAGCTTCGTCCAGAAGAATATGAAAATTGAACCACAAAGAAAAAAGAAGAAAATTTGAGGTAACATCGAATCAGCATATTTTTCGTCATTTCTTTTAACATTTCTTAAAAAAGTTTTAATTATTATAAAAAAAAGTTATGTTTTTAAAATTTTGTATTTAATATAATATGATAAAGTTGAGTTTATTAATCAGATACTTCACGATTTAATTGATACCTTAATATATTTATTAGTGCACCTGCTAAAAAAATCATAATGCAATATTAAAAATTAAGTTACTTTTTAAGCTCTCTTGTATGTTGGCACAAGACGATTTTATATTCAATTTTATACAGTTATTGTTTATTGTTATATATTCTTTTTATTACTGTGTCCTGCAAAACCGAATGAAATAATATAGTAGATTACATTTTTACGTACTTAAATTTACCATGATTTATCATCAATTAATTTTTCGTATGGTTAAAATAATACTAATGATATATTCCGCTGTTATTTTTTTTTTCTGTAGTAAATTTTATTTAAATGGTAGTATTCAATTTTGAAAAGGGTTTTAAATATTCGCTATTGTTAAATGTATTTTTTTCTTCTCTAAAGGCAATGAACCTTAAATTTATATGCTAACCTACATAAAAATTAAAATTGTTCTTTTGAATGTTAAAATAAATTAATGTTTTGTTATATAAACTTGGTAGTAGTTGTAGTAATTTTTCAATAATGTTGTATATACGAAAAAAATAAACATCATATTTCTTGCAAAAGTAATTTATAAAAATAAAAAAAAAGCTAATGTATTTTTTTAACTTCTGTATAAATTCAAAAATATTTAAAACTATCACTTTAAGGTACATTTTACTTTACTTGCATTGTACAAGTTATCTTAAAATTAGGTGTTAATCACACTGTGTGGTCATAGTTCTATGTAATCCCAAACGTTTCCATATACATACTTTAGTAATTAAAACAAAGGTGTCTCAAATCGCTTGCGCTGCTAGGAGTGGGATTGCAATTTGTATTTTGATCTGTCTCTTGTTATGTGATTATGTTATTGTTACTGAAAATGATTACGTTGCTTTGACTTCTTTGTTCTGTATCTTAATATGAAATGCAATAATTTATTTTTGGTTTAATATTGATTAAACTTTTAAATCATAAGATAACAGTTTGAATATCTAACTTACTTATGTGGATTATGAAAATAATAACTTCGTTCAAAACGATTTAGAAACTCAATTATATTATGTATACAATTAATTAATTTCAATTTTGTTGTGCCCATATTGTGAGCCTCAATCCCTGACTGACAATGATATACCTAAATATTATAGGAGACTGTATAATATAAATTTGTAAAAGATGTGAGTAGATTTATGGCTAAGTTACGAAATACGGAATTATAAATCAAAAATATTAATAGTGTGTAGTTGTGAGAGTAAGGTGTAAAGAAAATTATCGGAGGTTAGCATATCCACATACAATCGGCCTGATCAGCTGAGAGTTTGGAAAACCTAATAACCGATTAATTTTAAACATTTTTAAATCCGAACAGGATTCGATAAAAACCAGAATGAGTTCTAACTATTGTTATTGAGTGAAATAAGAATTTATCAAAATTGTATGGGAATATTGTCCATTATCTTGATCATGTATGTACGCGAGTCGTGTGCTTATTGTTATGATACAATTAAATAATAAATTATATGAACTGAAACGCTATAAATGTAAAGAAATGGATGAAGTGATATTTGTCAATGTCTTGATCATGTATGTACGCGAGCCGTGTACGTGAAAGAAATGACACAAATATTGAATGAATATGTAGCTAAAATGCTGTGAAGTAAAATGAAAATAAATAATTGTTAAACAAGAATGAAGTAAATAAATAATTGTTAAACAAGAATGAAGTACATAAATATATGAAGTAAAAAGGAATAAAGAGAAGTATTGAAGTGTGAAAAGAGATATGATAATGAAATGAATACTATGTATTATTAAATATCGGAACTAGATGACTTGTCTTAATGATTAAGGATACGAATAAAAATAACAAATGTTTGCGAAAATCAAAACATAATAATATTATATTATGTTATGTTACATAATTAAGCCTGATTATGTCAATTACTATAACTAATGTGACTACACATTTTACGTGCCAAAGGGTTTAGCCAACGCCCTCATAAATCTAGACATTATGCCTTAGATTATAGTTTTCATTTAGATATTCTTTAATTATGTTTAGAATAGTTTTTAGGTTTGATAAAAATAGATAACTTTTTTTTTTGTCGGTGGAGGTGTAGTGTAGCCACCACAATAGTATATATTAGTGTTAAGGTAGAATAAGTTCGCATCAGTATAATTAAAGTTATAGAAGCATCAACACGTCTCCTAATTCACACAAGACTTTTCCTACATATATTACACTTTTTGTTTTGCTGTACAATCATTTTCCTCTCAGTTACAGCTTGTTGAAAATCAAAATTTTAGATTTATTTTATATCCCCTAATTTTTGTGACTAGTGTATATGGGTACTATAATTTTACGAGGATATCACACAATGTAGCCAGTGAACGATTAAACGTTATTTTTCTTTTTCAGTTCTGAGCTATGTTTAAATATGGCGCCAAAATATTCTTTGTCGTGATATTCTATAAAAATAATTTTATGCTTAGTTGAACTTGGGATCAACTTAGTAATTACTTAAAATATTTTAGTTTTACAAGAAATCCAAAATACAGACGGACTCGTAGGCGTCGCGTTGCACTCGATAAACTGTCCGCACGCTTACATGGAACGTGTTTCACATTTTTACAGCGTTGACACGGCGCTTCTAAATATATCACCTATGGGTTCCTTCGATCGTTTATTGCTTCAACAGACGGTTTGTCTTTATGTGTGCTGTGAATATTATGAGGTGCTTTCAAAATATCGCAGTTCAATTTGAGGTCGTGCTAATATTCCATCCATCCATTACAGCCTATAAATTCCACTGTTGAAGATAGGCCTCCCTCAAAGGGGGATATTTGCCATATCGGCCACGTTTGGCAATCGCTGTTTGTTATTTTATTCGGCTGTTATCAGCAAGATGCTGCTGTCCATCTCCTGGTTCAGTTTACCTCTGTCGCCTCTTACGACACCCACGGGATGAAATGGGTAGTGGAGATTCTTACACCGCTTCTTCGCGGTGAAATAATTAACTGTGAATAGAATAGCACTTTACTACCTAGTAAATTGCTATTCTATTCCTATTATATCCTATCTACTTTCACCATATCCTCGTGTCTCCCTCTAAATTTATAGTGGTTTCATCATCATCGTCGTCGTTACAGCCCGTCACAAGTCCACTGCTGAACATGCACTGCTTTGAGATGTAAGGAGGAATGTTTGGCCCTGATGATTAACGAACGAAACTCTGGCGACCGGCTGATGGCAGAAAATCTTTCCGAGAGCGCCGAGTATTGATTTCATAGACTGGTGACAGGAAGCGGTATTGTTAATGCAAGGGTATGGGTTCTTTGCTTATCAATCCACCTTTCTACTGTTGTAAGCATTTTTTGCGCATTTTTGAAAATCTCATGTCACTTTTATTCTCAGTGGACTTAAAAAGGTTGTTAATATGTGCGCGATTGCCACTTTAGGTTTTAAAGTCTAGACTTTATATTGCGCCAGTTAAATATTTAATTATTTATTAAGATAGACTGACTATCAAAACAGTACTGTGTGGTTCAAGTATGTGTCGCGGTCGCACTCTGAGCAGAGCTTGGACGATAGTGTTGTGAGAGAAACAAGCGTTATTATTTTAGTAACATAATACACACTGTCTAGTCTATTCACAGATTTACTAGAACATGTTCCAAGGCGAATGAAAATGTTCGAGGACATGTGAATTCCGCCCACACGTACCTTTTGTTTTACACGGGGAAATGCCTACGCATATCCGCCTCGCGCGGGAAATGACGGGTTATGTCGGACTCGCACCGACTAAAACCCCATGGTGCCACCTTCCACCTTCCTTGATGGTTCCACCTTCGCCGCATATTGGCAGGGCCACGGGAACGCTTTCGCACACATCCGCGGCCCCACCAGCGCCGGCTGCCCCATAGCAGCCCCAACTCGGGGGAGGACCTCTCCTCCCCATTCTCCTCCTCAGGCAAGGCGGAACCCACCAGGAACACAAGGCACGCCGCCCTCCACGGCCTCCAACTCTACCTGCGTAAAAAATCGAGCGCTCGGTAGCATTGGCTTTCCCGACCCCTGCGGCGGATCTGGTCTCTGGCTCCGCCGCCAACCAAGTTTCGACCGCGGAGGGTAGGGAGAGCGACACCTCGAAATATCGACACTCCTCTCCCTCCGCTGCCCCACCACCACTGCATCAACTGTGCGGCCCCGTCAGAGTCGCGGAAGATAGGGCGAGTGGCGCATCGCCATACCAACACTCCTCTTCCTCCACGACTCCTCCTCGGCTGCAGCGGTGAGGGGGAGAGGACACCCCTCTCGCCACAGCCCACCGACACGCATCCGAAGTGGGCTCGCTAAGCCCACTCAGGTGGCCACCTAGGGCCGTACACCACAGGCCAGCCAAGGGGTTCCTCTTTATTCACCGCGGATGACCAAGCCACGGCTACTAAGCCCGCCCGCCACGACAAGGCGGGAACCCGTTCGGGCGGGCCCACACGTACCTACTGGAGCAGCACGGAGGATGTTTCAGCCTAAATTAATTTAGGCTGAAACTTCATTTTTTTCTATTAGTTGAGTAGGTTTTTTTCTAAATACGCTAAAACTTTCATTAAAAACGTACCACGTATTTTGTATTGAAATGTTGGTCAACGGCCGGTCTATTCCCTATAAATAATTTAATGTCTTTGGGGCCAAAGTTTTAGAACGAGGCCACCGTTAAAACGATCGCCAGTCTGCATGCCAATTGCATACGTGAATAATACATCAAATCCTTCCAAGATAAGTCCAGCCGTGGACTATTGTGGCTGCATGATAGATGCTATTTGTGAATTTAACAAACTTTCAATAAACTTTTGAGTAATATATAATAATATCTTATATAAATATTTTGGGCTTTAACTGATCATTCATTCTTTGTTGAGATCGTTACACGCTCTGTTTCATGTTCTTGCGTCACGTTGTTCCATTTTCCCCTCGATTAAGCTTGCTTGTTGATAATTATGAAAATTAAACGGATCATCGCCATATTTTAAACGACTAAAGTATAATTATTTTTGATAACGCAAATTAATGTTCACTGTGCTTGCACAGTGAAACAATGATAATCAGAAAAAATACGTTTCAGACATGAAATGCTTTTTATATTACTATTACATACATTTATGTATGTAATTACTCTAAAATTATTATTTAAAGATTTAAATCAGACATTCATTACATTAGAACAAAAAAAAATTCTTTTGAATATGAACATTTTGGAGTAAAATAATATTACATAATATGTAACAATACGTAATATTTTAATAGATAAACATATACGTAAATATATTCATATTACCGACAATATATCAAGGAAAAGTGTATTACGTTAATAACTTTGGCCTTCACAGTCAAGGTTGATTATTTGTTGGATTTTTCTTTTCAATTTAATACCAGTTTTCATAATTTTATATTCTCTATTTTTCTTTCTCCTTCATCTTAATTAACACATTAGTGCACTACGGCTCGTGGGCCTCCTATTTTAGAAAGGATTTGCCTTAAACATCGCGCGCCATTTAGTATATAATTTTCCGCATCATTTTACTAGGTGGTTCGTCTCCTTTCCTGCCTCCGAGTCCGTCTGGGTAGAAACCACTTTCTTACCTATTTCCACCGTCAAACAGCAGCGCGTGCACTACTATGTTTCTGTCTGGAGGATATACGCGTAGAGAGCCAGTGTAATTAGAGGCTGTGAGCTATTACATCTTAGTCCTCAGAGGTGAAACTGTAAATAAACGTGGTAGAGCCATGCTGCAGCTATATTATGGTTGTAGCACGAATGGGTCGACTCGACCGGGGTGGGACCACGCTCTCACAGAATACCAGCGTAAAATAGCAGCTTAATGCTGCTGTGGTGAGTGTAGAGAACCGGAGAATCTTTTTACTGGAAACGAGGCATTACATCTTAATCCTCAGGGGTGATAACGCATCTGCATTTTGATTTTTAATTGAGGATAAATGTAGATGTCTATGAGCCACAGCATCCACTTACCATCAGGTGGACTGTGTGCTCGTTTCCCTTATTCTATAAAAAAAAGGTGACAGCGCGTCTGTAACCTTCTTTATTTGAAGTTGGTTGCAGGTACCCATGAGCTGCATTAGCCTTACTATTAAGTAGAATGTAGGTTCGTTTGCTACTACAATTTTATTTAAAAAAAAATCAGCCCTTAAAAATAAGCATAAGACGTACCCAGACTTTTTAAAAGGAATCTTTAAATGTGCAAACATATGATACTGCAATCGCCAATACGCCTGCCAAGTGTGACGTTAATGGAGAATCCTTTCTATAATGAAAGAGTGTCAGAGGAGTGGCCTTAAATAAGAAAAACAAAACGAACTTGATTGTTGTAAAAAAGGAAAACTAATTGCTCTTGTTTTAGGTGAGCGACGTTGGAGGCTGTGGGTACCATTTAGCAACGCTGCTGGGTCTCCTACCGGCGCAGGTTATTAACGTGTACCTGGGCTCCACGTTGCGCTCGATACACGACGTGCTGCACGAGTCGCACCTAACGGGTTATGTGGTGTTCGCCTTTCAGGTAATATTTTCCACTATCTGAAACTTATGTTGCCCTGGTACTTTAGGGAAGACAACATCTATAATTCTTCCAAGTAGTCACTTAATTTACTGCAGATACTTTTTTTTGAGATTTGTCTAAATCGTCACAATTTGCAACCGTTATCTATTAAATTCCACTGCTGAACATAGGTCTCCTCCATAGAATGCCTCATAGGGGGGAAAATTGCCATAGATGCCACGCATGGCAAGCGGGTTGGCAACAGCAGTTTTTTTTATTTTTAGTCGTTATTAGGTTAGGTAGAAGCTGCTGCCCATCTCCTGATTTGTTTCCCTCTGTCGCCTCTTATGACACCCACGGGATAATATGTACAATTGGCAAGCGGACTCATTTTAATTTACTTTTGACGCTGCTCCCAGACGCTGGTCCGGATTTTTTACGTGTGTGGCGTAAACAAGATGGGTATATACCGCCATATATCAGATGCCATAAGATCTTTCTAGCATATCCTATAGTCGCCTCTTACAAGACCCACAGGACTGAATGGGGCAATGGATTTCGCCGGTACCACACGTCATTGTTGATACTCAGTTGATACTCATTATAATTCATACTTAAAGAAATTATATGGGAATAAGATTTAATGACGCCATAATTCTTTGGAGCCAAATAAGCATGTTAACTTAAACAGGAATCCAATCTAGTTTTGAGACACCCACTGAAAGTAGCAAATTAGGTAAATGGTAAATCCAAACTGTAATCACTTATTATTAATTAATATTTGACTAGCAATCCGCCCCGGCTTCGAACGGATGATTTTTAAAAATCGACAACAGCGCCACCTACCGGGTCCAATTGTAAATCTAAATCATCAAACACACAAAATAAGTCGAGACATTTTTGAGTTTTTGAGAGACTAAACGCACACATAGTTTCGGATAGCTTGCGTGTAAAGTATCCTATTACTTCGTAGGGAACTTCTCGAAGCTGAAAGTAAACGTAGCAATTGAAATTGATGGCATGAATCAGTACTTTATATTGGTTTACGACAGTAGTCGAATAACGGATTCGAACTCACGACCTTTTAGTTTCGTAGTCCGTACCCTTAACCATTAGGCTACGGTCGCTTTTCGCAGGTTGTTTTTAGATATTTATTCTATCCATCAGCCTATAAAAGTCGACCACTGGACATAAGTCACTTTTATGGGTTCTTTATAATTAGGAAATTCGCCATAAGCTTTGAAGATATTGTTTTACACAGCCCATGAATTCAGTATTTAGATCCACTTAATCCGGTTTATACCAACATAAATAAAAGGAATAGAAATAGATAATAATAGGATATAATTTTAGCTTCTATTTGTCTGGCTTATACTACCATAAATTAAGAGGTAAATACGAATAGATACGAGATCCATAATACTGGAATTGAGGCCGCATCTTAGTCTTCAAGGGTGACAATGCATTTACATTTAGATACTTATTTGAAGATAGATGTAGATGTTTATGGGCCACAGCATCTACTAAACATCTGGTGGACTGTGTGCTCGTTTGTCACTCATATTCTTTATAAAAAATATATAGAAATTAATAGGATATATTAGGATTAGAATATGACTTTACTAGGTGGTAGTGCTCCTATTGTGACTAGAAATCCGTTTAGTAGATACCACCCTCTTGTCAATTTCTACCGCCAAGAAACAGTATGTACGCTGCTGCGTTCCGGTCCGAAGCGTATAGACAGGCTGTGATGTCTCTCAGCCCGTCTATACCCTTCGGACGGCATTCCATCTTAGCCCTTAGAGGTCACAACGCATTTATAGCCTTCTTTGTTTAAAGTTAGTTGCAGGTGTCCATGGTTACACTAGCCACTTACTATCAGGTGGACTTTTTATGAGTTCAGTCCACCTGTTGGTAAGTGGTTGCTGTGGCCCATGGACATCTACATCAATCCTCGATAAAGAATCAAAATGCAGATGCGTTGTCACCCCTGAGGACTAAGATGGAATGCCTCGTTTCCAATAAAAAGGGTCTTCGGTTCTCTACACTCACCATACGAAACACAGCAGCATTATGCTGCTATTTTACGCTGGTAGTCTGTGAGAGTGTTGTTTTGTGGTCTACTCCTACTACAGGCCATCATAAGTCCACTGCTACACATAGGTCTCTCCTATAGATTGCCACCAAGGACGGTCCTGAGCCACCCGCATACATCGACTGTCTGCGTGTTTTATCAGGTCGCCACTCCATCTAGTCAGGGCCCGCCCAACCCTACACTTGCCAGTACGAAGCTGCCACTCGAGAACCTTTCTTTCTATCGGTACTGATCCTCTGGGCTATGTCTATGTCAGATACTCTTCTCCTTCTCCATTTTCCCCTCGATTAAGCTTGCTTGTTGATAATTATGAAAATTAAACGGATCATCGCCATATTTTAAACGACTAAAGTATAATTATTCTTGATAACGCAAATTAATGTTCACTGCTTGCACAGTGAAACAATGATAATCAGAAAAAATACGTTTCAGACATGAAATGCTTTTTATATTACTATTACATACATTTATGTATGTAATTACTCTAAAATAATTATTTAAAGATTTAAATCAGACATTCATTACATTAGAACAAAAAAAATATTTCTTTTGAATATGAACATTTTGGAGTAAAATAATATTACATAACATGTAACAATACGTAATATTTTAATAGATATACATATTATACGTAAATATATTCATATTACCGACAATATATCAAGGAAAAGTGTATTACGCTAATAACTTTGGCCTTCACAGTCAAGGTTGATTATTTGTTGGATTTTTCTTTTCAATTTAATACCAGTTTTCATAATTTTATATTCTCTATTTTTCTTTCTCCTTCATCTTAATTAGCACATTAGTGCACTACGGCTCGTGGGCCTCCTATTTTAGAAAGGATTTGCCTTAAACATCGCGCGCCATTTAGTATATAATTTTCCGCATCATTTTACTAGGTGTTTCGTCTCCTTTCCTGCCTCCGAGTCCGTCTGGGTAGGAACCACTCTCTTACTTATTTCCACCGCCAAACAGCAGCGCGTGCACTACTATGTTTCTGTCTGGAGGATATACGCGTAGAGAGCCAGTGTAATTAGAGGCTGTGAGCTATTACATCTTAGTCCTCAGAGGTGAAACTGTAAATAAACGTGGTAGAGCCACGCTGCAGCTATATTATAGTTGTAGCACGAACGGGTCGTCTCGACCGGGGTACGACCACGTTCTCATAGAATACCAGCGTAAAACAGCAGCTTAATGCTGCTGTCTTTCGTATGGTAAGTGTAGAGAACCGGAGAATCTTTTTACTGGAAACAAGGCATTCCATCTCAATCCTCAGGGGTGACAACGCATCTGCATTTTGATTTTTAATTGAGGATAAATGTAGATGTCTATGAGCCACAGCATCCACTTACCATCAGGTGGACTGTGTGCTCGTTTCCCTTATTCTATAAAAAAAAAAAAGTGACAGCGCGTCTGTAACCTTCTTTATTTGAAGTTGGTTGCAGGTACCCATGAGCTGCATTAGCCTTACTATTAAGTAGAATGTAGGTTCGTTTGCTACTACAATTTTATTTAAAAAAAAATCAGCCCTTAAAAATAAGCATAAGACGTACCCAGACTTTCAAAAGGAATTTTTAAATGTGCAGACATATGATACTGCAATCGCCAATACGTGTGGCATTAATGGAGAATCCTTTCTATAATGAAAGAGTGTCAGAGAGTGGCTTTAAATAAGAAAAACAAAACAACAACATTTTGATTGTTGTAAAAAAGGAAAACTAATTGCTCTTGTTCTAGGTGAGCGACGTTGGAGGCTGTGGGTACCATTTGGCAACGCTGCTGGGTCTCCTACCGGCGCAGGTTATTAACGTGTACCTGGGCTCCACGTTGCGCTCGATACACGACGTGCTGCACGAGTCGCACCTAACGGGTTATGTGGTGTTCGCCTTTCAGGTAATATTTTCCACTATCTGAAACTTATGTTGCCCTGGTACTTTAGGGAAGACAACATCTATAATTCTTCCATGTCAACTTAATTTACTTCAGATACTTTTTTTTGAGATTTGTCTAAATCGTCACAATTTGCAACCGTTATCTATTAAATTCCACTGCTGAACATAGGTCTCCTCCATAGAATGCCTCATAGGGGGGAAATTTGCCATAGATGCCACGCATGGCAAGCGGGTTGGCAACATCAGTTTTTTTTATTTTTAGTCGTTATTAGGTTAGGTAGAAGCTGCTGCCCATCTCCTGATTTGTTTCCCTCTGTCGCCTCTTATGACACCCACGGGATCATATGTACAATTGGCAAGCGGACTCATTTTAATTTACTTTTGACGCTGCTCCCAGACGCTGGTCCGGATTTTTTACGTGTGGCGTAAACAAGATAGGTTATACCGCCATATATCAGATGCCATAAGATCTTTCTAGCATATCCTATAGTCGCCTCTTACAAGACCCACAGGACTGAATGGGGCAATGGATTTCGCCGGTACCACACGTCATTGTTGATACTCAGTTGATACTCATTATAATTCATACTTAAAGAAATTATATGGGAATAAGATTTAATGACGCCATAATTCTTTGGAGCCAAATAAGCATGTTAACTTAAACAGGAATCCAATCTAGTTTTGAGACACCCACTGAAAGTAGCAAATTAGGTAAATGGTAAATCCAAACTGTAATCACTTATTATTAATTAATATTTGACTAGCAATCCGCCCCGGCTTCGAACGGATGATTTTTAAAAATCGACAACAGCGCCACCTACCGGGTCCAATTGTAAATCTAAATCATCAAACACACAAAATAAGTCGAGACATTTTTGAGTTTTTGAGAGACTAAACGCACACATAGTTTCGGATAGCTTGCGTGTAAAGTATCCTATTACTTCGTAGGGAACTTCTCGAAGCTGAAAGTAAACGTAGCAATTGAAATTGATGGCATGAATCAGTACTTTATATTGGTTTACGACAGTAGTCGAATAACGGATTCGAACTCACGACCTTTTAGTTTCGTAGTCCGTACCCTTAACCATTAGGCTACGGTCGCTTTTCGCAGGTTGTTTTTAGATATTTATTCTATCCATCAGCCTATAAAAGTCGACCACTGGACATAAGTCACTTTTATGGGTTCTTTATAATTAGGAAATAAGCTTTGAAGATATTGTTTTACACAGCCCATGAATTCAGTATTTAGATCCACTTAATCCGGTTTATACCAACATAAATAAAAGGAATAGAAATAGATAACAATAGGATATAATTTTAGCTTCTATTTATCTGGCTTATACTACCATAAATTAAGAGGTAAATACGAACAGATACGAGATCCATAATACTGGAATTGAGGCCGCATCTTAGTCTTCAAGGGTGACAATGCATTTACATTTAGATACTTATTTGAAGATAGATGTAGATGTTTATGGGCCACAGCATCTACTAAACATCTGGTGGACTGTGTGCTCGTTTGTCACTCATATTCTTTATAAAAAATATATAGAAATTAATAGGATATATTAGGATTAGAATATGACTTTACTAGGTGGTAGTGCTCCTATTGTGACTTGAATTCCGTTTAGGTAGGTACCACCCTCTTGTCAATTTCTACCGCCAAGAAACAGTATGTACGCTGCTGCGTTCCGGTCCGAAGCGTATAGACAGGCTGTGATGTCTCTCAGCCCGTCTATACCCTTCGGACGGCATTCCATCTTAGCCCTTAGAGGTCACAACGCATTTATAGCCTTCTTTGTTTAAAGTTAGTTGCAGGTGTCCATGGGGTACACTAGCCACTTACTATCAGGTGGACTTTTTTATGAGTTCAGTCCACCTGTTGGTAAGTGGTTGCTGTGGCCCATGGACATCTACATCTATCCTCAATAAAGAATCAAAATGCAGATGCGTTGTCATCCATGAGGATTAAGATGGAATGCCTCGTTAACAGTAAATAGGGTCTCAGGTTCTCTACACTCACCATACGAAACACAACAGCGTTATGCTGCTATTTTACGCTGGTATTCTGTGAGAGCGTGGTCCTTCCCCGGTCGAGCCGACCCATTCGTGCTACAACTATACTACTAATATAACTGCAGCTTGGTTCTACCACGTAAACTGACTGTTAGTTCACTTATCAGCTTGTCACTTTAAAAAAAAACATTTAATAAAACTTCAAATTTGCGGTTAACCCAAGTGTCCTATACAATATGCGGTTACTTAATCCATGTTTGTTTCTGGTTTGTAGATTGAGTCATACATATTACTTAATTAGGTTCATATTACGTATAATTTAATTATGGCTGGGTTAATTAAATGACGCGGTTGTCTCGGCCCTGGAGATGTGCTCGCCATAAGTGTAATAGTATTACTTTTAACCACTTATTTGACCATTACAACCTATTAAATGCCATTACTGAACATATGCCTACCCCATAGATTGCTTCAAAGGTATATTTGCCATAGTTGCCAGTTGCCACGCTTGGCTAGCGAGTTGGCAACCGCAGTTTATTTTTAGTTGTTATTAGGAAGACGTTGCTGCCCATCTCCTGATTTGTTTCTCTCTGTCGCCTCTTACGACACCCACGGGATGATATGGGGTAGTGCGACTTATTTTACGAATGAAAGCAATTAATACTAATATTATGTGAAAGTTTGTGAAGATGTTTGTTATTAGGGAACCGCTTCAAGGGTAAGCTTTTAATTAAGTGGAGATTAACAGGAAAGTTAATAAGCACGTTGAAAATGAAAAGCACTTTTCGTTATTTAAATAATTTAGCTTTTTTCGAGTTTGCTACCAATTGGAGCGCTTAGTTGGCAAAGTGGAAGTTTAAAACTCTTCTTCATCGACAGAAAAGAAAAAGTGTTTTTCTAGAAAATATTTTTATGTAGCACGCTTAAAACACAATAGAAACGCTTAAAAGCGTTGTCACTTTAAAGCAGCTATTGTGACAAACGAGCACACAACTCTCAAGATAGTAAATGGATGCTGTGGCTCATAGACAACTATCCTCGATTAAGAATCAAAATGCAGATGCCTTGTTACCTCTAAGGACTGAAATGGAATATCTCGTTACCAATAAAAAGGGTCTTGGGCTCTCTGCACTCACCATACGAAACACACTGTTTTATGCTGGTAGTCTCTGAGAAATATACCGCGGGCGAAGCATATATAGCTAGCATAGCTGCAGCGTGGCTCTACCACATAAAAACTCCCATTTTTTGTTGAATTTGGCTCACAGTATGTCCTAGATTAACACATACGTGACTTTCTACCACGAGATAATAAAAGTTATGTCCATGAAAGGGTTACTGTTTTCATACGAGCAGAGTCGCGACCAAAAGTTAGTGAAAAAATAAAAGGGCTGCTGAACCCAAAAGATCTAAAAATAGTAACATTGTATCGAATTATTATACTGGATATCTCATCTTTCATAACCAGTGTTGCGAGGCCTATTGTTCGTTGGCTAAATTGAATCAGAACCCGTTTCGACCGCTTTAACTAGATTAATCGTATCTAAGAATAGGATCAGTGTTGTTTAGAAAATTTCAGTCGTGTTTTTGAAGTAATTGCACACATTTCAATCATTTTGAAGTAAAAATTATTTAGGCGCGACTTGAGGGTATAACGGATTAGTAAGCTGAAGTGGCAATGGGCCGGCCATATAGCTCGAAGAACCGACAACCGATGGGGAAGAATGGTTCTCGAGTGGCAGCCTCGTACCGGTAGGTGAAGTGTAGGGCGACCCCCCACTAGATGGAGTGACGACCTGGTAGGACATGCAGGAAGTCGATGGATGCAGGTGGCTCAGGACCGTGCTTTGTGGCATTCCTTGGGAAAGGCCTATGTTCAGCAGTGGACTTGTGAAGGGCTTATCGGTCACTGGTTCTACTGCGGATATCCTCATTTCTAAGTTTATCACGCAGAGAAACCCCGAGCATAGTCCTCTCTTTTTTATTAATATTATTGTAAAATTAAGTATAACAAAAAGAAAAAAAAAACACGCACACATAATATGTAATTATGATGACAAAATTTTTGTGTTTACGTGGAAAGAGCAGAAGACTTAAAATCGTCTTAGAAATAAATCGGAAAATTCTGGTAGTCGTCGATTAATGGCGGACTAAATAAGAGATAGCGTCGTAAATGCGACGTGTCCGGATCTTTACGGGACTTGAAATATGGCACACATTTGTCATCATCATCATCAACCATCATCAATTTTAAATACGTATTTTACTTTATTAGGTTCTATCAAGTTAAGGCAGTGAATACTGAATAATTGGTAAGGTGAGGTAATGTAAGGTTTTTTTTTTGTGAAATCTATAAATATCTTAGCTAGGCTTTGATGATTATCTTAGCTATTTTAAGAAAAGGTTCGAACAAAACTTTTTTAGTTTCCAATTTTACACAAATAAGGTCCTAACACTTTTTCTTCTATTCTCTTATAGTTTTGATACAAAATCGATTTTAACATTTTTTCCTTCACATTTTACAACAAAACTTGTTTTTGATATTGTCTTAGTTGAAAAAACATTTATACCTCACTCACCAGCAATTCATATAAGAGCATGGTTGGCAACCCTAGATCTAATGGCCAATCATAAAACCACTTAGGATCAATTGCATAACTCACCTGTTTGAGTGTGACAAGCGACGCTATCAAAAAGCACTTCCGGTAAGACGCCTTGTTTCGAGAGGGACTTAACAAGATTATATTTCGGATATTAAATATGGAATTATATTTGTTACTATTTTTTATTTCTTGTTAAGGATATTTTATTTGAACTGTCTAGTGGCGGTGTAAGAATATCCACTACCCCATATCCTCCCGTGGGTGTCGTAAGAGGCGACGGAGGGAAACTGCAAGAGATTTTTTTTTTTTTTATAGCATAGGGTGACAAACGAGCACACAGTCCACCTGATGGTAAGTGGGTACTGTGGCCCATAGAGATCTACATTTATCCTCATTAAGAATCAAAATGCACATGCGTTGTCACCCTGAGGACTAAGATGGAATGCCTCTTTTCCAGTAAGAAGGGTCTCCGGTTCTCTACACTTACCATACGAAACACAGCAGCATTGAGCTGCTATTTTACGCTGGTATTCTGTGAGAGCGTGGTCCTACCCGGTCGAGCCGACCCATTCGTGCTACAACTATAATATAGTTGCAGCGTGGCTCTACCACGTAAAAAGCAGCATCTTCCTGATTACAATACAAAATAATTAAAAACAGCGGTTGCCAACCCGCCTGCCAAGCGTGGCAACTTTGGCAAAATCCTCTCTATGAGGCAATCTATGGGTGAGGTGAATCTATGCAAAATTTAATGACAATATTTTTTTAAAACTTTTATTGTCGTCATCAAAACTACTTTATTAAAGAGGCGTAGCATGGGTTGCTGTTGCCCGAAGTCTCTAGAGCCGAAAATGCTGCCCCTTACACCTCAACCCCCAACAACAAACAGTCTTTGTAACGTCGTGTAATGGCGGCATGAGAGAACGCACTACCCCATCCCTCCGTGGTTGTCCTAAAAAGCAAACTTAACTGAAACAGGAGACGGGCAGCGGCATCTTCCTAATAACAGCTGAATGAAAATAAAAACCTGCAGTTGCCAACCCTCTTGCCAAGAATGACATCAATGGCATTTATACCCCATCTATGGGGGATCCCTGTGACTTGTGATTGGCGGTGATGATAGTGATGATAGTCTTTGTATATTTATAACTAGCTGTTCCCCGCCCCGCGTGGATTTGTTACCATTGGATTTCATGGGTTTTAAGTATTTTTACCCGGAACCATAATTTATTAACTAAAACAAAAGTAGCCTACGTTACTCTTTGTAACATCAGCTATCTGCCAATGAAAATCCCATCCAAATCGGTTCACAGGTTTTTACGTGATGCGTGTTCAGACAAACGTCGTGTTAGAGTTTTATTATAGCAATAGAATAGATTTACTTAGGAAAAAAAACGTCCCGCCGGGTTTCTTCCCAGTAGAGAGGTTTTTCCGAACCAGTGATAAAAGTAAGTCCAAGATATGGACCGATCAACAACTATGGGTTAAACGAGTTATCGAAGTTTTCGAATAATTCTGCATAAACTGACATTTCTTTATAGAATATGGGTGACAAACGAGCACACAGTCCACCTGATGGTAAGTGGATGCTGTGTGCCCATAGACATCTAAATATATCTTCAATTAAAAATCAAATGCAGATGCGTTGTCCCCGCTGAGATGGAATGCCTAGTTTTCAGTAAAAAGGGTCTCCGGTTCTTTACACTCACTATACAGAACACATCTGTATTCAGCTGCTATTTTACGCTGGTATTCTTTGAGAGCGTGGTGACTACGGTCGAGCCGACCCATTTGTGCTACAACTATAATATAGCTGCTGTGTGACTCTACCACGTACATAAATACACAACGCCTTTTGACTTCAAGAACCGTTGTCCTCTCCGCAAACCTGTCAGGATACGACCGACGCCTAAAGGAAGAACTAACTGTGTTGTGGCAGTAAGAATACCCTTTACCCCATTTTGTCCCGAGGGTGTCGTTTGTATTGTGGCTCACGGTATCCACGTGGACACGTATCCGCGTGGATTTGTTACCATTGGATTTCATGGGTTTAAAGTTTTTTTGCCCGGAACCATAATTCTTTAACTAAAACAAAAGTAGCCTAAGTTACTCCTTATAACATCCGCTGTCTGCCAGTGAAAGTCCCATCAAATTCGGTACAGCCGTTTCGGAGATTAACCAGAACAAACAGACAGACAGACAGACAGACAAAATTTTAAAAATTGTTTTTTTGTTATAATTACCGTAACTACTTTCATATGCATTTGGTAAAAAGCTGTTATTTTGATATTACAAACAGACACTTCAATTTTATTTATTTGTATAGATGTATAGATTAGCGACCCGCCCGGGCTCCACCTAGGTAAGAGCAATTATTGTGGCGTTATTAAGATTTAAGATAATCATAAGCCATTTATTTTATTAATTATTAGTTTTGTTTTAAATTGCCAAGATTTTAGGATTAAATATAGCCTAGATCCCTCCTGGCAGTGCTCTCTATCTATTCGTTAAATTTCACCACAATCGGTTCAGCCATTCCGAAGATTAGCCCGGGCAGACAAACAGATAGACAGACAGACAGACATTGCACACTGACAATAGTGTACCCCCCTACCTTCAGAACTTACAATGGCACTTTTTTCGTTTAATGAAAATATTCACAAATGCCTTATTTATTCACACATTTTAGATTGTTACTGGCATCAATTAAAAAGTTAAGACCGAGAACTGATTTTCATTTCTAAAATACCGATCAGGTGAACAAATATTAACAATTCAGTAGAATTCGGAACTCGTCCTTTGATTTTTTTAAAAAAACATAGCTACTAATAATTCGGTATTAGTTGCTACGTTTGCAATAAAATATTTATATCCATGCACCTTTGTCCTTTATTTATTGATTAATTCTGTGAGTGGCCTTTAAAGGTCAGTAATATACAATTGTTAAATATCACAAGGTCAGTCTGCTCTACGAATTTATAAAGTAAAAGTAAATTTCTGAGAGATTCAGGGTAAGCAAATGTCAACCGCGCAGCCCCAGTGTGTGTTGGCTTTATTTCATTTCTTTTTTAATTTCACAGACATACAGGTTTCCTCACGATATTTTTCTTCACCGCTGAACACTTGGTAAATCAGCACATAACATTGCAATAAACAAATTAAAGGAGGGTTATGTTTTCATATATAATATATGTTTATACTTTATATGTTACTTTATCACTTTTGGAAGCGTAAACCAGTCAAATTAAATGTTCAACTTCAGAATAATAAGCTAGTACTTTAATACTGATAGTTAGTTAGTACAGCCCTTAAAAATATGATTTCAAATTCAAATGAAATTTCATAAATCCCCATCGATCTGATTTCAGTTGAAAATTTATTCGTGGTTAAAGTTCAGAGAATTGATTTGCGTTAATATCGAACAGTCTGTGTCTCTATTTGATATGATCGTTTATGTACAGAAAAGTTTCCAATACGAGGTATAATGCGATTTGCAAAAGTCAAATTCTGCTTATCCACCACTCTTTTCAGTAACACCTTCGAAGTAAAGTACTTAGCGCATTTTGATGTGTTTCCTCATTAAGCGAAAGCCATTATCTATTTTGCTGGAAAAAACTTAAGCACAGTTTTCTATTGATTCTTAAAGGTTTTGTGGGTGTCGATAGAGGCACCTATGGAAAATGCCAAAAATATTATAACTTCCTATAGATGGTGGTATAATCTGCTTGGGCAGGGCGTTAAAGGTGCAAGACGTCCTGCGATCGTCAATACACCTGCCAAACGAGACGATTAACGAAAATCCTGCCTACAACGGGAGATGCCATATGTGCACCTTTTTTACTGGGTAATGAAGAAGAAATTGAAGTTTTAATAGTGGTTATATATTTAGACAATGGTTAGCAACGGTCAGTGAGAACTCAAAGACTATTGTTATATTGAAACTGCTATTACACATAGGGTTGCCAACCTTACTATAAAATAATATAGAATGCTATATTTAAAAAAACATAAAGGAGGCAAAATTACTATATTTTAATATGACTTATTTTTTATAGAATAAGGGTTATAAACGAACACACACTCCACCTGATGGTAAATGCATTCTGTGGCCCATGGACATTTACATCTCTCCTCGATTAAGAATCAATATGCAGATATAGCAGCAATTTGATTTCGGGCAGAAGTATCTAGAAATGGACGCAAGTTTTGTTTTATCTATTTGAATAAAGATGCGCGTGATTCTCATTTTGTGGTAATACGTGATAGAAATAACATGTCTCGCATTTTTATTGTAATTATTCCGTTAATACGTGCATTGCGGAATAAGGTTGGCAAGCCTAATCCTGAGCCACCTGCATCCATCAACTTTCATGCATGTCTTGCAAGATCGTCACTTTATCTATTGCCACATACTACATTAAAATTTTTCGGTATCTACAATATTTTACAGATAATAGCTTTGAAAATACTGTAGTTTAAAAAACAGCTGACAACCCTATTTACAGATAACGCGACAACTGACGTCACAAAGATGCTTACTGCGTGTGAGAAAAACATTGACATCATTTGCCTGAATGGAATTCATTGGATTACCTAACCAAATAGCATGAGATGTAATATGGTGACAACGCATCTGCATTTTGATTGTTAATTGAGGATAGATGTAGATGTCCATGGACCACAGCAACCACTTACCATCAGGTGGACTTTGTGCCCGTTTGCCACCCTTATCCTGTACAAAAAAATATTATACTTTTTTTTGTATAGGATAGATGAACACTACATGAGGGAGCTATTGCTCCTCATGTAGTGTTAGCAAAGTGAAATTGTAAACGTATATTATTTTCTACCGACTTCAAACAGGAGGAGGTACTCAATTCGACTATGTTTTTTTTTATGTATGTTACCTCATAACTTTTTTCTGGGTGAACCGATTTCGATGATTCCTTTTTTATTTGAAAGCTGGTGCTTCACATGTGGTGCCATATAAATTTAATCAAGGTCTGACCAATAGTTTTTCAGTTATTCTTGATAATTTATATTGAAGTCGGTTGTACAAAATTTTTAATTTTAATTATTAACAGAAAATTAGAACAAGTACTCAGGGAGCTTTAAGAGAAAACCCTTCTCCTGAAGGCCCCGCAACGCTTCTGCAATTCCTCTGGTGTTGTAGATGTTTCATGGGTGGCGGGATTACTTACCATCCGGCGAGCTGTATGCATTGAAGTACATATACTTGCTGTATGTTCGTTTGTGTTTGTCTTCTCTTCTATAAAAATATCACAATAAAGTTATAAGGAAAACGATGCTAGACGATAAGGTTTTCATCGAAGTTCGAAGTGGGTGAATATTCCTCTAGTCTACTGTAACCACATAGTCTTTTTACGTACAACTTGAAGGCTCTACCTCTGCATTGTGGGAAGTTAGTATGTGACAAAAAAGGTACGTATGACAATTCAGAATGCTGTGAATATCTCTAATGCATAACCATCCCGTTTAAACCAGACGTAATATACATAGACCGGAGACGGGCAGCAGCGTCAATGATGCGAGACGCTTGGTACTGCGATCGGCAATTCGTTTGCCAAAGCGTGACGAAGATGGCAAGTCCTCCCCACCAGGGGTCCATATCCAGCAGTGAACTTTTACAGGTTGATATAGAAGAAGAAAAAAAATTATGTATATATATTCTCCAAAGGATTTTTTCGGAGATCCGGCGACAATTTTGTAGCATTTTTCGAAAAACTACGCTACGCTACTTTTATCCCTGTTGGCGCCACTCACGTGTCGTACAAATTTAGTATCTTTTCTCCAATATTCTCACAATATTTATCTTCGCTATCGAGTATTCTAGTAAATACGAAGTTGTTTCACTATTGTGTCTATTTCCCGGACTGTTAAGTGATACCGACGAAAATAGAGTAGTTATAGCGTCTTGCTTCTGATTTACTACGATGCATCACTTGCCGTGTAGTGGTGGCGCAGCGCAAGAGAATCCACTACCTTATGAGTGCCTAAAGAGGCGACAGACGTAATGACTGCAGCACGAATAGATCGACTCGATCGGGAATGGCCCACTTTCTCACACAGAATTCCAGCGTGAAATGTTCCCATGGCGTTAGAGAATCGGAGACCCTTTTTACTGCTAACGAGACAAACAATCGCAGTCGTTAGTGGTGATAAGCTGATAAGGTCTCAGCATTTTGATTTTTAATCGAGGATAGAATGATTCACAGTATTCAGTATACTATCAGGTGAACTGTGCGCTCGTTTGTTACCGTATTATCGTTATTTGTATAAAACCAAATGTGATGCTGAAGCCGTATTATCATGATCGTGAATAAAGTATTTAACAATGTATTAGAGCATAGAAAACGTTATTCTTGACATACATATATGTATATGTATATATGTAAACTTTTTATTTTCTAGCTCATAGGAATTAGTGGTTAGAACTTGACCTCGGCCGCGTTCTATTTATATTTTATAACCTTTTAACGTTTCAATAGGTAGGCCCTTCAAGTTTTGACGGGTAATACTCATTTTACAATTCTTTAGTAGCCGTTTTAATTAATTGCTTTTAATCACGTTCTAGCGTTATTAGATCGTTTTAATTATGAAATTTTCCTTTAGCGAGCTTTGTAGGTTAATGTTATTTTTAAATATATTTATAATCCATTATATAATGGGACGTCATCGTCATCTTTACCTACAGCCCTTCACAAGTTCTATGTACATATGTCGCCCCAAGGAATGTCTCAAAATACGTTCCTGAGCCACTTCCATCAACTTCCTGTATGTCTTTATGTAGATCTCTGTGGGCCACAGCATCCACTTAGTCCGCGTGCGCGTTTGTCACCCTTATTCTATAAAAAAAATACCCTCTCAGAAATGAGAGTTGAGGACGTATATTATAGCATGTGAAACTTTTTACTTTTTTTACTTTATATTTTATATAATTAGTATGAAAACATTTAGAAACAACATAAGCTAAGGAACTAAGTCTAAAGCGTTTTCCCGTACAATTGTTACGTTCCATGACCCCATAACATTGCGGAGTACAAGTCGTAAGTAGGTAATTCCCGTTATCAGCATCCGCATCGACGACGCACGTGACATAAAATATATTAAATTCATAACCTCTGTTAAGGAAGTACTAATATAAGGGTGATTACATACTACGGCGTAACGTAAAGTGTACTTATAGGATTCATTTGCGGACGATTTATGCGTTCTTATAAAGTATGATTTATTCCCATCAATTGGTATATAGTGTCCTTTGTATTTTTTAAGATACTCTCTTACTATCTGAGTCAAAGAAATAGACTTCAATTTAAGAAATGCTTAAGTTGCTGTCCCTCTCTTTTTTCTAAAATACTATAGAAAGAGACAGATGTAGAGATAATTAATACTTAATTGAAGTAAACGATAATCAACGATTATAAGCAAGGTCATAACTATAATATTAATGCCGTTGCCGTGTGGTGGTGGCGTAAAGAGAATCCATCAACCCATGTCGTCCTGTGGGTGTCGCAAGAAGTGACTATGGAAAATGCCAGAGGGATCATGTGGCTTCCAATAGATGGCGGTGTAACCATCTCGTTTACGCCAGATGTAAAAACCGTAGACTGGTGATGAGCAGCAGCGTCAAAGGTGCGACACGTCTGGTACTGCGATCGTCAAGCTTCACGATTTAGGCAAAACTTCTCTACCTCGGGAGAGATCTATGCCCAATAGTAACCTTATACGGGCTGATAAAGAATAAGAAGATGAAGATATTAATGCCCTGAGTGGTTTGTCCCTTTCTTTAAGAGCACTTACAAAGTGGCATATTTTCAAGTTACTCCCTAGTTAAGTTACTTTACTTAAAAATCGTGTCTATAACGAGCACCGATTGTGTAAAAGAGCAGCTCTTTTACTGTCGTTCACTCTAATATTATTGAGCTCTGAGCTCAATAATATCAGAGTGAACGACAGTACTGAAGTTTCATACAATAGTCTCCAAAGAGTCAGTAATTCCTTCATATGGCAATGTATACGCTTTTACAACAAAGTCCCAGAAAATATGCAGGCCTTATCTATCAAAAAGTTTGAAATTTTTATTAAGCAAAAATTGTTTAATAAGGGTTATTATACCACTAAATAGTACATGATTGGTAATAATCCCTGGGAATAAGGTAATCGCTACTTTGCTGTTTCTAAATGTTTTCAGAGTACATGATTTATAATCATGGTTGACAGGTGGGTTAGCAACGAAGAAATGTCACTAACCACTATGGATATTACTTGTCCAAAATAAACAACTAATTATTAATATATAGATAGTAAATGCTATTGCCCATCTCCTGTTTCAGTTACCATCTACCGCCTCTTACGACACCCACGGGACGATATGAGTCAGTGTATTCTCTGACGCCGGCTGTTTACTTTATAACAATGGAAAAATAAAAACGTAATCAAATAAGTCGTATTAATATCACATTTGACGTCTTTATTTGTATAACTAGCTGTGACCTGTTCGCTTCACACGCAAAATTGTATGGTTGCGGACACCCCCGGCTCAATTCATCCATTACAGCCTATAAAAGTTCACTGCTGAACATAGGCCTCCCGATTGCCTCATAGGGGTGACTTTGTCATAGTTGCCACGCTTGGCGAGCGGGTTGTCAACCGCAGCTTCTTATTATTTTGAGTTATCGGGAAGATACTGCTGCCCATCACCTGTTTCAATTTTCCCCTGTCGCCTCTTACGACACCACGGGATGATAAGGGGTAGTGGATATTCTTACACCACAACTACACGGAACTTTATGCGTATCGATGTAAAACTGGTGAAGAAGCCATAGTCGAACATAAGTTTATATTTAGTTCACTACGGTGTGATGGAATCCTTTTGTTTAACGAGGCAATGTAAAGTCCAACGTTGCGTGCGTCACGTCCTTGTTGGTTATTGTGACTCGAGCTTCATGAAGCCGTAGCTCGCTTTTTTATTATCCAACGGTTTCAAGGGAATACATGAAAGAAACTTGTTAGTATATTTTTTATATTTTAAATTAAAAATATTATAGTCGAGACCAAACTCGTTTTTTTTATAGGATAAGAGTGACAAACGAGCACTTTATAGACTAACGAGCACACAGTCCACCTGATGGTAATTGGATGCTGTGTCCCATAGACATATAGATAAATGTAGATTTATCTTCAATTAAGAATCAAAATGCAGCTGCGTTGTCACCCCTGAGGACTAAGATGAAATGCTGTTTCCAGTATAAAGGGTCTCCGGTTCACTACAACAACACAGCAGCATTAGGCTGCTATTTTAAGCTGGAATTATGAGAGCCTGATCCTTCCCCCGTCCGAGCCTATTCGTACAACCATTGCTGCAGCCTGCAGTCACGTATAAAAGTTATATTTTCATTTAGACTTAGTTTTATTTCCTTGATACCGTAATATCCGAAAAAGAATATGCACATAGATGGATACGTTGATAGGTAACTACAAATTTGAGAGTTGTTGAAGTTCGTGTTATAAAAACTACAGTCAAATTAAAACTGAGAAAAGTAACCTTAATTAACAGTCTGATGCGATCTTTTAGTTTGAGGCCCTTGACTGAATGAAGTTGGCACTGGGTTGCCTCTTGAAGCGGAAGCCTTGTTATATGCCAAGAGGGCTTATTGTATGATATAAAATGGATTGTTTCAGAGTCTGACTTAATTGTTTTGCCTACGAATCAAGGTTACCAAGGCTATGTACGTAGGTCACTCAATAAGTTTTGAGATGCTCGAAATTTAAAAATGGAACGCACCCGTGTTAAAAAGCAAATTTAGTTAAAAGTTTAAATTTTTTTTAATAAAGCAATTGGCTTATGGAGTTTGGATTTTTAATTTATTGTTAGATCGTGTCAATCACTAGTCTTGCCACGATTTGAAAAGTCAACCATATACCATTGGATTCGCAATAAAAATATCTATATTTACACATTTCATTTTTAGGAAAAAGAATGAGAGTAAATTGCTATATTAGTTTACCTGTTTACACCTGCTAGACAGGTATTGTTGCATGGAAAAAGGTAGTCAACCATAGTGTGGCATTTTCTATATATATTTTTTTTTTGATTGAGACCAATTTTATCAAGGAAAAGAATGACCGTAACCGGTAAAAAAAATTAAATAATTTTTAATTAAAAATAGCCTTGCCAAAACATAGGCTGTCAATCACCCCGATTTGTATTTATTTATATATTTTATTATAAAAAAATTATTTCATCAAGGAAAAGAATGAGGGGTATTTTCTTAAGCCGGATCCTCTACTACCTCTTGTATATCTCCATACGGCATTCTATTAGTGGTTTTGAGGTTGTGACATTGCTGAGTACATTCAAAAGAGTGAAACAATTAAACTTTTGATGTGAAAATGTCTTTAATTCTTCTACAACAATGTTTAAGCAATGACTTTAGAAGCAATTAAATTATGTAGAAATTTTTAATTTTATTTTAGCTGTAGCTAAGGGCCGCGGGTTCGAATCCCGCACGAAACAAGTATTTGTATGTATATCCTACAAATAATTGTTCCAAGTCTGGATGTTTGTCCTTGTGAAATTTATGTATGTAAACTGCCCCACGATACGGGAGAAAATTCTAGTGTAGAGGAATCGTTTTTTTTTTAATTTAAAAAAAAGTAAAGAAAGAAAGGACTTTTTTAAGTCTGCTTTTAAAAAGTTTAATTATTAGTAGTTTCACCATCACCACCATCATCTTTATGTTTTCTTCAACACAACATACATCACAAAACACAAAGCCTTTCTAGGTGGTAGAACGCCTATTTTGTATAGAAGTCCGTCTGGGGGGTAGGTACCTCCCTCTTACCTATTGCTGCCGCCAAATAACCGTTCCGTTTGGAGGTTATAAAGTGTCAGAGTAATTAGAAGCTATGAGGCATTCCACCAAGTAGTCTTTTTTGTTGCAAGTTGGCTGCAGGTGTCCATGGGCTACAGTAGCCACTTACCATCGGTTGGACTGTAAGTTCGTTTCTCACTGATATAATATTCCCTCGTTGGTCTAGTGGTTGTAGTAGTACGACTGTTGATTATGAGGTCCCAGGTTCGAATCCCGGGTCGGGCCAAAAAAATCAGTTATCGAGTTTTCCATCAAGAAATTCTCAGTAGCTGCCCGGAGTCAGGAAGTTGGCGGTGTCTCACCTCGCGCCTCGGAAGCCAGTGTTGCCACCTTAGTGGATTTTCCACTAAATCTGTGGTTTGGAACCCCTTTAGTGGCAAATTTTGCTTTTAGTGGCTAGTGGTTTTTAGCGGATTAGAATTTTATAATAAATTATAAGAAACGAGTCGTTTCATATAAATAGTCGTTTCAAACGTCTATTTAGCCATATTTTATACTTTCAAATATAAACCTATATATTTTAGAGTATATTTTACTACGCAGGCAACACCAATCCATTTCCATAGACATTGGATTGGAAAGCATTCACAGGGTTCCCCGTTAAATATATTTAGTATAAGGCAACTAATATAAAACGATGGAATGCAAGGGCGAGATCTATCTGTATCTCGCCTGGAATACTAAATAGTTGAGAGGATATAATTTCCGCTTTCTATTCTATTTGACAGCATTTTACAATACTTAGTCCAATGTTTTTGAACTCGGTCACGCACGATCACTCGGATTCAGTGCCTCAATGTGCGTTGTTGTTTGTTTTGTTTCGTTTGCGATTACACATTTTAAATAAAATATTATTCATACGACGTCATGCCGCCTCTTACGACACCCACGGGACGATATGAGTCAGTGTATTCTCTGACGCCGGCTGTTTACTTTATAATAATGGAAAAATAAAACGTAATCAAATAAGTTGTATTAATTTCACATTTGACGTCTTTATTTGTATAACTAGCTGTGACCTGTTCGCTTCACACGCAAAATTGGAGGGTGGACACCCCGGCTCAATTCATCCATTACAGCCTATAAAAGTTCACTGCTGAACATAGGCCTCCCGATTGCCTCATAGGGGACTTTATAGTTGCCACGCTTGGCGAGCGGGTTGTCAACCGCAGCTTCTTATTATTTTGAGTTATCGGGAAGATACTGCTGCCCATCACCTGTTTCAATTTTCCCCTGTCGCCTCTTACGACACCACGGGATGATAAGGGGTAGTGGATATTCTTACACCACCACTACACGGAACTTTATGCGTATCGATGTAAAACTGGTGAAGAAGCCATAGTCGAACATATGTTTATATTTAGTCACACGGTGTGATGGAACTTTTGTTTAACGAGGCAATGTAAAGTCCAACGTTGCGTGCGTCACGTCCTTGTTGGTTATTGTGACTCGAGCTTCATGAAGCCGTAGCTCGCTTTTTTATTATCCAACGGTTTCAAGGGAATACATGAAAGAAACTTGTTAGTATATTTTTTATATTTTAAATTAAAAAAATTATAGTCGAGATCAAACTCGTTTTTATTTATAGGATAAGAGTGACAAACGAGCACTTTATAGACTAACGAGCACACAGTCCACCTGATGGTAAATGGATGCTGTGTCCCATAGACATCTACATGCCACAAGATAAATGTAGACTTATCTTCAATTAAGAATCAAAATGCAGCTGCGTTGTCACCCCTGAGGACTAAGATGAAATGCTGTTTCCAGTATAAATGGTCTCCGGTTCACTACAACAACACAACAGCATTAGGCTGCTATTTTACGCTGGAATTATGAGAGCCTGATCCTTCCCCCTTCCGAGCCTATTCGTGCTACAACCATAGCTGCAGCCTGCAGTGACGTATAAAAGTTATATTTTCATTTAGACTTAGTTTTATTTCCTTGATACCGTAATATCCGAAAAAGAATATGCACATAGATGGATACGTTGATAGGTAACTACAAATTTGAGAGTTGTTGAAGTTCGTGTTATAAAAACTACAGTCAAATTAAAACTGAGAAAAGTCCAATTAACAGTCTGATGCGATCTTTTAGTTTGAGGCCCTTGACTGAATGAAGTTGGCACTGTTGCTCTTGAAGCGGAAGCCTTGTTGTATGCCAAGAGGGCTTATTGTATGATATAAAATGGATTGTTTCAGAGTCTGACTTAATTGTTTTGCCTACGAATCAAGGTTACCAAGGCTATGTACGTAGGTCACCTCAAAAGTTTTGAGATGCTCGAAATTTAAAATGGAACGCACCCGTTAAAAAGCAAATTTAGTTAAAAGTTTAAATTTTTTAATAAAGCAATTGGCTTATGGAGTTTGGATTTTTAATTTATTGTTAAATCGTGTCAATCACTAGTCTTGCCACGATTCAAACATATACCATTGGATATCGCAATAAAAATATCTATATTTACATTTAATTTTTAGGAAAAAGAATGAGGGTAAATTGCTATATTAGTTTACCTGTTTACACCTGCTAGACAGGTATTGTTGCATGGAAAAGCATAGTGTGGCATTTTCTACGTATATATTTTTTTCGATTGAGACCAATTTTATCAAGGAAAAGAATGGTAAAAAATAATCGGTAAAAAAAATTAAATTATTTTTAATTAAAAATAGCCTTGCCAAAACATAGGCTGTCAATCACCCCGATTTGTATTTATTTATATATTTTATTATAAAAAAAAATTATTTCATCAAGGAAAAGAATGAGGGGGTATTTTCTTAAGCCGAATCCTCTACTACCTCTTGTATATCTCCATACGACATTCTAATAGTGGTTTTGAGGTTGTGATATTGCTGAGTACATTCAAAAGAGTGAAACAATTAAACTTTTGAAAAATGTCTTTAATTCTTCTACAACTATGTTTTAGCAATGACTTCAGAAGCAATTAAATTATGTAGAAATTTTTAATTTTATTTTAGCTGTAGCTAAGGGCCGCGGGTTCGAATCCCGCATGAAACAAGTATTTGTATGTATATCCTACAAATAATTGTTCCAAGTCTGGATGTTTGTCCTTGTGAAATTTATCCATGTAAACTGCCCCCACGATACGGGAGAAAATTCTAGTGTAGAGGAATCGTTTTTTTAATTAAAAAAAAAAGTAAAGAAAGAAAGGACTTTTTTCAGTCTGCTTTTAAAAGTTTAATTATTAGTAGTTTCACCATCACCACCATCATCTATATGTTGTCTTCAACACAACATACATCACAAAACACAAAGCATTTCTAGGTGGTAGAACTCCTATTTTGCATAGAAGTCCGTCTGGTGGGTAGGTACCTCCCTCTTACCTATTGGTGCCGCCAAATAACCGTTCCGTTTGGAGGGTATAAAGTGTCAGAATAATTACAGGCTGTGAGGCATTCCACCAAGTAGTCTTTTTTGTTGGAAGTTGGCTGCAGGTGTCCATGGGCTACAGTAGCCACTTACCATCGGTTGGACTGTAAGTTCGTTTGTCACTGATATAATATTCCCTCGTTGGTCTAGTGGTTGTAGTAGTACGACTGTTGATTATGAGGTCCCAGGTTCGAATCCCGGGTCGGGCCAAAAAAATCAGTTATCGAGTTTTTCCATCAAGAAATTCTCAGTAGCTGCCCGGAGTCAGGAAGTTGGCGGTGTCTCACCCTCGCGCCTCGGAAAGCACGTAAAGCTGTTTGTCCTGCGCCTGATCTCTCTCCGGTCGTGTCGGCTTACCGTCCCATCGGACTGTGAGTGTGAGGGAATAGAGAGTGCACCTGTGCTTGCGCATACACTTGGGCCTTTATAATCCTGTGCTGCGCCGATGGCTAGTCTCCGTTGGGACAGGCCGCCGTGACCGAAATTCGGTCTGGAAGACATTATTATTATTATTAATATTTAGAAGTAACATGGTTGAATGCATTATCTTATATTTTATTCAGTTGAAAATATCTCACAAGAAAAAGAGTAGTTCAAGAAGGCATTGTTTAAGAATAGCGCACAACCTAGATAGAAAAACGGTCAAGTGCGTACTATGCACACATTAATAATGTGCCGTCTTACTATTTTTCAAAAAATGTTAGAAAAAAAATTCGTCAGTTTCTTTAGAAAAAAATAAAAGTCTAATTTTTAAAATTTGCTAATGAAATACATATTTATTAAGTGAAAGTACAAACTAAATAATCTTTACGTGTGTTCACAGTTTTTACTATGTATTCATATGTATTATTCAACGATTTTTCGTATTGGGGTAATTTTAACAATTAATCCCAATCGAGGTAGACCGAGACTAACTTTCGAAGACCATGTGAGCAAACTGCTCGAAGAGGGAGGGTCAAGAGTACTCGGATACCTAGACGTGCATGTATGAAGAAGATTATGAATCTGAAAGAAGCGAAAGAGGTATGTAAGGATCGTGACACTTGGCGATCTGTTCTCTCTGGCTACCTGTCAGGGACTGTGCGTGAAGATAATTAATCCAAAGCTCTTTTTATTTATAATATAAGAAATTCAGTCGATTGTGTCTTAGAATAATTTCCTCAAACTGTAGGGCAAGGCAGTTTGCTAGAGAATACAACATTACTAATAATAACATTAATAAAATCATCTTAAATTTAAACTTATCTTGCTAACATACACTTTTCATCTTTATATAATAATATAACACTGTATAATTCACAATAACAATATGTAGGTAATACCCATCTCGTCCCGTGGGTGTCGTAAGAGGCGACAGAGGGAAACTGAATCATGAAATGGGCAGAAGCACCTTCCTGATATCAGCTTAAAATAATAAAAAAAATTGCGGTTACCAACACGCAGGCGTTGACAAACAACAAGCGTGATAACTATGGAGGAGGCCTGTTTTCAACAGTGGACCTTTATATACTGTAATTGATGGATGGATGGATAGGTAATACTGCACTATAATAAGGCACATAGCATAAACAATAATTTTAAAAAGCATAAACAAAAATAGTATCCAGTAAAAAGGGTCTCCGGTTCTCTACACTCACCATACGAAACAGCAGCAATGCATTGAGCTGCTGTTTTACACTGGTATTCTGTGAGAGCGTGGTTCTGGCGATGAAAACTTTATCCCTTTTAGCCGTTTTTTTAAATTAATAAAAGAAATCAAATGGTGCCAAATCAGGGCTGTAAGGAGGGTGAACCAAAAACGTTGAGAGTGCGAGAGCGTTGTCATGGTAAAGCAGTAGCCCGCGGAACCACATGTTCGATCGCTACTTGTGAACATTCTGGCAAGCATCTGGTAGTATAGAATTCGGCATTGATGCTGCTTCGATTTCGTAAAGGAATTGACACCACATATACTACATCAAAGTAAAAATAAACTAGCGATCAAAATCTTCCCTTTGCTTGTCGCTTTGCTCATTCTGGCAGGTGTTGATTCATTTTAAAATGATAAAAATAAATCCAAGATTAATTACCTGTGAAAAATCGTAAACAGTTTGAGACGAGCACGAGACGCTTCCAATCTACAATATGTGCCGAATCTTTTTATTCGTAATTCGTAAATTCTCTTAAATTAAAATTTTCACTGCTAGCTCCTTCCTCCCTTAACAGCCGTCAAAGGGCGACCACTTCTTTCTTCATATCTCAAAGTTAGTTGACCGTGCTGAAATTTGTTATTTTTGCCTTAAAAGGGCCTTTATCTATAGATACCACTTGAAGTCTATCAAACTATTGGCCTGGTTTTAGGTTAAACTAAAAAAATCTACGCGTGAAAATGTTTCATATCCCTTTTTCAGTGAAACACGATATTTCATTTTATTTCGCAAAAATGAGGAGGGAAAGTATGTAAAACATTATGTTTTTTTAATCGTATTTTCATAATAAATTACAACTTGCCAGTGTTTTTTTTAAATACTTTTTTCTTGACCTATTTTGTAAGTTGACGTAAATACATCATGTTTACTTCGATTCGCCTTCTGAAAATATTTCATCTATACATATAAATAAAATAAAAGTTTCTGTCTGTAATATAGAAATAACTGGCCTCTTAAGCTTCGGGGGTTTATTTGCATGCTATAAATACAAATAACAATTCTTAAAAATTCTGTGTGTCTGTCTGTTGGGCTTATCTTCAGAATATCTGAACCAACTGTGATGAAACTTTACGCACAGATAGAGAGCAAAGCCTGGAGGTATCTAGGCTATATTTTATGCAAAAACTTTAAGATTTTTTGACACAATAAATAAATAAATAAATGAACTATCAAATTTATGATCAAATAATGCTCCATTAATAGATCCTATCCAGACGAAGCCGAGGCGGTTAATAATCAAAGGCAATGGATATCTTCTGGCTTCTTGCCGAAACAATTGCCAGCTTACCTTAAGACAACCTATTTAATGTCGAGTCTAGTAAGTGTAATATTTCTGCAATAGCGAATTGTGATACTAGTGTTAAGTGTAAGTTCGGATTTACGTGACAGTGAATAGTTGAAACAGATACGTTTATTGGTCGAGCTTTATTTTTACTTTTACAAGTGTTGGATCAGTTTTTGTGGTTTAGAAGTTGATGTTGTGACCAGAATTAAGAAAGGAATTCTTGGTTTGGTCATGTTGAAAGAATGAACGAGGAAAGGGTGACAAAGCAAATTTATGTTGCAGAAGTGAACGGTAGAGTCGGCAAGAGACGTCCTAGACGTTAGTTTATCGACCAAATTGGAGAAATATTGAATATTGGCCAGATTAAGAGTACCTTTAACCGACGAGCATGTATGCGTCGTTATATGGATGTAAAGGAGGCGAGAATGGTGTGTCAGGATCGCGCCAAATGGAAGTCCGTAGTCTCTGCCTACCCCTCTGGGTGACAGGCGTGAGTGTGTATGATATGATGTGATTATATTTGTATTGTTTATTTGTCTGTAAAATGTGTATATAATATGTACCTAAATTATAACAATATTTTGTTTTATTGTAATGAAATATTACAATTACGTGGTAGAGCGACGCTGCAGCTATAGGTTGCAGCACGAATGGGTCGGCTCGACCGGGGTAGGACCACGCTCTCACAGAATACCAGCGTAAAATAGCAGCTTAATGCTGCTGTGTTTTGTATGGTGAGTGTAGAGAACCGGATACCCTTTTTACTGGAAACGCATCTGCATTTTGATTCTTAATCGAAGATAGATGCAGATGTCTATGGGCCACAGCATCCACTTACCATCAGGTGGAGTGTATGCTCGTTTGTCACCCCATTCTATAAAAAAATCTGTTAACATTCACCAATAAAGTTCTCACCAATTCATGGTAGAGAAATACTCAGTGGTGGAGAATGCCTAATGGCCTATATATTATTTTATAATAGCGAAAACAATAAAGAATAAATAAGGGAATAAATTATAGTTGTAGTTTGCTTAACCAGTTACTTTGGGTTTTTATGAAATTTGAAAAAGTCGTATAAATTACGTGCGATATTTATCTTTAGATCGTTTATGTATGAAAACTTATAAAAAACGTATGAGTATGACGTAAATCGCACATCTGACTGCCCTGACGGTGGTGGACAGTAATTTTATAGCATTAATTCAGAAAATGTTTAAATAATACTAAGCAATACAAGTGGTAAAATAAAAAAAATTGTACAACCGACTTCAATATAAATATAATTTATTGTTGATTTTTTTTAAACCGCTCGACCGATTTCGATAAAATTTAAATGGGACCACTTGGGAAGTATTACCCTTTGAAACAAAAAACTATTTTTCCAAATCGGTTCAGGCGTCTTCGGTAATCGGTGAACATACATAAAAAAAAAAGATTCCGACGAATTGTAAACCTCCTCCTTTTTGAATTCGGTTGAAAATGATTTATACATTTTAATTTTGAAACGACTTCAAAAAGGAGGAGGTACTCAATTCGACTGTATTTTTTTTATGTATTACCTGTTACGTATAACTGTTTTCTAGGTGAACCGATTTTGATGATTCTTTCTTATTTGAAGGCTGGTGCTTCTCAGTGGTCCTCTATAAATTATCAAGGTCTGACCATTAGTTTTTGAGTTACCCTTAATAATTTATATTCAAGTCAGTTGTACAAAATTTTTAATTTGACTACTTGTTAAAATGGTGCTTCACAAGCGTTTTCATAGATAGGGCGACAATTTTTTTCATATCATTACGTACACGCGGATTTTCTCATGTGACTCTGAGAAGTTTTGCATATGGACGTCATATGGACGAACATCCAGACTCGTATCAATTATTTGCAGTCAATAAAAGTAATGTTCCATGTGGGATTCGAGCCAGTAAGCTCACAGCGCCACAGCCAAATGGTTAGCCACCGCGCTATCCACCCGGCAGACTTTTTTAAAAAACTTTTTCATCATCATTACAGTAATTTACAAGTCCACTACTGAACATAGACCTCCCTCAAGGAATGCCACAAACCACGGTCCTGAGCCAACTGCCTCCATCGACTTCCTGCATATCTTACTGGGTCTTCACTCCATCTAGTGGGGCGCCGCCCTACGCTTCGTCTACCGGTACGAAGCTGCCACTAGAGAACCTTTCCTCCCCATCGGTTGTCGTCTTTTGAGTTATGGCCGGCCCATTACAACTTCAGCCTACTAATCCTTTGGGCTATGTCGGTTACTCTGGTTCTACTGCGGATATCCTCATACTCAAAGTAACGAAATTTAGATTTTGTTTATTATACATTTTCATCTAACGTTTTTATTTATATAACCGCATATAATAACCATGCCAAATTTCAATCGCTACGGTCTACGCGGAAACAAATCTCAGAGATAACCTCTGTGACTGACAGGTAACGAGGTGATTCCTTTAGCGTTCCGTTTACTTATATTTGGCACGGCATTCAAATATTCTATTTTCTTAATATATATATATCTATACAAATAAATAAATTTGAAAAGTTAATATAACAGTTTTTCACTAAATGCATATGAAAGTATATACGGTACTTATAACAAAAACACAATTTTTAAATTTTTTGTCTCTCTGTCTGTCTGTTTGTTCCGGCTAATCTCCGAAACGGCTGGACCGATTGTGATGGGACTTTCACTGTTAGATAGCTGATGTTATAAGGAGTAACTTAGGCTTTTATTTAAGAAAAATAATTAGGTTCCTCGCAAAAAAAAAACTAAAAACCTATATTACATGCAGTCGAAGTCGCGGTGAACAGCTAGCTTAATAATAAATATTCCATTCGATAATTTTACCTAGTTAAATTTCTATCAAAGAATGTTTAATAAATTTAATTTCCTTTTCAAGTCATAAAGGTATTTTTTTTAAATATACGATGGGAAAAAACCCTTTGTTCTGCATTGCATATAGTGCGAATGGTTCTCAGTCGCCACGGTTCGTATGCAGTAAAAAGAAAAATCAACCAAATAATTCCACACGTCTGTTGGCGTAAAGAATTCATTCGGTTACTCGTATTATAAAAACTTCAAATCAGTCTGGTATTCATTGCTATTTGGAATAATTATTTCGCTTCGTTTTGAATTCGGAATTTTCTATTTTTATTTTATCTCACAGAAATACAAGTTTATGATATACTCGTAGTTCCAACTATATAGTTTCACGTATGATGACGGCGTAAGAGAATCTATCTTCCATTTCTTTCTGGGGGTGTCGTAAAAGGTGACTATAGGAGATGTTTGAAAGAACTCATGGCTTACGCCAGCTGGCGGTACTACCCCGATACGACAAAAGTGAGACCAGACCAGCCACAGGGGGCAGCATTAAAAGTGCTATATGCTTAGCAAAGTGAAAAATAACTAATGTTTCCAACATTAACATCTAACTATGTAAGCAAAAGAGTCGTGGTAGCTCAGGGGCTTAGCGCTCGCTGTAAATTTCACAGTACGCGAGCAACCTGTGTTCGATCCCCGCCGGCACCAATGAAATTGTTAATTGCCATTTTAAGTGCTGAATTACCACGTGCTCGGCGGTGAAGGAAAACACCATGAGGAAACCTGCATGACTGAGAAATAAAAAAACATATTTCATAGACATGTGAAGTCCGTCAACACGCATTGGGGCAGCGCGGCGGACACTTGAGAGGTTTTTAGGGCAAGGGCCTAAAACTTAGACTAAAGCTGTGACTTTATTAAGTAAAACTATTTTTTTTATTTGGTTTTAACTTAAGTGTTTCCAATTATTCGCATTTTGTTCTTTGACCTAAGCTCATGAAGAGACTGATTTGGTTGACTTGTCTTAGTGTCGTTGTGTTGCCTTAGGTTAAATTTACTCAGAAACATGTTACAGTACCTTAAAGATTTGCAATAGTATGCTATGCTTTGCTTTGAATAGAACTCATAACAAATATACATTTCTGAACAATATCCCTACGACTCTTTTACTAAATAGGTTTATGGGAATTTTATTTAAAATACAAAAGTTAACTACAGAACGACACGACAGGAACTCAACAAAATAGTTTTATTGAATATTATACTTACGGATTTGTAAATTACGGATTGATAAATAAGTTACACTGTTATCTAATTCCAGATCTTGATCGGCATAACGCTCATGGTGTGGGTGGTACAGAAGGCTCGCAAGGAGTTGACCATCGCGATAATGGCGGCGGAGCTCGGCCGGGACACGCTGTCCACCTCCAGCAGTTCCTCCATCAGCTAGCCCACGGCGAGGGCCACGGACGTGGACAGCGTCTCCGAGCGCTCCAGCTAGTGCACGGCCCCCAGGTGCCTCGGCGCCTGCGAGTATGAAACCTACGTGTGAAGTGATTGGGTTCACTTTCCTGTGATATTAAGTTACGAATACCTCCAAGAGGATTAAAGCTGACCGGTTGTTGCTCACGCGATTTCATGTGAGAGATTCTTTTGATGTTTATTGTGTTTATATGCTTGGGAATGTTGTACTGGATTTGTCAGAATGTGCCATTTTGTTACTTATTGGTATCTTGCATTTATTAAACCTTATGTAGTTAACAATGTAGAAGTACGTTGCAATATTATTATTATTATGTAAATGAGATTTTTTTAACAAATCGGTTTATGTGTTCCACGTTAAGGCAAAATCTCTGTTATATGGCTTTAGTTACAATATACATTTTAAATCAATTGTAAGAAAGCCTAGAGCCTTATCATGTTTTTATCTCACCACTTGTTTGGACACTTATTCACGATACATAAACTTATAATATTTAGTTTATATAACTTAAATTGAAAATTTAAAAAACCCCCGAAACAAAACAGCAGATGACCTTGAAACGGCTGAACCGATTTAGATAAAACATGTCTAAGAACCACCGTTAGAAAACCTGCTTTTAAATACATAAAACAAACCGCATCGGTTCACCCGTTTAAGAGCTACGGTGCCACAGACAGACACACATAGCGGTCAAACTTATAACACCCCTCTTTTTGCGTCGGGGGTTAATAAAAATAGAAATTAAACCCTTTACATAACAGTATGAAATATGAATTAAATTGAGCAATGTTTACGCACAAACGTGCGTAGACAAACAACCGAACCAAAATCCATGACCCAATTCCAATTCCGTACGCCTGCCAAGCGGGGGACTTCCCGACTTCTAACCTCCATCGAGCCAAGATATATTTGTCTCGCGACTTAATTACAGGCGTCATTTTTATTTTTTATTTTTGTTTACATCTTCTTGATGTTATAAATAACCAAGCTAAAATTAAAAGTAAATCAGTGTTGAGACGTAGCTGGCTCTGCGTCCTTCATAACGAAAAAACTTTTCCGAGTTCGTAATTCGAATTTCTTTTTTTTTTGTGACACATTCTGACAATTTCCGACATGTGGGTGTTGGCGAAAATATCGATACTCATTTAGCAGATAGCATGTAACGATATCAACAAATGGATATTTATATAATGCATCACAGTGTCGCCCTTCGCTTCCTTGTACGTCGAATATTTAATGCGCGATAAAAAAATATAAGGGCAAAAAAAAGATTTGCAGACAGTTTCACATTCTACTTTCTGTTTTATCGATCTCACCTTTTTGCAGCTAATAATTGCAATTTATTTGAATTAAAACACCTCATTTAAATTTGTTTGTATCTATTAATAACATGAATTTCGACGTGTAACGTGTGTTCAAAATTAAAATGAACATTATCACAATTAGACAGAATTTATATTCCGTATAGAACAAACTACGATTCCTATATTTAAGAAACGTTTCGTTCTCCGTAACGATCCTTTATATTACATACAAGGTGCATGTAAAAACAGTTTAAATTACAAAATACAAACTATTCATTCAGCAACTTAGAATGACTTATAATAAAAAAAACCTTTAAACAGTTCATAAATAGTCGGACTGGTATTTTGTTTTAATAAGGGGTTCCACTTCCATGCAATTAATTTATTGCAAAACGGCTCGTAAAAGAAAACTAAGCGTTATCAAATATAGTAACCTGCATTAACCTGGCATTAATGCCAGGGCATTTTCTACCAGTCAACCCATAGTGTGTTGAAAATAAAGTGGCAGGTGTCGTCAAAATTAATAAAAATATACATGAGTATAATAAAAATAAAAATAAATACTAGCTTGCTTATAAATACTCTAAGGTATATACATTATATACAATCGGTTCACAGTTGACGAAGATGTCGCGTAACATACGAGTAAATACATAAAAATAATATAGTCGAATAAAACAGTCGAATTGAAAACCTCCTCCTTTTTTGAAGTCGGCTAAAAGGAAGTAATAATAGCGAGTTATTTTTTTAATGTTACCCTTAGGATTTTCTCCTATATCGTACATATATGTATAATTTGCACAAGGACAAACATCCAGATCCGGAACAATTATTTGTAGGCCATACGAACATACAAACTTTTTCCGTGCGGGATTGGAACCTGCGGACCCGAAGCTTCGCAACCGAATGTTTAGTCACTGCGCTACTGAGCCGTCTATGTTTCACAGTTCACGGTTTTTCTAGCTCTTTAACCTTTAAACTGGAAAAGAATAGTACCGGGTTAGTTTCTATCCAAAATAACTTTTTCGTATTAAAAACTTACAAGAAAACTTGACAAATATTACGATTGAAATAAATATGTACCTACGTAAAACGCTATTTATTATTCACTTTTTATAGCAACATGTCAAATGAAAGTGACTGCTTTTTTTTTCACAATCACATCACTAGAAAATTGTATACGTTAAAGTTGACACATATGGACTTTAAGGCGCTGCGCAAACGTAGACACTTTTATGTCTTGTGTGGCATACAAGCTACCAGTGAATATTTTATTTTCATGTAATCAATATGATATCAGCCATTCCTTCCGCAGACGCAGATACTTTATGTGTTCAGTTTCTTCCACTTGACACACATACCGACCGCCAATCAAAAAGTGTTCGGTGTAGGTAACTGGAAACTTTAAGTCGTCACTTGAAGACACAAGCAACACAAAGCAAATTTCCTTACAATTTTGCGGCGCTGACATTGACGTGGTTGATTTGCCTGTAAATATTGACGGCGACGACGTCTACGTCAACGTGTAATCAACACAACAAGCAAAGGCAATATTCCTCCATCGACATCCAAGGTGAAACTGACGGAAAACAAGCAACGAATTGTTACCAGTGTTGTTAGCAACCGGGGACTGTGTCACACAGCAACTACGGTTTCCTGTGATGGTGTGCCGTGTCTGTAACAAGAAGTGTCCACGTTTGCGCAGCGCCTATATAAATTATTTATCAAAACGAAACGTAGTAAATTAAAATAATCACACAACGGATACAGATTTATTGTACGTTGTAAGGTAACAAAAAAATTGTGTGTGTAATTGTGTACACACATATACGAAGTGAGAAGTTTCACTTCGTACGACATATCATTCTTCTTTTATTTTATATTTTACATAGGTAGGTCATGTAATAGTATACTCGTGCAGCCCCGGCTACGTAGTGCTATTATTTATTCTGTGCCCCGGCGGTGAAACGTTACAAGAAAACGTGACGTTTTTTTAAATACCGTACTAAATTTCTCCACTACGTCGATAAAGAAGTTTCACTTCAAGGAAAAGAATTTTTTAATTGGCCATATCGTAAACGCTTTTTATAATCTATTAAAACTGTCATGCACACAGAAGCAAAATTAATTAGCACCAAAATTACCTCATTACATGCTCCATCATATTATTATCGAAACATATTGACACAATCTAAATAGAGATGAATCGTTGATAAGCCACCCGTGAGTGTAATAAGTATTAACGTTATTTTCATTTGTTGTTATCGTTCACGTTATCGGCCTATAGCAGATAATCGCTAGATAACCGATGTTCACTCAGCACGAAGGCCACAAATGCTTTGCGTGTTTTCTTATATATAGTAGACATGTGTCATTCATTCATTTCTAGTGATCCTATCATTCAAGTATTGATTCGGTCTTACGAACTCTTCGAAAGACCTTCGGGTCGATCATTCAAATGGATCATTTCGAGATTTAGTACTGTTTGACCTGAGACCCGCTCGATAATGTCGGTCGTCGAGCATTACTATACTCTTTGGTCGCAGGTCCTGTCAATCGTTCGATACGGAACGTTCAAAAAATGTTTCAATCATCAATACTTTGATGCGACCCGTGTCAAATGAACGAATCTACAAGATTGACACATGTCTAATATATAGTTACATCGAGTTACATGCTAATATTAACTCTATGTGACTGTTATTAATTATTTCTGAAACGGCAGTCAATCTATGTATTAGAATTACGAATGTTAGGTGTAAATAAGTTCGTAGTGTCGCCAAAAGAGAATTATTTTTCAAAATATTTTTCAACAGAACTGAATACCGTACTTTTCAGATGGTTTACTTAATGTCTAAGTAGATTTTTTAATGTAACTACTACTAAATGACCATTTACATAGAGGATTTTTCAAAAGTCATAACTAATTAGAATAATATTTTTTATTAATTCCTTATTTTTGTATAAAAAAACCTTTTTGGTTGTTAAAAATAATCCCCATTGTATTAGTATATGATATAAATTATACCAAAATTTTAGTATTAGTCGAATATAAAAACCTGATTTTTGAACTTTATTTATTATACGTAATACCTAAATACTCTTTTGACTCTGACTGTACTCTGGTGGATGCCAACATTGTATAAACTGTAAGTCAAAGGAAATTGGCATTTATTCTTATGACGTTGAGACTAAATTATTGTAGATTCATTATTTATTTTTGTAAGTCAGTGTTCGAGATTTTGTTGAGAAATTACCAATTAACGAGACCGTCTTAAAACTCCGCGGAATGGAATTTACAAAACAAAAAATACAAAACACAGTATTATTTTTCTCTTTTAATATAATTACCTGGGTTCAACACACATTTATTATAATATAGTGACATTAAATTCCGTATATTAAAAAATAACTTTTTGCTCTCAAAATGGGTTTGACCTCTGAAAATTTACCTTTCTTATAACTGGAGGTGAATAAAAGTAGTATATTGGGGCTAAGTTTACGCTATAAGGTGAGAATCAAATATTTTTGGGTAACATTTAACAATCAAAATTAATAAAATTGTTAAGAAAGAACGAACCTTTTCATCTTTAATCGCAATCCACTCCAAAATCGTTTTATTCATTTTATACATACTTTGAGCAGATTTTTCTTGGTTTTTTTTTTGGAACGCAATGATAAAGACTTAACTTGCTTGCAAACTTGAATGTGGTTCTGCATTGCAGTCTTTTCAGACTTAATTCTTTTTTTGGATAGTTAGAAGTATACATTGTGGTCTATGTGCATATGATATAATCTATGTGCACCGATCCGCACCTGATTTTAGTTTTCCAGAGTGCAAAACAACAAACAAGTTAAAAAAAACCTTTGAACCTGTTTATGCAATGCTCGCGTTTCTGTTTAGTATAGGTAGGTAACACGCACGAAGGAACGAGTACTGCTACAGTCTTATATTAAAGTCTTGTATCTGTAACCCAACCACTTTCACAACATTCCGCGGACTTTTAGACCCGTATACATAATATATATAGGTACCCTATTACAAAACCTCTCAAACCTTGATATTTCTAACTGTTTTTAATTAATCTATTAACCTAATTAATGTTAATGTTGTTGTATTTATATAAAATTGTAATTTAATTTCGGCCTTTGTATCCTACTTTATTATTATATTCACTATAAATGCATTGGATTGGAGACAATATCCACTCGGAACCAAACACAGGCATTTTAAGCTTTCTTGGAGGGGTTAACGGGAATATTAATAATGTTAATAGTTTCAAAGTAACTTTTCTATTACTTAGTTAAAATTATTTGATCTTTTTCTAGTAAGTATTGTAAGTAAATGAATATATATATATATACGCCTTATGCACTCGTTTTTATTATATGGAAAAAAGACGACCTAATATCTGATTGATATTCATTAGTTAATAATGTTTTCATAATAAAATTGCGAATAATTTTTTAATTGCCTATGAGTTTTTGTGCAATAATATTTCTGATAGTGGTAGCTAGATCTTTACAATCTATGTATGTACCTATATGCGCGAAATACATACTACCGTGAAACACGCCAACATTGCCTGAAATTTTAAAATAAATCTAGATATCTCAAGATTTTTGTATGCAACCCAGGACATAGTTTTATCTGTGTCAGCACTAAGATCATATGTATGCATTGACACCGTCAAATTTAGCTTCCGAAATCTTTTTCTTGATCATAGACAATTTTCAACGCGGGCAAAGTTATCTGGACTTTTAGCCAACATTACCCACCGAGATTTTAGTGAACTATAGCTCTTATTTCAATGATATTAAAAATAATAAAAGCATTTTGGCAATAAAAGCGAGTATATAAAAATCTACTGATATCAAACATATTTTCAAACTAAAATGAATGGGCAATATTACCTGATATTTTTTCTTCTCCATACAAACGGTAAGAAGCGATTTAAAAGTGCTAGGTTGTCATATTTGAGTTAAAATAAAACATAATATATTAAATTTTATAAAGTATGTGGAAGAGGCAATAAGAAAAATATTTTTAAAATGCAAAGTTGTTTATTAAAGGGTTTAATTGTGTTTAATTGACTAAATTTGTTACAGAAATCAACATCGTTAAAAATGATAAAATTTGTTTTATGTTTAAAACTTAAGAAAAATAAAATACTTAGAGACATACACCTCACAAACTTGCTATTTCACTAAAAGTATACAGACCCGCTACATATATCTACCTTACCTATACCTTTTGCCATAATATATCGCATGAAATTTAAACAAATAAATTTATATATACTAACTAATCAAATGCAAACTAGACGTTTTCAATCATGTTTCCTGATTACGATACGAGGAACGGCATAGATTCTCAGTCTTTAGGTACTTATCAATAATATTCATTGGTGAATTCAGTCTTAAAAAATCACTTCAGTCATATAATCTATATTTTTCCTAACTAATCAACAATATCATTAATCAATATACTGAGCATTTCTAAGAACTTAATTAAATTATTCTATCAAAATGTAGTCTTAATCAAAATTTTAGTAATTGAAATTAATAATAATTTGAATAATTAATTTCAACAGTCAAAAAGCTTGTTGCGTTATTTTATTGTATGTTGAAATTACTGAGATCTACATGAAATACAATCTGACCACGTCGAGTAATCGTTGGCTCGGGTAAAACTGTTAAAACATCTTCTAAATATTGTATGTTGCAAATGTCATCAACGGTTGGATATGAAAGGTCATTCCTGTATGACATTTAGATTCTTTAACTTTTCGTAAAATTTAACCGTAGGAGTTACACCATTAATCGATAAAACCTTACCGACAAAGTGTTTCAAACTCTTTTTGGTGGAGAATCGAACAATAATCCAGTCATTTACTTTAAGTCTTTCTTGATTTTCAGAAAAATATTTAAACTCATGTAATCCGAAGGAGGTTATTACATCAGGGAGCTCAAAATTTTCCTTATCTTCTTGTTCTCTTAGGGTTTCAGAAATGTAACAAATCATTTATTGTTTCGTAATCATCATCTGTGTCAACTGTCATAAAATCATTATCCGCAGATATCGAGCTTGACTCACTATCGTCTGGTGTAGGCCGCCTTCTTTTGATTGAAGTACGTCGTCTGGCTGATTTTTTCCCTTTTGAATTATTCTTAACCTGTTTCTTTCTATCACTTTTCGTATCTTTCCTAGTATGTTTCTTCTTATTTTCTTCACGACTTTCTTTTCTTCCCTTTCAGGCATTCTGGTAAATCAGTTTCATGTGGCAATGAACGATATATTTTCAGTGTTATCAGACAGTTCTTTTAAAAAACAAACATCAGTCACCGGTGTTCCTGCTTTTAGGAGTACATTTGAAAGTATTGTTATTTTATTTTTAATAGGACGATCTTGCATGGAGTTTTCATAATCCTTTCCAGCAATTAATATTTTGGTGGTACTATTTGCGAAATCTTTTGAATGTAAATGATCTGTGAGTGATTTTCCGGTTTTAATAGGCAATGATTGGCCTAAATAAAAATTAATTACATTGATACATTGTCTACTAAGGTTTTCAGGAATATAATTATCCCTATACTGAGCGATACTTAAACACTCTTTGAAGTCTTGAACAAAATTTGTACAAGTATTTGAACAAAGATCAGTACGTTCTGCTACAAAAAGGCCAGTATGTTCATCTAAATAGAACGATTCTTGATTTGTTTTTTGCACATTACCCAATTTAACGGATTTCGCTTTTGTTTTTTTATTGCAAGTATCCACATTTAAATCAGAAATGCTTACTGATTTGCCAGGCTCGCAATTAATTTTTTTACTCCTCTGTACTTGCATAGGCTTATGAGCTCTGGTTTCTAACAAATAATCTACCAGTACTTTATCGATTCCACATGACAGTATTTCCCCTTGTATTTCTGGAATCTTCTTAAGGACTTCCTGTGGATTCAGGGGAAATATTCCCGATGCCCTAAAGCCACTTATTATGTTCTTTTTTTCTGTTATTTTAATTGCTTCTGTTAATTCATTAAGCAATTTCGGAAAATGTTTTTTGTTTAATGTGGCTTGGTTGATTCTTGAGCTTGTATTGGTACAAAATTTTACGCCAGCATCTTTTCAAAGGCGCAAAAATGCAACATCTAGTGGTTGTGAGATGTAGATCTCGGAGGGATGAATACAAACTTAATGTCATGTTGCTCGCATGACTCTACTACTTTGAAACTCAAATGGCTAGATAGGTTATCGCAAAGGACAACTTTTGTCCCGACCGTTTCATTTGCCCATGGAAGAATTATTGTTTCAAAGTAATTCTCAAACGTGGCGCTGTCAAACCAACCTGACTTAGTACAATTGTATCTGGTTTCCGGTGATCCTCCATTAACCCATTCTGAGTATAATTTTGTTGCTTTGTAAACAACATATAAAGGAAGGCACCTACCATCTGCGGTAGCCAAACATAAGGATATGTTTCCTTTGGTGGAATTAACTATTCTCTGATATTTTACTCCTTCTAAAAATGCTCTTAGAAGAGCCAGGTCGTCGGAAAGGTTGGTTTCATCGAAATTTACGATATTTTCTGCTGGTATGTTTTTAATGTTGACGTTAAGTTATTAAAATAGTTGAGTATGTCTTGAGCTCCCTTCAGCTCTCGCCTTGAAATATTTTGTAGTTCGTAAGGTCAATTCATCAGCATGCCTTGCCAAAAGCTTTGTACCAAGCATCACCGGGAATCTTGTTCTAAAAATATGATCTCTTGAGTTTTTTGAGATATTCGTAAACCAATAGCTTTAGATCAAGTTTTGTAAGCGGGGAGCCAAAATCGCTAGAAGCTTGTAAAACCTTAACAATTTGATCCTCTTCTTTAGTTGATAGAGCAGTAGGATGTCCGACAGACTTCATGTGAACTCGTTTTATTTTATTAACTATAGTCCGCCTTGGGATTCCAAACTGTCTTTGAGCATCTCTTGATGAAATTTGACCTGATTGAACAGATTCACATGCAAGCATCAACATTTCTTCAGAGTAATTTTATACACCCTGGATCCAAGTTCACGTCTTGACCTCCTTTGTGAAACACGTGATTTATGTTTGTTTTCTGAAATAAAAAATGCAAATTATTTTATGCTAATAACATAGTAAATAAGATAACTCATCTATTCATGGAAATTACATAAATTTCAAGAAAAGTAATTTTAACCTACTAAAAAGTTTAAAATTTTAAAATAATGACAATTTTCGAGCTAAAAAAGAGACGAAAAAGAGGCACGAGCTAAAAAGCGTAGGAATAGCTAACCAGAGTCACTATGGCGTTATGGTCTACCATAAAACACAACATACTACACCATGAACCCAGAAAGCATTACATTCATTTTGGCGGTCATGTAAAGAGAAAATAAAAAGTGTCAACCTTAATCGTTTTTTGACGGCGGGCAATGTTGACATTTACATGACTGCACATCACTTGGTAACTTTGCCCGCCTTCATAACTTTTGTAACACACAACCTACAGCAATGAAACTATTACCAAAATACTCAGCACATTGTTTTACACAACAAAAATACGATTAAACTTACCTGTGTTTTCGCCATAATGCACAATTCACTTGAAAAAATCCACAGAAATTGGCCCGCCAAAAACCGCACCGTTTTCGACAAGTGCCGACAGGTAACTGAGTGACGTTGAGATCGGAAACAGTATTTTGTGTTGCCACACGTATATTTTATTTTCTACCAATATTATAAATGCTGTCCTAAGTTTGATAATTTTTTTTATTAGTTGATTTTAAAATTGTGTTTCGGGCAAAGTTTTCCTGGTGGCAAAGTTGGCGTATTTCACGGTATGCTTACGTTATTATTGTAGTGAAATTTTCGCAATACTATTAAAATGTTTAATGGCTATTTACACCTGTTATTACCTGATAGAATCCTCTATAAAATATAACATCCCACTAACATAATATTATAAAGGAACCTATACGCCATGTATTTAAGTTTCTTTTTCTATCGATAATAAATCGTGGACGCATACTGTTGGGTTTTTTTGCCCGATATTCGAAAGACCAATTATATATTTTAGGTCCTTACCGCCTACAATACCATTTTACTGATTTTAAAAGGATATCTGTGGATGTTTCACGCGTCTCGCATATCTCAAGATGAAATGTTGATATCGTCTCCAAATCAATCTCATTCGACGCTTAATTGATATCCTGAATAAGTTTTCATTAAGTCGATTCCTTTGTTTTATTTTATTTTTTAATTTAAATTTGGAATTTCAAAATGAGTCATTAAATGGGAAGTTGATAGGGCAGACCGAATTGCGCATTATTAAAAGTCATGGAATCCGTGTATATTATAGGGCCTGAAAAAATGTAGTTCCTGTCTAAATATTTATTATTTATATAATTTATAATGTTTTTGAGTTGAATACTAGTTCGACTTATAATTGGCTGTAAATCATTCTTCCTTTAAAGTTTAAAGACTGATTTTACGTTGTTTTCGATTTCTGTTTCTGCTTGTCGAAATTATGCTTTTGTATTACTTATATTTTAGTTATTTATTTTAAAAATTAAAAGCCTCTTAATACAGTAAATATTGTAACTAAGACTTTTATATCCATTTAATTCAACTTGTAGCTATCTTCCACTATAGGTATCTAAATATTTTCTGATGAATATTGTAAGTAAAGCGATCTAACCTGTTTTTAATCTTCAAAAATATTGGCGATTATAAAATATGTGTCGATACATGTTACCTTTATTAGCGATTGGTTGTAATAAGCTCAACGTATATATTTTAAAACGTATATAATATAATATACTTAGCATAATATATTTAAGAAAAAAATATTGAAATTGGAAATCTTTTATTATGTAAACAACGATTCGTGCCATATAATTTGATATTCGACATCGAAACTTCTTAGTTGTACCTAACTTATGTTTTGTTCATAGAACAGATAATTTTCTTCTTCGTGAATGTTAAATTTATTACGCATTTGGTTATATATCCTAATTCGTAACTAAACAATATTAATCACCAAAATTATGGTGTGAATAATAATTATGATATATTTTGGTTATGCTTATATATTATGTAGGCACAATAACTAAATAAATTGAGATGATATTTGTTGTGCTCTTAATAAGATACCAAGATTAATTCTGGAAAACTGGGCGAGAAAAAAGCTTTTAAACCTTTTTTAAATAAAAATCAATTAAGTTATGTGTTATATGTGGCGGCAGGATACTCAGAAAAATATAGAACCCAATGTAGGAATGTTTTTTCTTTGAAGTGAGAAAAAAAAACAAGAATAAAAACATAAAATATTTTTTTGTCGACATACATAATATGTAAGTACATTGTTTTGCTCGCATTAGTATTCATATCCTGCGCTTACAATAAGCTTGAATATATTTCATATTGGCTTCGTACGCTAAAATCAGTGCCAAATCAGCCTTAATTTTCAATACATTATCGGCCTTATAATCGTTGATTATCGCCTCCTTAATTAATTATCTCTAGACCTGTCTCTTTCTATTTTTAATTAAATGAAGAGAGATAAAGAGAGCGCAACTTTAAGCATTTTATAAATTAATTAACGTCGATTTTCATGAGTAAGGCTGTAAATGTTTTTTTTTTAAACTCAGGAATGCAAAGGGTGTGTTAGCATAAGTACTTGTACCGTAATATATTCTAAAACTTACTTAAATAGATAATTACTTCCAATCAAAAAACTTATGTGCTTTAAAAGCTCGATGTGTCATGCTCACTCACAAATAAAACTATTTTATATGTATAAACTAGTTCTTAACTAGTTTATTATACATTAATGCATTTATTGTAAACGAATTTACTTTGTGTTGTTTATTAATAAAATCTCGCTGTTAATATGATTGTATAACGACTTTTCATTTTATTGATGTGTATGATGATGTATGGATACTGTTAGTTAAATACATGTAAAAAATAACCGCTCGTCTTTTATTTTCACATCTTTGTGTCTTTGCGCTGTGAGCTGCGGGTTCTATTCCAGTTTCTAGCACTGAATAAGATTGTATGAATAAGTAAGTGTGTGAGTAAGATATACGGCACTTATTAGTTTTTCGTCTAATCTCTATTCCCTGTTATCCTCACGCTTTAGACGTGCGTAAGATTGCATATTTAATGCATATATTTACCATTATTTCTTAAATTTAGTAACTCACCCAAAGAGTAAAGTCTTAATACCAAAACAAACTCGTCTACTGATATAAATCATCTCAAAAACGTAGAATACATTACAATTCTTTAACTCTATAGATAAGCATACTTTACGATAGCATTAACTTATGCGTATCAATTAATCGCATAGTAAAAGCATCTATATTTTGTGAAGAAAATATATTTAAGACTAATCTGTATGGACTTAGTACTGTAAACAATTTAACAAACAAAATATAATTAAAAAAGAGCATAAATCTTTATGATTGCAAATTGCCGAAATATTACAAAAACTTGGCGCGAAATTGGATGTAGGTGGATAGTTTCTCCGGACGTAATCTTACACTGAAAATGTGTGAAGCACCCTAGATCCTAACATTTTACAAACATAAACACATCAAGGTCCGTCAATCGGTGCAAGTATGCAGTTCGCGTCCTGCCGCACGCTGCATACTAACTTAGTGCGTGTACAATGTACATTGCAGGTGATAAACAAAATTATTCCGGACGTAACAAAATTACGTGCGTATTTTTTAACGACTGTGTTTGTATTATCGTTTAAAAATAGTTTGAAGTGGATATTTAAATGTAAGAGTTAAAACATAAAAAATAATGAAAACAATGTTCTCATATGATTTAATTCGCTTATGAGGCTTGAGGTACTATCGTCATCAACAGTCAGCTGAGTTCTTCTTTCTCTTATTTTAAATTAGGGCTTCTCTTGATAGAATTATGCCTGTGTCAAGTCAGTCATGAGTTAAGCTGTCGTCGAAAACTTTTCAGCAAATTGTAAATTTATCAGATTAGGTTGTATGGCCCACGACCTTTGCCCACCTAAATTGGCAAATCGTAACAATAACCAAACCATAAACGTTTACTTTATAGTAACCGTATTCTATTGTCTTGTGCCTGGTCGGTCATTTTAAAGATCGCTCCGTACTAGTTCATTACGGACAGTGAACTAGTTCGTTCTATTAGTTCTAATAGTTCTAATCGGTCATCAGTACTACTAACCTGTTTAAATTGTATCTATCTTTATGGAATGGTTATCTCAGTCAGTCACTGACTAAATAAGTCAACAGTCAGACTGATAGATACAATTTAAACAGGTTAATGCAGTCAGTCTCAGTCGGTCGATATTTGCTCGAGGCGTAACGTTGTTTGATAAAATATTTTATCAAAAATATTATTAACTTAAAATTTGACATAATATTTGATTTTCCCTTCATACTTGAACAGGCTAAGGACTGTCATTCTAGTCATATTTGGATGACCGAGCTTGGCTCGGTATTCTTTTTTTGTAAATCGTGTTTTTTGAAAATGATATTTAGATACGAATTACATACTGATGAAATATGAATAATATTTTCCGATCTTACCTACCGTGTTCTTTTTTTAAGGCTTGATCATTTTTTTTAAATATACTTAGATAAGAATTAGATGCGTTGACAAAGGGCTCTCAAGAATAGTTTTTCTCACAAAAGAAGGAACTTGAAAAAAGGGAATAAAAATTCGGACTGGAGACATCTGGACTCGAACCGGGTCCTCTGTTTTCGGAACCGCCTGATTTCCATACTAAGCTCTTATAATCTTGTCTGAAATGGCGAAATTTACCTTCGTATTCTAATGATATTGTAGCAGTTTTTTATTGCATGAAAACACGGATAAAACGACATTTTCTAAAAATTAATCCTAGCTCGATTTATCACCCCCGCAACTCCCCCCTAACTAAATTTCATGAAAATCGAATTTTAGATATTATAGATAGCATTAAGCATATGGATAATATTATACCATTTTCATGTATTGCTATTTTTTTTTAATCTATAACTACATAAATTTATTGGCCACTGCGTATTATGGTAAAAGGCTAAGCAGAGAGCAAGGATTTCTTGTAAGCTTATTAACACAGAGTACATTGTATATACATACACGACTTATTAGGTGATTTGGGTAGCTAGCTATAGAGAGGCATTAATCGGCTCTTGTCCTTGAATTAAAGATGGTTAATATATTATCTTTTAACTGTTAAAATAAACAGTTAAAAAAAAATAACAAATTTATTAAATAAATAAAATTAACCATAATGAATAAAATTATCATATTTCAGTCCATTCAAAGCAATCTGCGATCGATTTCTTACTTTACTGATTTATAATTTTAGACCATAGAATTATTACGAATAGAAGGCAGTCTAGTACAAAACACGAGCGTTAAAGTGAAGCAAGGTCATTATGTTAGTGGGCGCGAGTCGAATGTGCCTACGCTCGTCACACGCAAACATACACGCCATTCAGTGATACCAGTTTGTAGCGTTTGCAATCAAATTGTGCAAATTACTATTTTATTGATTAATTTTAAATAATCGATATAATAAAGATTACGTTTTGCGTACGAAGACGTATTTTATGAGAATAATAAATGGAATAAAATAAACACGATAATGATGGTACTAATATAACTTTATTATACATATTTTAATGGTACAAAAATGCAGACGTAATAAAATTTAAGAATATTATTAACCACAATTAATTTGCTCGAATACAATAAGTACACTGTGTAATATTTAATTTTAACCGACTTCAAAAAAGGAGAAGGTTCTCAATTCGGTGTATTTTTTTAATGTTTTTACCTCAGAATTCTGTTATTTCTAAACCGATTTAGATTTTTTTTATTTGAAACGATATACACACAGATTGATCCCATATACACGCTGAAATTTTAATGGTTGTTTTCCCGAAGTCAAATGATTTTATCTTGGTAGTACAATAGATTTATTAATATAAAAATTATTAGGATGCAAAAATGGCAGATTTACAATAGAGAAAAACAAAACTCGAATGCGACCTCAAATCAATAGCAATATCTCGCGAGTAGGTTGGACGTGCAGACTAGCTTATGCCGTATTACTACGCGTAAGAATTTATTTAGCTCTGAATATTTATTAAAAATAAGTCATTATTTGTTAAAACAAGTGATATACGTCCTCGAAATCGACATGACCCTGACCAATTAAACGTTTTAAACACAAATAGAAAATAAATATTTTTAAAAGAAAATTGTGATTTTTTTTCCCCACAACTAGCAACATTTGTATTATGATAGCTTAGGTAAGTATTTTTTTAGTTTTACGTACTAATAATGAATTAAATATATGAACTTACCTGTGAAATGTAATACCATCACTTTTTTATGTTTATCATCACTGTTATGTCAATATTTTACAACACAAACGGTCATTTTTACAATTTTTCGCGAGCTCTTCTCCGTAAGACGTGACGTTGCGCACTGACGCGTCGCTGAGTGAACTTACGCGGTTTCGCGTTAGTTTTACTTGCTTCACTTTCGGTGCGCGTACTAGTATCCTATACGTAATAATTCTGTTTTAGACGTATTAATACCATCTAGCGTCTTCTTTACGTACCACCTTGAGAGCCAATTAACTTTCGTTCGATAAAATGACTTTAATACCTGTAGAATGGAGTAGATGGCGGTTTACAAAGCAACGTTATTCGAATGAAAACATTCCTTAAAAACGTCAATACTACATGTATTCTTTTGATATATTACATTAAAATTTAGGCTTCACATGTCTAAAAATAAGCATTGTAATAATTATTTGCTATAAAATTAAACTTATATCCAATATTTTATTTAACGACATGTCTACCTCGAATGACTAGGTACTGACCATAGACTTAGAATATACTAGCGTATAGACCACCTGACAGCCCGAAAAGGCGTGACCAATTTTGATTTGTCATTGTGTGCGTTAGCTAGTGATGTATATTTTACTTAAAAGGACTATCGAAAATGATTGTTAAGGAAGCGGTAAAAAGATTATAAAAAATTGTTTAGTGCATGAAGTTGAATAACTTCAAAAATTAACTGAATTTTACCATGATAGTTCTAAACTAATTAAAAAATATTCATATAACATTTCCTCGGAATAAGCTGAACCTACCTGCCTTTTGTTGGATTTTAATTCAAATGTATAAAATCCCAGGTGACTTTACCGAAAAACCTAAAAAAACTCCCAAATAATCAGATCAGAATGTTGTATTTTCGAGCTATGATCTTTGGAAAAAATATTTACTGCCGTGGGCAGTTTCCCCGGAATTTATTTTTAACATATTGTTAATATAAATAGGTAGATACTTAACTAAGTATATACCTATTTATATTTTATATATTTTATAAAATGTTTTGATGGGGAAACAAAAACGGGGACACGGAGTACAACATAATGGCTGCTTTATTTTTCATATAAGTATTACTTGTGATAATTACAAACATTTAATAATTAATAATTAAATAGATTATAGAAGTTTATTTTAACATTCGACTTTAGTATGAATGTAAACTTAATAATTTAAGGAAGGAAACTTATAGGAATCAGTTAAATAAGATTGCTCTGTTTAAAGGCCAATATGTTTATGAGGCTTCATCATGCTTCATGTTTATATTCTTTCATCTGTCCCTGAAAAGTATAAAGTAATAATAAACTTATTATCATTTTAGCTGCATGGATTTTAAAAACATAATGATCTTAACACAGTAAAGTGCACTAAGTGTCTGAGGATACAGATGCACTCTCTATTCTCTCAATCTCGGTATGTTAAGAAAATGGTCACTCATTCATGGACTGACCGCGGTAAGTGCAACTTAATCTCGCAGATCTATTGATCTGCGTAGCTATTACTTAACCACGAGTTCCTCTTCTCTTCGACTAGCGCTGTAGGGGATGAACCACGCCATTTAAGCCCTCGCGACAATGTCGTCGGCCATCAAGCATGAATCGGCATCGACCGTTGTATCAAATACTATGAATTTATACTATCACGTCTCATGCGTGGTCGTCTAGTAGCGCTTCAGGAGCATTACTAAATATCTATACCTAACTACGCTAAAAGTTTTATCATTGTGACTTGGGAATATAATCCGAAGTTCCGAAGCTCCGCTCAACCCCTTGGGGAAAATAGCGTGATGCTATGAATATTATACTAGTGTGACCGTGAGCCTGTGCGGTTGGTTAAGTAAGGTTATAAATTTATTTTGGTTGATAAATAGATACTTAGTTGCGTTCATAATAGCTTAAAGAGGATAATCTCAAGTTTTTTTGTGTCTTTAATGTACTACAGTTTTATAATGTATGAAAATCTGTCTCTATATTTATCTAAAGTTTTGAAAGTTACATTTTTGAAGTCTTATTATAACAATATTTGACTCCTTTTAATAAAATTGTTTTTATTCCACTTTTCTTTTATACTTCTCAAGAAAATGTTTGCTGCAAATTGTTGAGTTCTTCTTTGCATTCCAACCAACCTGTCCAATGAACCTTAACCACTTTTTCTAATTATAGAATCCGGAGGAATCTGTTTAACAAACGGCAAAATAAAATTACATTTTAGAACGCAAATCGAGGATTTATTTTCTTATTGTGTAGGCAAGTCTATCGATTCATTATAAACATTCAAGATAAATATCGACATTAATTTTGATATAGTTGAGTCAATCCCTAGCGTACATGTAAAATATTTTGTATAAAAATGTATTTACCAAATTCATGCAAATTATCAACAACGTTACTTTTTTCTTTGCAAAATATCAAAATTAAAAAAATAATTGATAAAATTCTATATTTTAAACAATATATAACATAAATTGTAACCAAAAATAAACGCTTCATAACATTGGCAACGTTTTGAGAATTTACCTGTAAAATGTGCAATTACCAGAATTATTTCTATTATTAGCACCACAATCACTTACAGAACAAGTAAGCATTTTGGAAAAAAGTTACTTACTAAAAATAACCACTATTACACTTTAAAAAATTACAAAATATTTCGGAGCTATTTCTTGCGTGCCGAATTGTGCCGACCTGTCATTCAAAATCGGTTACAGAGTCATGAGATTTGGTATCCTTTTCTATCTTGCATTTTTGCCATAAGGAATTTTCTTCTCCCTTGCACACTATGTTGGTCTATAAGCCAGTATATTCTACGTCTATGGTACTGACCGATTCTGTTCTGTTTGCGTGCATCGTTCGCAAGCACGGTTTGGCGTTGGCGTCTTGCGAGTGTAGGTGAACGAAAAGAACTGTTAGACCGATTAACAATCGGCATTCGGAAACGTTTCTTCTAGTACAGTGCCAAGATACGTTTCATAATCGTTCATCGTTCGCGAACTACACAAGACTAGTATTCTAATCCTTCGAGCTTCTATGCTCGAAGTTCTAATCATATTATTAAAAAACAACTGTCAAACTGTCATTAACAATATCATGGCGGAGGATGAAGATGGTGTTTCAAATAAAAAATCGCCACAAAATTCAAACAATGCAGAGTGCTCGCAAGAGAGTGAACAAAATACTACAAAGCCAGACCTAGGTATCGAAGAATCAAAGTACAATAGCAAAGAAAATGGTCATGCGTCGCCCTCTGAACCCAATTGTTCCTCGTCCAGTGAGTGTTATATGAAATTGTTTTTCATTTGCTAAAAATGTATGTCTATTAATTACAATCGTATTTGCAGAGTCCACTGGAGCAGTGCGAAAGGAAGAAAACCCATTTTCCTTTCGACATTTTCTCAAACGGGATCTGTCGTTGCCAGGCAACTCAACATACGAGAATACAGGTGCTAGACCTAAGGTTTATGCGAATACAGTGCAACATTCGCCTACTAAAATTGATGTTCACTCGGACTCTAGACGGGAAAAAAGTCGATTGATCGATAACCAAACCAAAGAAAAAACAAGCGAGGGCATTAGCCAACGCGTCAGTGATAATACACCTTCAAATAGTTCTATGGACGTACCGTTTAGTGTAGTAGGAAATTCAAATTCTAAGAATAACCTTTATTCAAACAATTCTGATGCACCCTTCTATCACAGACCAAATTTGGCTTCAGAACCTATGGGTATGCCTTCACTGCCTGATTTTGTTCAAGATCACATTTTAGTGGAGCAGGCTTATTTAAACTCAAATGGACCCATGTCATTAGATTTGGACAATTTGCCTGACTTCACATTCAACACTAATTTCAATACTGGATCCTCTTCTTCTTCAAGCAGGAGAAATGAAAACAACTACAGTGGAAATAGAGGCTATAGTTATGAACCATATATGGGAGCGTCCACATCATCTGAACCAGGGCCATCTAACCGTAATGTACCCTTAGATTTACCAGCCAGTGCAGAGGCTGCTGGTCCCGTACCAATAGATCATCACATGCACCTTAGTTTGGATCTCACTGAATCTGTTAACCCTTCAGATAGAAGAAATATGTCCCCAAGAAATACTTTCCCCTTGGATTTGCCTCCAAATGCAGGTAATTATAAGAATAACTAATAATTCTCAATCTAAAAATGATTCCTAAAGGAACTTGTAATATCAGTTTTTACGTAATTACTTTTTAATATGTAGTTATTTGGACTTTATAAAGGTAATTTTTTTAAATTGATTATTGGAAATTAAAATATTTACATTAAATATTTAATTCTTAAAAATACAGCCTATATATGTACACTGCTCGCCACAGGCCTCCTCTTACATATTTCTGCAAGCATGTTGGCAAACTTCACATGTCTTTGTAATTATTTATTCCTCTGACATGCAGGTTTCCTAAATGATCTTTTCCTTCACCACAGAGCACATGGTAAATTAGCACATCATATTGCAATTAATAATTTAATTGGTACTGGCAGAGATTGAACTCGCACCTTAGCTTGCATGGCTATTAAATTATTCAACCAATTTAATTATTATTTGGCTGTTATAAGCAACTGTAAAGTAATTATTAGTATAATTTATGCAACAACTTCTATTGTTTAACGCTTGGTCAAAGTGCACATTTTGTATACTGGCGGAAAGTAATTCTTTAAAATACTTGCCTGAACAATAACTAAAAGTTTCAGTTAATGTAATTGTTATCTTCAAACTCAAAAAGCTGCCTACTGCTATACATGTGCTTGTGCCATAAATGGGTTTGCCTTATATGGCACAAGCAATGGATGATCACGGAATATAAAAAACAAGAGGAAGTAGCAAAACGCATATTTTGTAGCAGAACCACTGTCGCCAAACTCACACATACGCAAGAAAGAAATGTGTACCGACAATTGTGTACTATTTCAATAATTTTTGCGTGATTGGCTATTAAAAAATAAAAGAGAAAGGCGTTATGTTACTCACCATTCACTTGAGTACGAACCATATGTTCTTAAAAATAGAGATCATATTACTTTTCACCAACGAAGTTTCTAGAATTAATGAGCAAATTTAGCTTCTTAACGTTAGATGTTGCAATATTAAATTCACGCTATTATAGACACAATGACAATAGATATAACGTTGACATTGCCCTACCTAACCTATACTGCTACGTGAATGATGTTAGTGATGTAGTTACTCTCCCTGAAAGAATATCAAGCAGCGATCCTTCAGCTCGCAACAATTTTGAGCCTGCGACTGACAGTCAATTACGCTCTACTGACACTAATTCTGACTCGCCTGCCCCGCCCTCTTTGGGCTTCCTCTTGTTTTTTATATTCCGTGTGATTGATGGATGATGGAAGAATCATAACAAGCTCCATTCTTTGTTATGGATTCTTTTATGTCATACTAGGTATCTTAGTGTACCAACCAGTGCAGAGTAGTAGGTCTATGTTTTAGCCTAGGAGTAGATAATATATTATGTGGATAGATAAGTAGATTTTTTACGTAGTAAGTCATGCTGCAGTAGCAATATTATGGATGTAGCATGAGCATTTCAGCTCAACCAGGGAAGTACTATACTCAGTACTGTACTATTTTTTTTATAGGAGAGGGTGACAAACGAGCACACAGTCCAACTGATGGCAACTGGTTGCTGTGGCCCATAGACATCTACATCTATCCTCGTTTGCGAATCAAAATGCAGATGCGTTGTCACACGTGAGGACTAAGATGGAATGCCTCTTTTCCAGTAAAAAGGGTCTCCGGTTCTCTACACTCACCATACGAAACACAGCAATGTTAAGCTGCTATTTTACGCTGGTATTCTGTGAGAGCATGGTCCTTCGCCGGTCGAGCCGACCCATTCGTGCTACAACCATACTACTAATATAGCTGCAGCATGGCTTTACCACATATAAAATACACTATAGTTTAATACTGCTGTGTTTCATATGGTGAGTGTATTTTTACTCAGTAATAGATGTATATGTCTATTTGCCAGAGCATCCATTTACCGTCAGGTGGACTATGTGCTTGTTTGTCACACTTATTTAAAAAAAAAGATAATTGGTACCTATTTCTGCTACCACAGCACAATGCATTCACTGTTGATTTCCAGTTTAAATTGATCTTAGCCAGTAAAGTTAAAAGTTGTGAGACATTCCATATTAGTCTTCTGAGGTGATAATGTAACTAGCTTTCATTACTTGACTGCCACTTATAGTATAAGAGGCGACAATGGATTGACTAAACTGTGGTTAGGATGGCTGAATTAGTATCAATAGCGTGTAGATCACTTATGTGTTTGGTATGGAGCCGATTTGAAGATAATAAGATACTATTCACAGTAGCTATAAGCACAGTATATAAAAATTACATGATTTGCTGGTCCACATTCATATAAGCGATTTATATGCTATTGATACTAAATAAGCCCTCCTGATGACAGTTTAGTCAATACATTGTCACCTCTGAGAATATTTGAACTTATAAAACATAATTAGCATTATTTGTATTAATTGTTGATAATTTGCTTACATAAATTAAGTATTGATTTGTTTATGTTACATATTATCTCTATACCTGTCTCTTTCTTTTGTCATCTAATGAAGAGAGAGACAGAGAATGCAATGTAAATCATTTCTAAAATTGATGTTCATTTTATGAGTAAGGCTGAATGTGTACTAAGTGTAATTATATTAAGTTAATGACTTGTAATAAGAACTTAGACATTGAATAATGTTGAATTATTTAATTCATATTCTCATGCAAAACCTAAAAAGCAATGTGTTTTAGACATGATGATCGTTACCATTCATTTGTATTACAATACAGTTAACCATTATTCATGATTTACTTTATTTTAAAATTTAAAAAAATTGTTAACTGGATATTACACATAAATAGTGCATAGAGCAATGAACAGTTCTGGAACGGTTATTAAATAATTGCTCTATTCAGGAATTCAATTGGGCTACATAAGGATGCAGCCAAAAGCATAGCCACTGTGCAACCAATCCGTCTATTAATTTCATTCTGCTAAAATATTTCTCAGTTATTGTTGTAGCAGTATTTTTTTTAATAACTTAAATAATTAATGTGCAAATGTATTTTTATTTGACTGTGAAAGCACACTTTTTGGATTTAATATTCTTTAGGTTCACTTGGTCAGTGGTCTATAAACCTGAAGTCCTAGATGGGAATGGAAGTGTACCAGATAATATGTATTCTAATAAAACCAAAGTTTTAATGTCTGACGAATATCGGTTCTATTTCTGGACCAGGGATATTATGGATCCCGTAACATAGATCACTACCACAATTTTAACATAATATAGAACATTTGACATTGCTTTTCGTCGGTGTGCTCCCACTATTTAGCAGAGGTCCTCAGAAATTTTTTTACGACACCCACTGGGTGTGATGGTTCACCTTCTCTCTCATGATGTAACATCCATTCCCCATTGTTTGTAGGAGCAGAATCTAAGCGATTACCAGATTTCTTACCCGTGCACCCCGGACGCACATCACCCGAGCCCGAGCATCAGGATGAACAGTTACAGCAAATAATGTCAGAGTTGGAAAGGACAAGGTATTTTTTCAACTTTGTAAAGCAAACATTAATGATTTGTTTTAGTGAACATCATAAATCCATTTTACAAACTATAACTTAAAAAAGTTCTTTCATCTACATTCTTCCTCATCAGTTCTATACTTCTCTGATTGAGATGTCTCTAAATGTAATTCATGTCTTGATTAGTTTTTATGTAACTAATAAACATAATGACTCTGTTGTATTATGGTGGCACAGAATAAGTAGAGAAATTGTAATGGATATTATAACACCGCCACTTAACATTAGAATTTGTAATGTTATCTGTATACATATTCACATCAACTAGCAAAGAGGAGGAACTAAGCAAAACAAAGGCGAGAAAGGAGATATATAAGAAATTTTCAAATTTGAATAGTTGAGAATAAATGGGATGTACAGATCGGAGTTGTTCGCGGAGCGCAGTAGGCGAGGTCGTGCAGAGGAGGAGACGTCGAGACTGCGCGCGCGCCTCGCCGCCAGGGAGCGGGACTCCGCGCTTGAAGCACACGTGAGTGCTCTCATCATCATTATAAGCCTCCTCCTCCTAGGGTCTCCTAGGAATGCCATAATGCACGGTCCTGAGCCACCTGCATGTATTGACTCCCTGCATATCTTACTAGGTTGTCACCATACCCTATACTAACTATACTATCCTTTTGAAGTGAAAACTTCTTTAGAGTTGTTGTTATTTGAAACTCGATGAAAAGAAAAAGCGACTCTAAAAAGAGACAAACATATACATCTATAGGATTTAGCATGCGAGAGAATGAGATAGAATACAGTGTAGTAAGAGACGGTAGCCTAATGGCAGGGTGCGGCGGACCGCGAACTCAAAAGGTTGTGGGTTCGAATCCGCCAATCGTCTACTGTCGTGAACCATTCCCTAACAAGCATTTTCAGCTTACCAGTAGTGGTTAATATAAATTTTAACTGTTAAAATAAACAGTATAAATACAATTAACTATATTGAATAAAATTGTCATATCCAATCCGTTTATAACAATACACAATTTCATAACCTCAGGCCATCAGTGTCTATTTTACGTACCACCTTGAGAGTCAATCAATTTTTGTTCGATAAAATTACCTATGCCTATCAAAAGAAAATATTCTTTTGATTTATTATACTAGTATTTGGCTCATGTCTACTTCTCTACATTTTGTTACATTTATTTGCTATAAAATCGAACATTTCTTTTAAATTTTATGCGACACTTGTGGTTCGAAAGTTCAAAATCTATACTGAATATATATATCTACATCAATTGATCCATTTTTGAAAACTTAACGTGGTAGAGCCATGCTGCAGCTATATAAATAGTATAGTTGTAGCCGAATGGATAAACTCGAAAGGAAGGACCACGCTCTCACAGAATACCAGCGTAAAATAGCAGCGTAATGCTGCTGTGTTTCGTACGGTGAGAGTAGAGAACCGAGACCCTTTTACTGGAAAGAGGCATCCCATCTTAGTCTTCACGGGTGACAACGATCTGCATTTTGATTCGCAAACTAGTATAGATGTAAATGTCTATGGGCGCAGCCACTTACCATCAGGTGGACTGTGTGCTCGCTTGTCACCCTTATCTTATAAAAAAACTAGACTTATTTTGTGACTTACATAATATTTTCTACTATATATTGTACATTTTAACAAAAATAGTTACTAATTTTAAATAAATTAGTTCAGTAGAAATCATCTGATGCAATATAAATGTGACGGTTGTTTTTCAGCAATTTGTGTCAGATGTCCTGCTCATAAGCTAGTATTCAATTCAAATGCTTATCTTAATATTTTCAGACTGGGATGGCGGATCCTGAAGCTGTTGCGGTATTAAAAAATGAAATAAAGAGATTGAAGGTGAGTATTGACATACTCTTGAATCCTTTATCATTTCTTTACCAGCTTTTTTGTTTGACTTCCTCATCAGCCCGTAAAGATCCACTGCTAGGCATTGGTCTCTTCTATTGAAGAGGTTTTTGCGTAATCGCCACACTTCGCCTGCAGACTAGTGATTGCAGTATCAAACGTATCGCACCTTTGTCGATGGTTGTTTATGCATATATAGGTGTTATTTTTACTATTTCCCGATAACATAACAGATGACAAAACCGTGGCTTAATGAGATCTTTCTGGTATATTCCATAGTCGCTTCTTACATCGCTGTAGATATCTGAGTGAATTATGTGGCGTGCACCTTTGAGGATGCCTGCATATGCATATATAGGATGTTATTTTTTACTATTTCATTATAACATAACAGATGACAAAACTGTTCGCCTATTGACATCTTTCTGGTATATTCCATAGTCGCCTTTTACATCACTGTAGATGTCCGAGTGGATTAAGTAGCGGGATGGATTCCCTTAGACCGCAATCATTTCATTTCACACAAGATTTTTTTTATAGAACAAGGGTGACAAACGAGCATAGTCTATCCGATGGTAAGTGGATGCTGTGGCCCATAGACATCGACATCCATTATAGATTAAGAATAATTTTTACTGGAAACGAGATGGAATGCCCCGTTTCCAGTAAAAAGGATCACCGGTCTCTACACTCACCATACGAAACACAGCAGCATTGAGCTGCTATTTTAAGCTGGTATTCAGAAAGAGCGTGGTCCTTCCCCGGTCGAGCCGACCCATTGGTGTTACAGTTGTAATATACCTGCAGTATGGCTCTACCACGTATAAAAAGACCACGGGAGAAAGATTCCAACAACCCTATAATTTATTCATCTAATGCAACATATAAGTACCGTGTGGTAGCGATGTAAGATTATCGACTACCCCATATCGTCCCGTAGGTGTCGTAAGAGGCGACAGAGGGAAACTGAAACAGGAGATGGGCAGCAGCATCTTCCTGATAACAACTCAAAATAATAAAAAACTGCGGTTGCAACCCGCCTGCCAAGCGTGGCAACTATGGCAAAATCCTCTCTATGAGGTAGGCCTATGTTCAGCAGTGGACTTTCATAGTCTGTAATGGAATCCAACATATAAGAGCCATGATAGCTCAAGGGCTCAGCGCTCGTCATAAATTTCACAGTACGCGAGCAACCCGGGTGCGATCCCCGCCGGGCACCAATAAAATTGTTTGTTTGAAAACTTAAAAACCTGGATCTATGAGAAATTAAAAATATTTCAAAGACATGCGTGTTGGCATGTCTATCTACAACTTTTTCTGTCACTAAAGCGGCGTCTCTTTGGAATGAAATATTTGACAGATCATGGAGGGGAAGTTAAATAGTTCGGAAATTATAAAGTTTAATGTTTTTTTCCTATATTCCTAAAAGTAAAAGAATTAAAAAAATAGTTAAAAATGTGCAAAAAATTAAAGATCAACCACTGAGGCACAGGCATATAATATAGGTTTCAACATCAGAAACGGAAAAACTTACTTGAAACGCAACTTTTCACTTAAGGTGACACTGTGTAACAAATAACTTCCCCTCAGTCCCAACTAGCGACATCTGGTTAGCGGTAAATTATTAGTCCTTGTTGGAGAAGCGCGACGCTTCCCTGCCCTGATACTCTCAGAAATGAGGGGGGTGGTGTTCCCAACTGTGGTAATATAGGCTGTAACTTTTATTTACTGTGCAACATATTGCTTGTTTGCCACTTCCTTGCCCCCCCTCCCGTCCCATTTATATAGACAAAATTAAGGAAAAATGGTACTACAAATACTTGCCATTATTTACCAGGAGCAGTTGCGCGCTTCGCAAGAGGAAGTGCGTTCGCTGCGAAGCATGCAGGCCGGCGCTGCTTCCGACTTGCGGCACGCTTCGCGAGTCGCCGAAACTTCTCTCAGGTAATCATCTTCATTCACTGCCTACTATTAGAGAAAGCCATCTCCCTCAATAATCCCATAGTCGCCTCTTACGACGTCCATGGAATGAAATGAGCTGATGGATGATCTTAATCCGCCAACATTCGACAATGTTTAGATCATTTTCAAGTAAATTTTTTTTTTTATAAATCTGAAGTGACAAACGACTTACAGTCTGCCTGATGGTAAGTGGTTACTGCAGTCCATTTAAGACTGTAGCCCAATATCAAACAAAGAACGCTACAGATGCGCTGTAGCCTCTGAAGTAATAAGATGAAATGCCTCAAAGCCTGTAATTACACTGGCTCTCTATACCGTCCAGAACACAGCAGTGCGAGCCCTGCTATTTGTACACAGAAATAGATAAGAGAGTGATATCTACCCAGACTGACTCCTTACATACTCACAGATACACTCCAGATACACATACACACAGATACACATACACACAGATACACAGACACACAGATACACAGACACACAGATACACAGACACACAGATACACATATATAAAGACAAACAGATATACAGACACACAGATATACAGACACACAGATACACAGACACACAGATACACAGATACACAGATACACAGACACACAGATACACAGTTACACATATACACAGATACACAGACACACAGATACACAGTTACACATATACACAGATACACAGACACACAGATACACAGTTACACATATACACAGATACACAACACAGATACACAGTTACACATACACACAGATACACAGACACACAGATACACAGACACACAGATACACAGACACACAGATACACAGACACACAGATACACAGACACACAGATACACAGACACACAGATACACAGACACACAGATACACAGACACACAGATACACAGACACAGACACACATATACAGATACAGACACAGATACACAGACACAGATACACAAGCACACAGGCACACAGATACAGACACACACAGATACACAGAACACACAGATACACAGACACACAGATACAGACACACATACACAGATACACAGATACAGACACATACACACAGATACACATATACACATATACACAGACACACACAGATACACAGATACACAGATATACAGACACACAGATACACAGATACATACACACACAGATACACAGACATACACAGACACACATATACAGACACACAGATACAGAACACACAGATACACAGACACACAGATACATAGATACACAGATACACACAGACACAGATACACACACACAGATACACAGATACAGACACACAGATATAGACACACAGATACAGACACACAGATACACAGATACACAGACACAGATACACAGGCACACATATACGCAGATACACAGACACACAGATACACATACACACAGATACACAGATACACAGACACAGAGATACACAGCCACACAGATACACAGACGCACATACACACAGACACACAGATACACAGATACACAGACACACAGATACACAGACACACAGATACACAGACACACAGATACACAGACACACAGATACACAGACACACAGATACACAGACACACAGATACACACACAGATACAGACACACAGATACACAGACACACAGATACACAGATACGCAGATACACATACACGCAGATACACATACACACAGATACACAGATACACAAACACACAGATACACAGACACACAGATACACAGACACACAGATACACAGACAAACAGATACACAGATACACAGATACACAGACACAGATACACACAGACACACAGATACACAGACACACAGATACAGACACACAGATACAGACACACAGACACACAGATACACAGACACACAGATACACAGATACGCAGATACACAGACACACAGATACACAGATACACAGATACACAAACACACAGATACACAGACACAAAGATACACAGACACAGAGACACACAGATACGCAGATACACAGACACACAGATACACAGCCACACAGATACACAGACACAGAGACACACAGATACGCAGATACACAGACACACAGATACACAGCCACACAGATACACAGATACACAGACGCACATACACAGGCACACATATACACAGATACACAGACGCACATACACAGGCACACATATACGCAGATACACAGACACAGAGATACACAGACACACAGATGCACAGATACACAGACACACAGAGACACATACACAGATACGCAGATACACAGACACACAGATACAAAGACACACAGATGCACAGATACACAGACACACAGATGCACAGATACACAGACACACAGAGACACATACACAGATACGCAGATTCGCAGACACACAGATACACAGACACACAAATACACAGATGCGTAGATACAACGTTTTCTTCGGGGGTTAAAAAAAATAAGGATCAGACACATACCTTTCATTTATTACATATAAATGACGTTACTCTAAGTGTAATGTTTTTACTTTTCAGAGAGCTCCTAGCGGGACTAGAGCAGCTAAAGATATTGAGCTCAACGCTCGATCCAACATGATAGTGTCATAATATAAATATGTATCGAAGATAAATTAATAACTGTTTTAACCACTGCACTACTTTCTAAAAACGTGTGACATTGTTCCCCAAACTACTATTGTAATATAAGTAATGACTCGTACAATTTGTCAAAAATCAAGCCTCATGCAAATATACCATTAAACAGATATATTTAATTATAATAATAATGCATGTGAAGTATAATATGTTTAATAGCAGATCACGTTTTAAGCAATACGTTATTTATATTTTAATTAGTGTAATCTGTCATGTTTTACACCTGTTTCTGTCTTGCTCTACAAATTTACAAGTCGTGTTTTTTGATGTGTAACTTCTTTCCTCTCGCTTTCCTGCAATCTGTCGGAGTGATTCGTGAAAAGGGACAGAAGTGTGTAACAGGAAGCCGGGGAAGCTCGCGCTATTTGATTTGACCAATGAGCGCGCGGTGGTAGTAAAGTGTGCTGTTATATAAACCAATTTATATGTGTAAACTTTATTGATAAATGTATTTATAAAAGTGCAGATCATGGATAAAAAATGCAAGTGAGTAATAATGAATAATTATTCGAATAAATATTTCAGTATTTAGGTCTTTTAAATTTTGAGGTAAATTCCTGGCGCTGCTTAATTTATATTTTTAATTTTGATTAAAAAAATAGCTTTTTCAGGATATAATATTAATGTTTCTTATTACCAAAGTAAGATGTCAGATGTTACACATCATATGCGACTACTGTAAGGCTCGCTCGTTTTTTTTTATTGTAGTTTATTTATTTTAATTATGAATTATCAAGGCAATACTTTGTCTACAATTTTTTTAAATTAATTTCCATTATATAACACCATATTGGTCGTTTGTTATCTAAATGTAACCAATTTCATTTATGATTAAAATGTATAGTTTCTATATAAAATCTCTAGAATTAACATCAGGTACGAATTTCAGTACTTAAGTGTATAAAATCAGGAAATCGGTGCTGAGAGAATTTGTGGTTTTAAATTTTGGCAGAATGTATTTTTATCGACTAATGCAAATAAATTTGGATGCGTCCCATAAAGTATTTGAAAGTAATGTTAGATTTTAAAGGATGATCTGTGGTAATTGTATGTTAGAAGAAAGAAAGAAGAATTAAGCTATATATTTTTACATGAATGTATATATAATGCGTTGCGGAGAATGCCTATGCTTATAAAATGTAAAAAAAAAAACAATTATCCTTTGGATTGTAATTAATATTATATATATGTTTGAATATACATTAATAAACATCAAAATTGTACTTTTATCATATCGAGATGAAATTACACAAGAAACTATTACTTATTACAATATAACATAATATATATGTATATAAATAAAATTGATGTCTGTCTGTAATATCGAAATAACTGCCTTGTATTGGTTGCGGGGGTTATTTGCATGCCACTAAGACATAATAAACATTTTTAAAATTTTTGTGTGTCTGTCCGGGCTAATCTTCGGAATGACATCCAATTGTAATAAAACTTTACGAACAATTATAGAGCAACGCGAGGAGTGATCTAGGCCAGATTGAGATGTGGGTTACGCGGAACCTAAGGGTTCCGTGGAAAAGTCACCAGGATTCCGCGAAATTATATATTTTTGCTTGTTAAATAATTTCACACTTATGTACTAATATTATTTTGAAATAGCGCAAAATATATGATCAGACGAACCCATTACTGTTATGTAGGTACGTATGTAGTTAGAGAGAATTATAATATTACAATTGCACTGTCTATGCTATGTAATCATTTGATGTGGAGTTCCATAAAATAAAAGGGATTTGGTGAGTGTTCCATTACCTTAAAAATTTGGGAGCTCCTGATCTAGGCTATATTTTATCCGAAAAACTTTTTTTTTGGATAAACGAATAATTATATAATAAATGGTCTTTGATTATCCTTTGATATAATATCCAGGCAAAGCCGGGGCGGGTCGCTAATCTTACAATAATATAGACCATGGAATGCTTAGTTGACATCCGACATTTTTGTTTTATTGACTATTTTAATGAGTGTTGTTTAGAACGTCTCTGGTAACCTGTAAACAAAAATACAAACTGGCGTGGTTGTGCAAAAAATACTTTGTAAAAATGACTGAATTATTGAAAAACGACTATGATGTTCTCCAGGCTAATGTTCGAAATGGAGACGCGTGTTTTAAATGCCTTTTCTTAAACGTATTTTTACTACGTTTACTAAATGTTAGGGCTATTTTTCTGCCTAGAAATTAGTCTAATGTAATATTTCTCTCTTACCTATATTTCTGCCGATAAGATTCAGTGACATGTGTGTTACTGACAAGCAATGCACCGTCAGGTTAAGGTTTGAAGGGTAAAAGAACCAGTATAGTACAATTATGGGTTGTGAGGCATTTTAACTTAGCCTTCAAGGGCGCCAAAATATCCCCAGCTTTCTTTCTTTATTCGTACGTGCCCTTTACGTAGCGGCTGCACCGCCATTTACATCAGGAAATGGATCTTTTTCACACGCTTTTATTAGCTTGCCCTGTATGTATGTATGTATATATGTACCTATAAATATATTAATGTATTAGAATTTTATAATTTGTTTTCATACACTTCAAATATCTGAATTATCTGAAATTTTGCAGACATATTAAGATCCGATGACAATACAATAATTTCATGACTAGACCCAGTATTCTATATTAAGTTTACTCTTATATTGTTGTAAATTGACCCCTCCTACACTTTTGGATTTATATATTTCTGAATATGCCAGTCGGTCATTCGGTACACACAAAATAGCCTGTGTTGTTTATATCATCATAATTTAACATCACTAGTACGCATTTTTAATGATGCTTAAGATTCATATGCTATGATTAATAAAACTGTAAAAGCTTTTACGTTATACGAATGCTGTGGGAGTCGCAACCATTACATAATCACGTACTATTGTTACGTACGAGCCGTACGAATTTTCGATAGTTCGAATGCAGTTACTGAAGCCATCCCCTGATATTATAGATATAGCGAGCCAGCCACTCATTACTGGATAAGGAAATAAATATCCAGTGAATTGTTTTTAAATCTTATTAAAGACTCAAAACATATTAAATAAACCCTCATGCTTGTCACCCAGAGGGTTAGGCAGAGACTAAGGACTTCCATTCGGCACGATCCTTACACACTTCTCTCACATCTTGCACGAGACTCATTTTATGGGTAATACTTATACAGGTCCCGTCATGTAAAAAGAACGCTGAGCGACAGTGGAGAGGGTGTGTCTGCGCATGGGTACAGTTACGTTCTAAAGTACTAGAAGGTACTAGGCTATTGTTTTATAATATATGAGTAATTAATTGTTTTATTGTAGAATCATAATAGGTACTTTACCAGCTACATGTTTACTTGAGCATTATTTTTTATTTCTGTCGTAAAATATAAAGTAGATAGTAACAAGAAAACTTAAGCTAAGGGTGACACGCCGTCCGTTATATCGTCTTGGGTCACATGGAAGCCAGATGTCGACGGTGTGTTGGTGTTACTGGATGCTACTTCATCATCAGAATCTTCTGTCATCAGAATCATCTTCATTAATGCGAATGATAAATGTTTCCGTCATCAGGTCGACCATGACATCTTTTCGGTATTCTTCCTCAATACTTTTAAATTTACTGCACAATTTTCCCATTCACCTTCTCCCATCATATTTACCTTTTCGTTCACTAGTTCAGTCATAAAACAATAAATATAAATTATTTTTCACTCCTTCCTTTTAAAAAAAAAACTTCGCGCGTCGTGCAAAGAAAGTTGTGTGTGCGACTATATTTTGGGAGCGAGCGAAGCGCGGAAGCAACGAACCAATAGCGCACAGCAATACTGGCGAGCATTCCCCGTCGCGCCCTTCATACCACCAATTTGATCGATAAATCGCTCAATGCGCAGGTACAAAGCCAGCGTTCTTTTTACGTGACGGGACCTATACCTTGTATTCGTTTATCTGTGGACTTGATCAGGCTAATTATTCATAATATTTTATGTACACACAAACTGACTAGCAGTATGATTATGTACATCTGTTCGGAGTAGTCTCTGGCTTCGTTTTATAATTTGACGTATGATTTCCCGTAATAAGCACATGTATCAGTGTCGAATATAAACCAATGTCTTTAAAAAATAATATTTTAGGAAACAGTGTTAACACACCGAACAAACAACGCGAGTTGCGGAAATTGGGGAATTAATTTCCTACCAGAATTGCACATACGCACTGCTTTAAATCGCGCGTCTTTTTAAAGATATTTTTTGATTTTTTTCTACAGACTTCAAAAAGGAGGAGGTACTCATTTCGACTGTATGTTTTTTATGTGTGTTCTCATAACTTTTTTCTGGGTGAACCGATTTCGATTATTCTTTTTTTATTTGATAGCTGGTACTTCTCATGTGGTCCCATATAAATTTGATCAAGGTCTGACCAATGGTTTTTGAGTTATTGTTAATAATTTATATTGAAGTCGGTTGTACAAAATTTTTAATTTTTAATTACTGTGTACTATAAAATAATCGGAATTTTCAAATATTGCGTGGCTTGAATCCTCATAGTTGACCCGATTACGTGCAACCGAATGTTTTATTATAATTTTATTTTCATACGAAATAAACCTACGCAAATATTAAATATCATTTTTGACTAAAAGGATAAAGGTCAATAATGTCCAAATTGAAAACTTGTATAATATAGTTAATTTTATCATTAAACCATTTATTTTGTAGTGTATGAAAATCGAAGCTGTAAGTAAAAATAAATTTAAATGATGCGTATAATTCGTTTCTTTTAATGCCATCCTCATTTCCCATGCAGTCAATTTATGTAAGTAAGCATTACGGCCATTTTATCTCTACATGTGTATAAAAATCAATTACTGTCCGTTAGTCTCGCTAAAACTCAAAACCGGCTTGACCGATTTTGATGAAATTTTGTGTGTTTGAATGGGTCCCTAGATAGTTTAGATTCACATTTGGATCCGGTAGGTGGCACTGTTGTCGAGTTCCAGAAATCACCCGTGCAAAGCCGTGGCGGATCGCTAGTATCTTATATAAACCGGCAACCGATGAAACACTTAGCGCTCACAGACGACACGGCGTGTCAAAGGTTTTTTTTCGTGGAAAAAAGATGTTCGAACTTATCTTAATGATCTTAGAACTGACATTCCTTTATTTCAACACGAATAGACCGAAATGTCTCGAGTGACACCGCGGCATGCTACTGCACGTCACGGCATTCCATGGGATGCCACGGCACGTCACGGCATTCCATGGGATGCCGCGGCACGTCACGGCATTCCATGGGATGCCGCGGCACGTCACGGCATTTTATGGGATGTCACGGTATTCCATGGGATGCCGCGGCACGTCACGGTATTCCATGGGATGCCGCGGCACGTCACGGCACTCGATGGGATGCCGCGGTACATAACGGCATTCCATGGACGCTGCATCTCGTAAAACGCATAGGTTACTTTATGTTGTTAAAGGAATGTGAGTGCTAAGTAATTGAAACAAGGTTAAACTTTTAAAACGCCACAGAATCCTTCATGCCGAAGTGTGCCTTGCCATGCCGTGCCGTCTGTGAGTGCAGATCCTTAAACTGTATACAACAACAGAACTCAACAGCTGTCGATAAATCTTAATAGGATTTTGTAGATGTTTTATGTATTTACAGCTTTTAATTTTTTTTCTACAATTGTCATATTGAAAATCCTGTCATATTTATACAATTTACTTGTACTACATCTTTTTTATATGCCCATAAAAGTCCACTGCTGGGTATGGCCTCATCCGTTTTAGGGGAAGGATTTGCCTTATTGCCACGCTTGGCAGGCGGTTAGTGATTGCAGTACCAGATGTCACGTATTTTAGTCGCTGCTTCCCGTCGCTGGTCAGTGTATTATTACCAAGCCCAATGGTTAAAAAAGCCATTAAAAACTCGAATGCCTAAAACAAGTTTACTGAAAAGAGAAGAAATTTATACCCTATGTCGCTTCCACAACAAAGACGAATCTAACGACAACTTTTTTTCATTAATACATCAAGGCGTTTAGGCTACAAAGCGTGCTTAAGATAAAGACATATGAGGGGAGGTCAAAAAGTTCGCGGAATTACAGGGAAGGATAATGAAATGAAACAGTAAACTATTTTTCCTTTTTAATGTATTCTCCCTTAACCCTAATACATTTATTAGATCTGTCAAATAACTTATTAATACCGTCTAAAAAAAAAAGAGCGTCAAAGTAGGCCGAAATTGCCGACTTCACTTCATCATCGTCGGCAAATTTTTTCCTACGCAGTTCTTTCTTCATTTTTGGAAACAAATAATAGTCACTTAGGGCCAGGTCTGGGCTGTAGGGTGGGTGGCGCAGTTCAAAACCGCACAGGTGAATGGCAGCATCATGGCTTGAAAAATGGTTTCCTTGTTTGGCGAGAAACTTAATGACGGCGCGATATTCAATTTTCTCCATAGTGGCTAGTTTCTTCCTGATTGACTTGTTTACTCGTTGATAACTCAAAAGCTAATGACCCGATTAGGCTGAAACTTGGTATATATACTAACAATAAGTCACTCAACTAGCGTCTACCTGGATGAGTAAACACACCCTCGCCAACCCCGCCATTCCGCGAACTTTTTGACCTCCCCTCGTACATACATACAATCGGAAAACATTACTCTCCTCCTGGGGCAGTCGAGTACAAAGAAACCAAAATCCAAGACTGGATACCAACATCAGCGTCACTAGCAGAAGAAACGACGTTTGAAAGAAAGTTTTTCAACCACCTTGTGCTCCAGTTTCAGTCTACAATGGGTTGGCTCCTGGTCGCTTATCTCTTAGGTTGAAGCTGTGTAAAGTTTGAAACTAAATTTACTATTACCTAGACGTACTAAGGAGATAAAATAATGCACAAAAATAACAACCATTTTAAAATATAATCACAATTTATTTCATGTATAGGAATAATGTATAATTAATAAATAACAATAATTATGCTCAGATCGCTATCTTAACTACATTAACATTATAAATCAACAAAACATAAATTGTCGAGCAAATTTATACTAATTAAAAAGCTAATTATTTAAGATTTAAATAAAATAAATGGGATAAAAATTAGACATAATAAATATACACGTAATTTGAATTTTCAAAAACAAATGGAACAAATGAAAGACATTAATGATTACATTCCAACAATATATTATAATTTGTATACAGAATATATTTTACTACACATTATGACAATGAGGGATAATAATTTTCTGCTCACCAGATGTCGCTAGTTGACACTGAGGTAAAGTTTTTTGTTACACAATGTCATTTAATTGAGAAGTTAGTTTTAAATAAAAGTTTACCAGTTTCTAGAGTATTATATTAATAGACAAAACAATGCCTCATGCCTGGTTTGCTCTTTAATTTTGTGCACATTTTAAGCTTTTTTTTAATTTTTCTACTTTTATGAATATTTGTGGTTTGGTTTATTTATTTTTAATCTTATTAATATAAAATATAGTTTATAGTACAGAAAGAAACATTAACCTTTACATTTTCCGAACAAATTAACTTACCCGCTATGAAATCTGTCAAATATTATACCTCACGTGTGGTCGTCACGGTGGCAAAAAAAGTCGTGGATGCCCTCATTGAAACATATGTGCTACCGCATCAGGCCAAAAAATAATGAGATTTTCTCTAAAATTCTCAGTAGCAGCCCGGAGTCAGGCCGTTCCGTCTTATAATAACTAACGATCTTTGATCAGACAAAACTAAGCTTGTTTGAAACGCTATATACACTTATTTCTGTTTTGTCATAAAGTAACAGGAGATCGTTTCGATAAATTAATACTTTGGAAGAAAAGAATCAGTAAAAAGCGTTGTCTCTAAAAAAATTATAACTGGATATTATACTATAGCGCGCGCGTCTTTTTACTTTTTATTGTGAGTTATTCCCCACAGCTAGGCATAGACCTCTCATTTACACTCACAATATTCATATTATATCTTTTACATTTCTACAAGTAAGTGGTAGAGTACAGATGGTCCCAATGAGAGGGACACTGCAGGAAGTACTTGCGCGCAGCCGCACAAAAGCGTCGCTTGTACTGCTCCGGCGACAGCACCGTGGGTTGTCCTGAACCCAGGTTTTTCTTCACCAGGTGCTCCAGTTTCTTATCCCACGTGAATGTTCTGATGTAGTCTGGAGGAGAAATTTATTGTCAAGGGGTCAGCATCATTTTGTAAACAGTCAATTTAAGTAGGTACTTTTGAAAGACGTGTTAGTGCCACGCTGCAGCTGTATTATGGTTGTAGCACGAATGGGTCGGCTCGATCGGGGTAGGACCACACTCTCAAAGAACACCAGCGTAAAACAGCAGCTTAATGCTGCTGTGTTTCGTATGGTGGTCTTTTTACTGGAAACGAGGCATTCTATCTCAGTCCTCAAGGGTGACAACGCATCTGTATTTTGATTCTTATTCGAGGATAGATGTCTATAGGACGGAGCCACCACTTACCTTCTGGTGGACTGCGTGCTCGTTTGTCACCCTTATCCTATAAAACAATTCAAATAACGCTTGACTACTACTTGCCTACCCCGGTCGAGCCGACCCATTCGTGCTACAATTATACTACTAATATAGCCGAAGCATGGCTCTACCACGTAAACCAGCCAGACCAGAATGTCTAACCAAGGCGATCACGTACCTATAATGCCAAGGACGAGAGTGTTGCGGTCTAGGCCTAACAACAACGAATAGTCCATGACGCCGTTGTCGACCAGAAATTGGGTGTCGCGTTCCAAACACGCCCACAGCAGACTGGCCGTGTGCGACTGAACGTACAGTTGCGTCTCCCACCGCACTGCGAACGTTAAAAAAATTGCAATGTAAAAATAGTAAATTACGAAGTACGATTAAACTTTAAGTTGTATTTAAACAGACTCACTACTCTCTTTAATGGGTGTAAAAAAATTGAAATTGTTCCAGTTTTGAAGGAGGAACCAGAAAAAGAATGAATTATAGTTACCAGAAGGAAGATAGCGTAGAACATTTTTTTTTTAATGAAACTGTATGCCAATTAATTGCTCCTTAAATGCTCCAGTAGAATCCGTAATTGCTCCACATCTATTCCTATTAGTTAATTTATAATTTTTTTTAAATATAATTATTGAAAATTTAATTTTGCTATAAAACGTAAAATATCTACTTTTTAAAATTAAACTGTATGCCAGTTAATTGCTCCTTAAATGCTCCAGTAGAATCTGTAATTGCTCCACGTCTATTCCTATTAGTTAATTTATAATTAATTTAAAAAAAAATTATCCAAAATTTAAATTTGCTATAAAACATAAAATATCTACTTTTTAAAATTAAACTGTATGCCAATTAATTGCTCCTTAAATGCTCCAGTAGAATCCGTAATTGCTCCACGTCTATTACTATTAGTTAATTTACAATAAATTCGTTAATTTACAATAAGTTAGTATTCTTATAGATATAATTAGACCGAGTTACAGTTGTCTCTCTTAGTTCTGTTCTGTCACAACGCGATAACAGTTGATGGTTAAAAACATATCCTTAAAATTCCTCTAATAGCAAGTGTTTGGAGTGTGTGAAAGTGAAGGAAACAAGAGGAAGGATAGCTCACGGTGCAGCAGGTCCAGGTTGTACTGCACGGCGGTGGGCTGGTTGCCGGCGGTTAGTAGTATACATACAAGTGTTTGGAGTGTGTGAAGGTGTAGGGAACAAGAGAAAGGATAGCTCACGGTGCAGCAGGTCCAGGTCGTCCTGCACGGCGGTGGGCTGGTTGCCGGCGGTTACTAATATACATAAGTGTTTGGCATGTGTGAAGATGTAGGGAACAAGAGGAAGAATAGCTCACGGTGCAGCAGGTCCAGGTCGTTCTGCACGGCGGGTGGCCGGTTGCTGGTGGCTAGTAATATACATACATACAAGAATTTGGAGTGTGTGAAGGTGTAGGGAACAAGAGGAAGGATAGCTCACGGTGCAGCATGTCCAGGTCGTCCTGCACGGCGGCGGGCTGGTTGCCGGCGGCTAGTAGTATACATAAAAATGTTTGGAGTGTGTGAAGGTGTATTGAACAAAAGGAAGGATAGCTCACGGTGCAGCAGGTCCAGGTCGTCCTGCACGGCGGCGGGCTGGTTGCCGGCGGCTAGTAGTATACATAAAAGTGTTTGGAGTGTGTGAAGGTGTATTGAACAAAAGGAAGGATAGCTCACGGTGCAGCAGGTCCAGGTCGTCCTGCACGGCGGCGGGCTGGTTGCCGGCGGCTAGTAGTATACATAAAAGTGTTTGGAGTGTGTGAAGGTGTATTGAACAAAAGGAAGGATAGCTCACGGTGCAGCATGTCCAGGTCGTCCTGCACGGCGGGTGGCCGGTTGCCGGTGGCTAGTAATATACATACATACAAGAATTTGGAGTGTGTGAAGGTGTATTGAACAAAAGGAAGGATAGCTCACGGTGCAGCAGGTCCAGGTCGTCCTGCACGGCGGCGGGCTGGTTGCCGGCGGCGGGCAGGCGCGGGCGCGCGGTTCCCTTCAGATCAAACCGCGCTCCCTGCGCGCCGTACCACACGTTCTCCATCACCAGCACGCCGCTGCCGCTGCCGCCCACGCTAAACACGCCCAGGATCCGGGCTAAGGTGCACACGTTAGAGCACGACATAGCAGAACATCGCCTGAACCACTTTAGTACATTTTTTGTGAACGGTGTAGACATTACAGACCGTTTGCAGCAGATCGAATGGCATAGGTCAACTATCAATTATATTTTAATTATCTATACATTTATACATATAAATAAAATTGAAGTGTCGGTATGTAATAGCGAAATAACTGCCTTCTATTGAGTTCTGAGGGTTATTTCCATGCTATTAGGTCATAAATAACCATTTATAAAATTCTTGTATGTCTGCCTATTGGGACTAATCTTCGGAGTGGCTAAACTGATTGTGAAACTCTACGACCAAATCCTAAATGATGACATAAATGACGTTAATAGATAAATGTAGATAATAAGAAATTAATTTGACATTGAAAAATAGAAATAGAATTACTAAGTCCAAATGGCAACATTATTAATATTATTAAAGTTGTTAAAAAAAACTGAACGCTAAGAACTTAGCAGTCAGCCACCGCAGAGTCTACTTCACGTGAGGATGCCTCGTGTAGAGGCGAAACATGTGTCGTATTATCAACGGAGGCGTGTCTTTTCTAGTGTAGTGGTGTTGGGAGTAGTGGTGCTGGGATTAGTGGTGACAGGGATAGTGCACGCAATTGAGGGAGGGCGGGAGGTGCTCCTCAAACTAGGTAAGAACATTACTTTATTTCATTACGCGGATATAAGCAAATTAATTTTTAACAACTTTAATGTAATGAATTTCCTCAAAGTAACGCCTGATACTGTTAATTATCTTATAAATATTAATTTGTCGTTAAGAAGAAATCAATTCTACTGTAAAAAACTGAAAGAAAATTGTTTCATCACAATTCTCATCATCAATTAAATTGTCCAAATAACAAGGATAAATATATACCAATTAATAAAAAAAAGTAAAATTGACAGTGAAAATTTAAAGAGAGAATTGCGTAGGTCAAAGGGCAAAGGTTAAAAAATAGCAATAAATTTAATCACATTATTATTATGAAGTCAACAAAAACTTCTATTTTGTAATTTTAGGCTTGAGAGTCCGCGAATGTTGTAAGAGATGTGATGGGAGATATCGTAAAAATATATCGGCTTCTGATATACCAATGGTTTAACAATCTCGCTAACAACATTTTTAAAATATTTAGATCGATCTCTACTCTGCTACTGCGATTGCCAATTTGCCTTACAAGTGTGGCGATTTTGGTAAATTCTAGCTAAAAACGAAATGTATTATGTCCAACAGTGGTCTTTTACGGGCTGATAATTATGATAAACAAATAATTGAATTAGGATTAAATGAATTATTGGAATGAGAATCAAAACGTAACCCTTAAATAGAAACAATACAAATCATTTAATTAAATAATCGTCCATTATGACTATTTTTGCGAAATGAGTCTTCGTTTCGTTTTTATTGTAAAACATGTATGAGAGGTTTGCAAACAGTTTGGAACTTAAAAATAAATTATACTCAACCAAATCTAAGTTAACCTACCTAAGATGTAAAGATACCTTTTGACGTTTCACATTAATCATTCCGCAATATCTTTGCACAAGTGTACTCACACAATTTGATATAACGTTTTACGTAAATCCAAAGAATTATGAAGTTATATAGATCATTATATCATAGATATCTGTACCTATAGATATCTATATCACAACATGTATAGTTCTTTATCACTAATTTAAATTCGAATCTTTCAAACAAAGCAAAATATAAAAAATCTGAATCAACTTTTATGCTTGACATTGTTTCTATGATATATCGTCATGCACCTGCCGTAGTCTTTGGATGATTCAAATTCATGCTAGTGCGAATAATCGGTAAAAATGTTCAAGAAATCGATCTTTTACATTTTTTTATTTATTATTCGTTTATTTAAATTTTTATTTTAGAGTTGCATAAATTATATGAATCATGTCTAATTATTATTAAACAAATCTAATCTTTTTATAATTTCTGTGAATCCCATTATGGCGAAGTAAGTTCAGAAAATGCCGGCTTGTACAATGGTAATGTAGTCATTGAGAACTATTTGAAAAAGAGTTGGCTTCAGATACAAAAAAAAAGACAAATGCAAAATAATTATTTAGAGACATGCAAAGAATATTATTTTTACGAGAAATTAAAAATATACCAATTTGGACAAAGTAATATTCACGATTGATTTATTGTATTAATGAAACATGACTAAACGCCAACCACGCTGTGCCGCAGACATGGACAGATGACACGAGCCCGTAGGAAAAGGTGGACGCTTCATAATTTGCCATGTGAGATCCGCTGAAGGAAGATTTGTAGAAAATACAACTACTACACAAACGATCACTGGGCCAAAGTAATGGAGAAAACAAAAATGTTATGCACGACTATGATAAAAAGCAAAATTAAAAATTTTGATAAACCCACGACGGATATAAAGATGTAGTCGAAAAAGGATTAAATAAAATTTTAAAACCCCGACTAAGAGGAAGTAAGTCACGAAAGAAAAAAATAAAAGCGTTTTAAAGCTACTTCTGGAGAGGACTCGAGTTCTTTTAAAGAAAAACTTTGTCGATGGGGAAGCTGTTCGTATATATCCCAACTTACAACTCGACAACGCATTAAATCAGACAATGTTAACCAAACTAACAACGAAATTATACGCGATAAATTCAAGAGATGAGTCCAGGGAACCCAACAACTATTTTCAGAAACCTTTACCTGCTGCTATTCCAGTGGATCTAAATAACACAGGAGGCCCAGTATCACACATAAAGTTGGGTATGGATACACGAGCGATGTTAAGAATGAACATCAAAGTCAGCGAAGGATTAGTCAATGGCAGCATGGGAGTAGTTCGGGGTTTTCAGTGGAAAGGGTTAAGAAGAGACCAGTTAGAAGATGGAGAGCTGCCCAAAAAAGTTCTAATCCAATTTGATGACCGCTTTATCGGCAGAAGTTACCATGATGGGTTATGATATGGTTGGGTTGGTATAACTCTAATGAGTGTATCATTTCAAGGCAACAAAGGTGCTGGCAAAATAGAAAGGGTAAATTATTCCACTCATATTAGGTTGGCCCGTTACAGTGTATAAATTGGAAGGCATTACAGTCGATAAGGCGGTCATATACCTTAGACCCAAAACATTTGCCAAAAGGCAAACTTATGTGACTTTTACTAGAGTACAATCATAAGATGGCGTAGTAGTATCCGATCTGAATCAAAGAAAACTTTTAAAAAATCCACGTAATATTATGGAAGAGTTAGAGCGATTGAGAAGCACGTTGCGCGGGTCCCAAATCGAAGAAGCTGAAAAAAGTACACACAGCTATCTTTAATCTAGATCTGTTATTATGGCATTAATATAGTGATATCTCTAAGAATCCAAATATGCTATGTGATATCGATAACCGCACCTAAATCGGTCAAGCCGTGTCGCTGAAAAATTCGCCAAAATGAGTAAAAAATGTTTATTGCAGCACCCCCTGGCGAGTTAACAGCATAACACCTATCTAAAAGCCATCGCCGATGAATTATAAACCCTTTCCTGAAAACTTTCCGGAAAATCGGTTAAACCGTTTTGGAGATAAATGAGAACATTCGTTTGCACAAATATGCTTATTGCAGCGCCGCCTGGTGAGTTAACACCATAACACCTATCTAAGAACCATGGCCAATAAATCACAAACCCTTTACAGAAAACCGTATCTCAATCAGTCAAAGCGTTTTGGAGATAAATGGGAACATTCGTTTGCACACATAAACAAACAAACAAACAAACAACCTCTCACCCTAAACGCATACACCTTCTCCGTTCCGGATAAAAAAGGCATTCATTTTGAGTGCATCAAAGAAAATCAAATCATAATTAATGTAAACAACGATAATGACGGCAACAGCTCAACTAGTTGTAGTGAAAGTGATAAAATAAATTTGTTTTTAATTTAGTGCAGTCGTTAATTTATATAACTTTATCTCTAGAAATTAGCAGTAAGCAATAAATATGAAAGAGCTAATAAATTTTGTATTTTGAGTTATCTGTTTTTCTGGTATTAATCTAGATAAAATTTTAAATGATTACCAACTCTAAAGAATCGATATCGATATCTTTTAAGAATCGAATATTATAAATACCGATTTTTCAGTCGGAAAAATCGGTACTTATAATATTAATTATAAATGTGACAGCTGACAAAAGGTATTTCTTAGATTTGGTGGAGTATGATTGGTACGTACTCGTACGTTGATCATATTATTATGAAAAGAGTCCAGATAAACATTTAGACATATTATGATAATAATATTACAAATATTTATTTATTTTATTTATTTATTTAACACCAACAAGGCATACACTAACAAAAGCATAATATTTTTACAAAAAATCATAAAACTAAGTGTTGACTTAATTACAGGTATTACACACATTTCATAAAAAGTAGACACAAGTATACATATGTAGTGAATTAAATTGAATACAAAAATTAAGAGATCAATAAATAAAATCAGAATTTAGTATTATATAATAATTTAAATCATACATAATCTACTACTGTTATTTTCATAAGTAATTTTATAAACGTTAAACATAACAAAAATAAAAACATTAATAAATTATAATATACAATCATTAGTTAATCACAATTTAGCTTTTACATTACTAGTAAGAAAAATAAATACATCTTTACTGTGAATTACAATTATTTGTGGAATGTAAATGTAATAAATCACGTCTAAATTTCCAAAGATTATCTGAAAATTTTCTATCTTTTTGTTTATTATCTGTAGTCGTTATGGCACTAATACAATTCTTGTGTGATAATTTATATATAGCATTATAACTCAACATCAATCTATTAATCGGAGAATAGCGCGCTTGCCGTGAATGTGTGCTCTTTTCTACGAATGGTATAAAAGACGACGGCCTTTTTGACTTCAATGGGGCACGAAACTAGTAAATAGGAACTATCAATCGCCATTCACCAATTTATACAAGAAAATAAGGTCAAGGAGCTGTCTTCGATTCGAAAGTGACTGAAGCTTAAAGTAATTTAGCTTATCTTCCTAAGTTCTAAGAGTTTTAACTAGGTTATGATCGTAAGATAAATGCAAAAGAAATCTCTTTTGTATCCTTTCGATTCTATGTGAGTAAATTTTAAAGTGGGGATTCCATACTACGCTGCGGTATTCCAAGATACTTCGTACCAAAGCTGAGTAAATAATTATTTTAGTGCGAGCATCCTTGAATTTCTTACAGTTACAGAAGAGGAAGCCAAGAGTCCTTAAACCCTTGTTGATAACATTATCTATGTAGATATTATAACGAAGCTTATTGTCAAGCGTAACTCCTAAATCGCATATGTGAGGAACTTCAGACAGAATACGACCATCAATGTAATATGTTGTTCCAAGAGATGTTTTCTTTCTAGAAAATTTTATAACATGACACTTGTCAGCATTTAGTATCATACCGTTGTTACGACACCATAATGTTAAATTATTTAAGTCTTCCTGTAAGAATTCTGCATCAGAATTTGAAGAGACAGGTCTAAAGATCTTTAGATCGTCAGCAAACAAATAAAACTTAGAATTCTCAAAGCAATTACTGATGTCGTTGATGAAAATGTTAAACAACAAAGGCCCTAGATGAGATCCTTGAGTACGCCAGTATAGCCAAAAAACAGCTCAGAAGCACAACTATCAACAACATCAGTTGACGACCGATTGGCAAGATATGACTTAAACCAGTCCAGCAAAGGGTTTGCTATACCTATCCTTTTAAGTTTGACAAGTAAAATAGAGTGATCAATCCTTGTCAAAGGCCTTACTGAAATCTGTGTAATTTGCATCAACGGCTTAGCCAGTATCAAGAGACTCAGTAATGTCTTCCACAAAGGAAACAAGGTTAGTAACTGTTGATCAAGCTTTCACAAACCCATGCTGTTCAGATGTAACAAATTGTTTAAAGTGCCATGAAATAACGGGACATATAAGCTGCTCAAACACTTTTGCAAAAACGGAAATAATGGAAATAGGTCTATAATTTTTAGCTTTCTCTCTGTCTCCAGTTTTGAACAAAGGCAACACAAGGGCTTTCTTCCATAACGTTGGATATGTACTATTCCTAAGAGATCTATTGATAATCAGTGCAAGTGGCAAGGCCAATGCGTTGGCGCAATTACGTACAAATATCGATGGAATACCATCTGCACCATCCCCTTTCCTAATGTCAAGTCTTTTTAAAACATTGTAAACCTGGTCCACTGTATAAGATATATAATCAAGGTACACATTGCAACAATGGTTCATAAGATTAGGACTAGTATCAAAGTTTGGAATAGTATAATGACTAATGACTAGTGAATAGTAAAAATGACTAGAGAAAACATTACAAATGTCTGTTCCATTAGAAACAGATTTATTATCGTCTTTAATTTTTGAACGATACGAACTTTTGCCTTTCTTTTGTTTTAGGAATGACCAAATTAATTTTTGGTTTGACTTTAAAGAGAGTTCAAGTCGTTCTATATACTTAGCGTAGGAGTATGCTAGCATCTCCTCGCATCTTCTTTTCAGTAAGTCAAAGGAAAGTTTATCGCGAGGATTGTTATATTTGCGAACTTTCATCCTATATTTATATTTTTCTTTAATACATTTTATCAGACACGGAGTAAATCAAACTGGGTTTTTATGACTACGCGGTTTCGCCTTAGGTACATATTTCCGTATTAACTTACGAATTTTGTCATAAAACACTGCAACCATATCATCAATACAAAGACAATCACCCAAAATTTCTCTCCAGTCAATTTCATTTAGATCTTTCCTTATATTTTCATAATCAGCCTTGTGAAAGCAAAATTTTGTAATTGTGTTATTAGGGACTAGTGGTGCCGGATCTGTAAAATCTATTGAAAAAAACTAATGGCGCATGAAGGGGATCAACACATGTCAAAGGATCAGGACAAAATAGAATATCAACAATGTTAATATTAGACAAGACAAGATCGAGCATTTTATTTTTAGAGTTCTTAATTTGATTAAATTGGTTCAATTCATTGCACGAGAGAAAGTCTGTTAAACGATTCTGTAGATAGCTGTTGGAGTATTTTGCACAAAGATGCCCGTGTGGCTCTAAAGACCATGTTATACTACTTAGATTAAAATCTCCAGCAACAATTATATTTTCATCGAGTGATTCCAATACTCGACTCGAGTTATTAATAAAATGCTCAAGAATATGTTTTTGGACGGGTGGGGGAATATACACAGCACATATATAAAGTTTTTCAGACTTGCCTTGGAAGTTTTCTACTTCTACGCAGACCCAAAGATCCTCGCACTCAGACTCGAAACTAAAGAGCCGCTCAGAATTTATTTGCTTAGATACGGCTATAAGTACACCGCCGCCATTCTTTGAAGCGTGAAAACCACTACTCTCCCGATTACGTCTATAAACATTATAACGATCATCAAAAATTTCAGAATCGAAAACACTCCAATTTAACCACGTTTCCGTCATAATTACAATATCGTATGAATTACAGACTATGTCATTAAATAAATCAATTGTTTTTGATCTTGGACCTCGAACATTTTGGTAATAAATAGAAATGTTATTCTGTAAAGTGCCTTTTTGTAATTTAAAAAAAAAAAAATTTAGCGCCACTCTATGACAAATTATTTACAGTATCATGATTTCGTATATGAATGTAGTTTGATCCTTCAGATTTTCTGACAAAAATCTTTCCATCACGAACCCAAACAAAACGGAAACCAAGCTCTTTCGCCTTAAGGCGAGCTGCAGCATGTAGAATTTTCCCCTCTGGCGTAAGATTTTCAGCAACGTATATTGGAGTATTCTTCGCGCTTGCGATTCCCAAATGGCTAGTGTTAAGCTTATCGGTACTATTTTTTTAATTATATTTAATAGTAGCTGCTAAAAATTCGTCACGTAGTCTTGGACTACTGAACTTTACTAATATCGATCTCGGTCGAGGGCTTTTAGTATTTATCTTCGCTAGTCTTGCACAAAAATATATATTTTCTGGGGCTATAGGGCATTTTATGATATTGCCTAGTTGTTGTACTGTGTTAACTAAATTCTCTTGTCTGTTCTCTGGAACACATTGGATCTCGATATTTGAAGCTCGTGTCTGCTGTTCAAGTTGCGTAAGATGAGTTATGATAGTCTTATTAGCTGCACGCAGAGTTTCGTTCTCCTTAATAATGTGTTGCATTTGTGCTGATTGGTTAGCATGATCGGATTTAACTTTATCTATATCTTGGTTTAATGACGACAAAGAAGTTTCAAATGAGGCAAGTGTATTTTTTATTTCATGAATTTTAGGGTGTAAATCGTTACTAAAAATGTTGCGCAATTCCTCTCTAATTATTTCTCGTATATTACTAGCCGATAAACAAGAGCAAGTAGAACGACTTTTACACGCTGAGTTACGAATTCCATTTCCACCGGTGAGTTTCGAACTGGAGTGTTGGAATGATCACCTCTTGGTTGTTTACACCTGCATACGTCACATATCCATAAACTCTTCATTTCCGAGCTCATCGCATTAGATCTTGCATCTTGCATTGTGTACATAGTAAGCATCGAAAACATAAGACAGTTTTTTCCTAAAATATTATCTTTGCTTGATCTGATTTTATCATACACTTTAATCGATTATTTATCAATCCATTACCTTATTTTGCTTATTTTCATTATTTTCTGTAAATGGCTCTAAATATTTGTTTTATAGTGCATTTAGCAGGAAAATTCATAAAAAATAAAAAATTAAATGAAGTTCTGCCTTTTTGGTTATTTCATGAAACATATTGGTTTTTGTGGTTGAAAAATTAATGCTTATTTAGGATAACTCAAAACCGTGAACATTTTTACGTGGTAGAGCCATGCTGCAGCTATATTACTGGTATACGCTCTGGACCACGCTCTCACAGAATACCAGCGTAAAATAGCAGCTTAACGCTGCTGTGTTTCGTATGGTGAGTGTAGAGAACCGGAGACCCTTTTTACTGGAAAAGAGGCATTCCATCATAGTCCTCATGGGTGACAACGCATCTGCATTTTGATTCGTAATCGAGGATAGATGTAGATGTCTATGGGCCACAGCAACTACTTACCATCAGGTGGACTGTGTGCTCGTTTGTCACCCTATCCTATAAAATAAAATAAATAAATAAATAATAAACTACTGCTCAGATAAAAAGTTTATGATGGTACCACATGAAAAGCACCAGCTTTCAAATAAAAAAAGAATCATCAAAATCGGTTCACCTAGAAAAAATTTCTGAGATAATACACAAAAAAAAATACAATCGAATTGAGTACCTCCTTCTTTTTTTGAAGTCGTTAAAAATAATAACCGATTAAGTCATAGGCACGACGTTAGCATAACATTGCAAAATAATAAGTGATTAAGTCTATATACCACTTACCCAGAAGGCTGGGTAGCTTTCTTAGGCGGCAGTTGGTAACATAATTGAAGTAATGCGGCGCGAATTCGAGAAATTGCTGCCACTCCGGTTTTGTCATCTCCTTCAGTACATATCTGTCGTCTATTAAAACATAAAACAATTATGCATTATATTACAGATGACGTGGAAAGAATAAAAAGAGAAACAACGTATTCGACTTATACAGGGTTATTTTAAATTTTAAAAAAGGTAACTTTGCAGAGAAGGTTCAGAATAAGTAATATAGGCAAATGGTGAATAAAAATTAATTAAAAAAAATCTCAAACATTCTGTCATTTTTCTTTTAAATTTAAAATGCTTGGTAATGCATTATTTTAACTGATTGTCGTTCATAAATATCTGACGCGTACTATTTTACGCACACACACATTCGTAAGGGTCGCTCAGTAAGGTACCTTGTCGCGCGATTTCCCACGCCGCTTCTATTTACCGTTACACCGTTAAGTACCTACGTCCGCTCGCCCGACCGACAGCTGACAGTGTTGACCGTGACCTCATTACGTACGCTTCGTTACCAATGACGTAACGAAAATATTCGAACCGCGGATACTATGAAACTATGAAATGGTGCGATGTTACATTTTATGCAATGATAGTTTACTTGGTGTGCAAAGATACTAAAGTGAATCTTTACCGCGGCAAGAAAGTAGCGTACGTGTCGTAATTAATCTACCAATCGAAGAACAATTGACAGATAATCAAAATATTCAAGTGCAGTGAGCGATAACTTAAGTAGTGAATATAAAGATAGGTGGATTGCGCACGGAGGCCCTGAACAGGCAACAAGTGTAAAAAATATTTTAAAAAAACGTGCTCGTCTATGCATAAAGAATGTGGTGGGACCGTTCGGCAATCTTCGGGAGCCCTCAGCTGGGGGTGTACTCCTCCCGATCCACTACTTTTAATTTACGTTATGAATAAACGGTTATTTAATAAGTGGTATGTTCGTTATTCACATCCCCACAAGAGAAACGGATTCCACTTTGAGGTACCAATATTAGATATTGAGACTACTTGCGTAATTTAGCTGTTAACGGTTTATTCCAATTTTTTAAATACGCGATAATAAGGACAGTCGTCGGTTACGTCGTTTATAAGCAAAAATATATTTTTTAATTTTATTTATTATGACGATCCTAAGCCCATTAAAAATGTAAAAGGAAAATTGGAATCTTAATTCGCGACATGTAGTTATTATCTTAAGCATTAGTAGTTAGCATGTCACTAAGACAGTAGGCATAAACTTGAGAACGAAAACGTGAATTAAATCACACACACGCGTTTCTGCGCATAAGAGTAGTTTTTGCCTATAAGTAACATTCAATTTGGGATAATTTCACATAAAAGTAGAAACCTTATTTATTCGTATTTTCAAAACATGTAATATCGGTATATAACAATTTATTTATGTATTTGAACTTCAATATAAAATTTGGCTACTCTTTGAAAAATAACCCTGTATAGCTAAGAGAAAAAAACGTATCCATTTTTTTTACTTTTGTTCTTTCTATGTCTTTTTAAAATGCCATATGACATGTGCCATGTATATGTATGGTATTTAAAACTTACCTTCAGTTTTGCAGAAAGTGGAACCAGACTTCCCCCCGCGTGCAGCCCAAGGCACGCAGTGTGCTAAAGAACGAATGAAGCCTTCTTCGATGTCACACAAGCTTTTACCTAAAATACATTTTATCTAAAATGAAGTTTTTTTGTATCTAAAAAAATAGTTATTAACTAAAACGGTTCCTTAATATCTTTGATTGATGTTAATTTGTTAGAACCAATTTTTTCGTGAACTATATTTATTTTTTCAGAAGGCAAAATTGGCCAACATAACGACTATTGTTTTAAATACACGAAAAAAAAACTTGTAGACAGTGTTGTGAATGGGTTAATCCTATCGAATGTTTCTGTGATTTGGACATGCAGAAAAAATGAATGAGAGTAACACAACAAATTTATGCTGCAGAAATGAGCAGAGGGGTGGGCAGAGACTTCTTGTTAAATATAATTGTAATAATATAAGCCATAAAGAATACCAAATTAAGACTACGCAATGTTAAAAATATTTTACGACCTCTACGTGTATGTTGAGGTTTGAATTCTGGCACCGTAAGCTAACAGAAAGGCGATAGTGACCTTCCTTGTCCTTGTATTCGTCGCAGAAGCATTGGCGGGTGGGCGCGGCCAGCAGCGAGTGTCGCAGCCGCTGGAACTGCGCCGCGTAGTGTACGCGACACGACAAACCCTCCTGCAACATCATTAGAATACAATAGAATAGATACTACTAAGCTACGCTACTAAGTAGGGAGCGGTTGCGTTGATCCCCCCCTCCTCCCCTACCACAAGAAAGGAATCCGATACAAAAACACTGTTGTACACACACATTCAGACACAGTACTAGTATAGATCACTAGGGCACACCGCGTTCGCCGGCGTACACGAAGATCACAGTATAAGAGGTTCAATACCCGTGATACGGGGCATTTTTAGTTTACGATCGGTTTCCCCATTCCGATAGGTTCAAGCTGAGGTTCGTACCCCCTTCAGAGGGGCCCTTAAATCACATCGAGCCCCCTTAGCTCGAGGAGCCTCACTCCAAAAGCAGGGGCCGGGTTGCCTCGGGACTGCAAGCGCTGCTGGCAGAATCGTTGCAGCTCGTAAATCGTAATTCGTAGTCATAGCTCGTAAGTCCTCGCTTACAAGTCTATTTCGATGAAGCTGTAAAGGCCACAGGGCCAACAGCATAAACTTTTAGAGAAAAAAAAGCGCCGCTTATTTAGCAGTCAGCCACCGCAGTCTACTTCACCTGAGGATGCCTCGTGTAGAGCCGAAACACGTGTCGTATTATCGACGATGGTGAGTCTTTCCTAGTGCAGTGGTGTTGGGATTAGTGGTGCTGGGATTAATAGTGATGGGGAGTTTGGTACCTACGAAGACGGAGTCCTAAGCATAAATTCTTAGTACCTAGTAGTTTATCTTGTAAAAGTATACATAATATAGCACTTAACTGTCATAATGCAAATGCATATAATATGTATCCGCATTTTTAACAATATTTCTTTTGTTGTAACATTAATGTAGTTCAATATATGTATGTATGTCTTAAAATTTGCCATGTAGTGGCGGCTTGTGTATTAAGAGGCAGCATAGCCGCTACCAGAAAGGCTATTATCTGACAGATGACAGTATACCCATCTTGTGAAACCGAATATAAAATACCCCATTGGCGACAGGCAACCATGTAAAAGGTTCGAGACGACTAGTACTGCGATTTACAATCCCTCTGCTAAACGTGGCAATTATAACAAATTCTCCATAACATATCGTGAGGGGAACATGTTCAACTGTGGAAGATAAAGAGATACAGTTATTTTTCATCCTACCTCCATCGACTTCCTGCATATCTTAACAGGTCATCACTCCATCTAGTGGGGGGTCGCCCTACACTTCGCCTACTGGTACGGAGGCTGCCACTCGAGAACCTTTTCTCCCCATCGGTTGTCCGTTCTTCGAGCTATATGGCCGGCCCACTGCCACTTCAGCTTACTAATCCTTTGGGCTATTTCGGTCACTCTAGTTTTACTGCGGATATCCTCATTTCTAAATTTATGACGCAGGGAAACCCCGAGCATAGCCATCTCCATGGCTCGCTGAGCGACCTTGAACTGAGGACGTTCAGGATATACGGCCAGCAGTGAAGGACTATGTTTGAGATCCATAAGTCATCACTGGCAACACGCATTGGTTGTATGTACAATCTTGTTTTCAGGTTTTGAGGTATACAATGAGGTATTACAATCAGTTAAAAATAATGCATTTCCACACATTTTGAATTTAAAAGATAAAAATGACAAAATATTCGGGTATTTTTTTTCACCATTCGCTTATATTACCTATTCTGAACATCCTCTGCAAATTAGGGCATATATTGCAAAAATAATTTATATACAAAGAAAAAAGAAAGAACTAAATAACTTTATACTATTATATAGGAAATGACCTTATGACTAGGTTAGGCTTACTTTAAGAGGAGGAACTGGTTCCTGAAACACATTTATACCAGCTCGAGGGCCAGGGAATCAATGAATTTATGTAAAAGGTTGTGTTATAAATAAAATAAAGAAATAAAAAGTATCTGTCTTCGTATCTAATAATAAATTTATAATTTACAATGCAATATAATGAAATCATCAAGATATAAAGATAATATAAGAATACTTGTGAAAATCCAACCTTTAATAGCACTTCAATATGATCGCTGGACTTTGCCGCATTTGACTTAGCTTTCTCAGAGTCACCCTTCTCTTTTCCTGTAGGAGTAGCACTTTCTCCTTCCTCTTGCTCCGTTTGAGTACTGCGATATTAGTATAAAAAATAATCAAATAATTATTTTAAATTAATTAAAGGAATAATACTAGTAGTTTAAATAATTGTAAGGTAAAAATGTTTTGCTAACGGAAACCTTCGTAGAGAGTCGAGAAGGTCGAAATTTCTTAAAAAAAATTAGAGCCTCCCATAGATGGGGTTATGATTACGTTTCGAATCTATTTACAGTTGCTACGCTTGGCAGGCGGCAGGCAAACCGCAGTTTTCTAATTTTGTAGCTAGTATTAGGAAGACACGTTTTTATTATAGAATAAGGGTGACAAACGAGCACACAATCCCCCTGATGGTAAGTGGTTGTTGTGGCCCATAGACATCTCCATCTATCTTCGTTTGCGAATTTAAATGTAGATGCGTTGTCAGCCGTGAGGACTAAGATAGAATGCCTCTTTTCCAGTAAAAAGGGTCTCCGGTTCTCTACACTCACCATACGAAACACAGCAGCATTAAGCTGCTATTTTACGCTGGTATTCTGTGAGAGCGTGGTCCTTCCCCGGTCGAGCCGACCCATTCGTGCTACAACTATATTATTAATATAGCTGCAGCATGGCTCTACCACGTAAAAAAAGCTGCTGCCCATTTTTGGGTTTGATTCCCTCTGTCGTCTCTTACAATACCCACGAAATGAAATGGGGTAGTGGATATTCTTATACCTGCAGTCCTACCTGATATTAAGCTACAGCGTTAAGGATCGAGATGACTGGCACTACGATTGATCACTATCTCACCTGAAAGTAAGTGGTGATGCATCCTATTTACTTTTGTCTTGAAGACATCCACATTATAATCTGATGGTAAGACATGCTGGTAAATGATTCTACTCCTTTGTTGTACGCATTATGAACGACGAAGCAAACCGTTTGGTTCGAATGTGTCGTATATCGACAACAAAGGTGTGGAGACTAGCCGAGTGTATGGTAGTCCGATGTTCGATGTTCGAACGGAAAGGGAGGAACATGCAATTCTTGCGCATACTCTTTGAAATGTATCCTGTAAAAACTTAAAGGCTGACCACTTTATACCTGTGGTCGAGACTATTATTATTTTAAGAAATCTTACTACTACTCTCATACCCGACCAAGTTTTGAAGTGTATATGAGGGTAGTAGTAGGATTGTGTAAAGAGAATGTGAATAGAATAGAATGAAAAATACCTTTATTTGATATAGATTACAAGAATACATATTGAAGGTCAATTAAGTATCACTGGTTCAGAAAAAACCTCAGTGTCCTAGGTTGAACCAGTAAGAAACCCGCGGAACCTTTTTTTAAACATTAATTTACAATATAATCCATACTAATATTATAAATGCGAAAGTGTGTTTGTTTGTTTGTTTGTTTGTTTGTCCTTCTTTCACGTCGCAACAGAGCATCGGCATGGCATGATTTTTTGTATGGGGATAGTTCGGTGGCTGTAGAGTGACATAGGCTACTTTTTCCGCGGAAAACATCTCATTCCTGTGGGAAAATCGAATATGTTGCAAAATTAAATTCAGCTAGGTGGCGCCACCGTGATTCTACAAGACGGACGACGGTACGATGGACGAACACAGAAGGTCAGAATATCTGGATTATTATGTCTTTTACCAAAATTAAGATAAAAATGTATGGATCTGTATTTTCCACGCAGGACCGGGAAGAGAGCGATAAAAACATAAAATTCACCAGCTGATTTTCTTCAAACGTTTTGGTGCATCGTAATTCACAGAATAGACGATAACCTCGCAGACGATATTAAGTAATCCGTTGATGCTCTGCCTACCCGCAAGGGTTACAGGCGTGATTATAAGTATGGATCAGAAATACTATCACCACCTGTCACGCTTTCACCCTTAACTATTACTTAGCAATGGTAGAAACAGTTCTTAGTAAGCCTTATTAATAAGCCTTAGTAATATTTATTGAAGGAAATGAATACAGTTCTTATATGTGGTTATGAATGAATCGGTATTACAAGAAGAAAAATTGTGCAAAATTATAAGAAAAATATTTTTGAGAGTTCTTATTAACTAACGTATACATAGTTTAAATTGATTCCGCTAGATGTCGTTACTAGGTTTTAAAACGCGGTAACGAAATGTTTCTGACATGTACTTAACTCCACCGTTGAGCCGCGTCAACTTATAGTGCATACGGTACCTATACGCTTAAATTGTTTCTATTTCGTAGCTTATTCGACTACCTGTTTTCGATTTCGGTTGTTTGTTATTTGCTTTGTGATTTGGTTAAGGTTGAATGGATTTATATTGGCTTTCATTTTCGGATTTGTGTATTTTCTTGGATCGGTTTTGTTGATTTGGTTGGTATTCCTTTATACATATTTAGACTCTGGCTTTGATTTTGGATTTTGTTGATTTAGAATCGTGAATTGGTTTTCGTTGTTTTAGGTTGTTTAACAATATTTCAAAGGAATATTAATAGTATAGATAGTGTATACGGTACCTATACACTTACTTCTTTTTTCGTTGGTTATATTTATATTGACTACTGCTTTCGATTTCGGTTTTCTGCGATTTGTTTTGTGATTTGGTTTAAGTTGATTCGATTTTTTTGGCTATCGTTTTCGGATTCGTGTTGTGTCTTGAATTGGTTTTGTTATTTTGATTTTAAAATATTTAAAAGGAATATTTATTCCTTTTAGATATTTTGGTTCTTTAAAAATATTTAAAAGGAAATTTAATTCCTTTAGGTATTTTAACATTTTTATTAATAGGTTTTTCTTACTTCATGCCTCGCAAACGTAAGTCCAGCCTTTCAAGAGTATCTTCTCAAAGACAAGCGAAAAGATTAGCTCGATCGCTAGAATCTTTAGAAGATGCTGAACTGAGAAGGCAAGAACAAGCAGAGCGTCAGGCTGTTTTAGAGCATCTGAGACACCTTCTCAACGTCAGCAAAGGCGTCTTGAACAGACAGAGCGTCAGGCTGCTTTAAGAGCTCCGAAACACCTTTTCAAAGTCAGGAAGGCGTCTTGAACAGGCAGGCGTCAAGCTACTTTAAGAGCTTCTGAAACACCTTCTCAAAGTCAGCGAAGGCGTCTTGAACAGGCAGAGCGTCAAGCTACTTTAAGAGCTACTGAAACACCTTCTCAAAGTCAGCGAAGGCGTCTTGAACAGGCAGAGCGTCAAGCTACTTTAAGAGCTACTGAAACACCTGATCAAAGTCAGCAAAGGCGTCTTGAACAGGCAGAGCGTCAATCTACTTTAAGAGCTACTGAAACACCTGCTCAAAGTCAGCAAAGGCTATTCGAACAAGCGGAACGTCAGGCCGCCTTAAGAGCCGCGGAAACACCTGATGAAACTCAACACAGACTCATTGAGCAAGCTGAACGTCAATCTACTATAAGGGCATCTGAAACACCAGAACAGACACGGGCGCGAAGAGATGCAAAATGCACAGCTCCAAGCTGAACGTCGACAAAATTTTCAAAGAAACAATTGGTCGGTTTTAATGACGCAGCATTCAATTATGATCCGTTGATTGATTATAAAAATCACAGGTTAGTTGTTATCGGACTGATGGACAAGGCGTGTCGATTTTGCAGCGCTTTAAATGGAAAGATGAGACCGCAGGCATGTGCTGTTCCAATGGCAAAGTGTCTCTTCCGTTACTTGGGTAACCAGAAGAACCTTTGAAAACTCTCTTTTATATGATGCTAAAGAGTCACGGCGCTTTTAAACAGGATCCGAAATATAACTCATGCTTTCAAATGACGTCCTTCGGAGTTGACCGGGAAATAATAATGCCGGGATTTTCGCCTACATTTACGGTGCAAGGGCAAATTTATCATAGAATAGGTTCACTTTTTCCAGCTGAAAACGAAAAGCATAAATTTTTACAAGTATATTTTATGGGTGACGAAGAAATTGAGGTAGACCGTCGCTGCCAATTTATCCAGGGAGTTGAGAGAGACACAGTGTTCAAAATTCAAAGATTCTTGCATGAACGTAACATTTTAGTCAAAACATTTAAAACTGCTTTAGAAAACCTACCTGAAGAGGATTATAAAGTCGTCATTCACGCAGATCGGACCCTCGAGGAGAGCATGAAAGGCGCTACAATGCACCTTGATAAACGAAATAGCAGCCGTAATTAGTGGTGATCAATTTTCTTCACGAGACATTGTCTTGCGAGCACGTGATGATACGTTGCAACGGGTAGCTGATACACACAAGTTTTATGACGCTCTGCAATACCCATTGATTTATTGCAAAGGACAAGAGGTTATCATTTTCAAATTCCACTCATTAACCCGGTCACAAAGGAGCCTACTCGAACAAAAAGTATCATGTATGGATTTTATGCGTATCATATGATGTTGTGAGAAAATGATTTTAACCTCTTAGCCCGGTGTAGAGAATTATTTCATCAATTTTGGTAGACATGTATGTGAAGGTAGAAAGTGAACGTCTCCGTTATATATCTTTAAATCAAAAAGCTGCGCGTTGAGAATTATATACATTTTCAAGATGCAGTTTCTAGCGACGCCAATGTAAACCCCAGAGATTTAGGTAAAATGGTAATTCTGCCCTCATCATTCGTTAACAGTCCCGTTACCTACATGAGTACACACAAGACGCATTCGCCTATGTATGAACTTACGGAAGACCTGATCTTTTGTTACTTTTACTTGCAACCCCATGGAAAGAAATAACCGAGGAGCTAATGCCGGGCCAAAAAGTACTGACAGACACGATTTAGTTGCTAGAGTATTTAGATTAAAAGTACAAAAATTAATGTATGTAATTAACAAAGGAAAATTTTCGGAGGTGCAGTGCTTCATGTATTCAATTGAATGGCAAAAGAGGATTACCGCATGCCCACATTCTAATATGGATTAAAGAAGTTGCGGCCCAGCCAAATAAACGACATAATAAGCGCCGAGATTCCGGATCCTGAGCAAGATAAAGAATTGTATGATACCATCGTCCGAAATATGATTCACGGTCCATGTGGAGCACGAAATTCAATATCGCCATGTATGAAAGAAGGAAAATGTACAAAGAAATTCCTAAACAGCTATTAAAAGAAACAGTGCACAATGACAATAGCTACCCTTTATACAGACGCAGAGCTCACGAAGATGGTGGCAGGAAAGTTACAATCAAATCTCGCTCTGGAGCGTTCGAAACCTTAGATAACAGCTGGATTGTCCTGTATTCGCCCATTCTATGTAAAATGTTTAATGCCATTCATCAGATGCCCTTGGTCGTGTGTATACCGTCCATGTAACTAATTTTGAATGTTTCTGTTTACGATTGCTGCTGCACCATTTTCGGGGTCCTACAGGATATAAAGACCTTAAAACTGTCAACGGTCAGGAATACGCAACTTATAGAGAAGCATGTGAAGCTCTGCATCTTTTAGAAAACGATAATCACTGGGATGAAACCATGGACGAAGCTGTGCAGTGCCAGTCACCAGCCAAAATTAGGGATCTTTATGCAACTCTCATATCATCTTGCGGGCTATCTAATGCACATAAATTGTGGGACAAATATAAAGAGTACATGGCGGAAGATATTTTGCGAAGGTTACAGCAGACACACGAACATGACATACAATGAACACATTTATAATGAAGCACTTGGAAAATTGAAGATAAAGTAATAGCAATGGTAGGCAAAAATTAAGCGACTTTGGAATGATAAGCCCTCAGCGAACAACCGAAAATGAACTAAGTGATGAAATTATACGTGAAACAAACTACGATATACCAGCTTTGCAGCAAGCAGCAAGTAGCCGAATTTGTACCCCGCTTGCTTCCCGAACAAAACGAGTTTTGACAAAGTATTAGGACAAATTGAATCTGGAAATGGTGCACTTTTCTTTTAGATGCCCTGGAGGAACTGGGAATACATTTTGTTAAATTTATTATTAGTGCAAGTACGGAAAGATAAAAACATTGCTGTGGCCGTAGCTTCCTCCGGTATAGCCGCCACGCTGCTAAGCGGGGGCCGCACTGCACATTCTGTTTTAAAACTCCCTCTAAATTTAGCCCAGGAAGAATCGCCGATCTGCAACTTTAGCAAAAATAGTGCACGAGGTATAATGCTACGACAATGCAAACTTTTAGTGTGGGACGAAAGTACAATGTCGCATAAAAAAGCTGTAGAAGCACTAAATCGAACGCTCCAGGATTTGCGCAGCAATACCGATGTAATGGGAGGAATGGTGGTTTTACTGGCTGGTGACTTTCGCCAAACTTTACCTGTCATTCAAAAGGGCACACCTGCAGATGAAATTAAAGCATGCCTCAAGTCGTCTATTTTATGGAACAAGGTGACAAAATTCAGTTTAACTACGAATATGAGAGTGCATTTGTATAATGATATCAATTCTGGAAACTATGCTGACACACTATTAAAAATTGGCGATGGGCGGTTGGAAACGGATGCTGAGGGCTTCGTTAAATTGACGAGATTTTTGTAATTTAGTACAGAGTCATTCCGAATTAATTGCGAGCGTTTATTCAGATTTAACGAACAACATGCATGAAGACAAATGATTATGTGAAAGGGCGATTCTTGCACTCAAAAAATGAGAGCGTTAACAAAATAAATTCAGATATATTAAGCGAAGTAGCAGGAGAAATAACAGAGTATTTGTCAGTAGACACAGTTATGGACACAGAACAGAGCACTTCATATCCCGTAGAGTTTCTAAATTCTCTAGAGTTGTCAGGTGTGCCTCACATAAGCTTCAATTAAAATTAGGCGTCCCAGTCATACTAATGCGAAATTTAGATGCTCCTCGGTTATGTAACGGGACAAGGCTGCGTGTGACACATCTTGACGGAACATAATCGGTGCTACAATTTTGACAGGCCTAGGAAAAGGTGAAAATGTTATTATACCACGGATCCCTATAATTACCACAGATCTTCCTTTTCAATTCAAAGGTTGCAGTTCCTATTAAGCTCAGTTTTGCAATGACAATTAATAAAGCGCAAGGGCAAACGTTACAGGTAGCGGGGTCAACTTAGAAAAACGTGCTTCTCTCATGGTCAGCTGTATAGCATGTTCGCGTGTGTCAAATGCTCAGAATCTCCACATTCTTTCCCCGAATGGAAAAACATATAACATTGTGTACAGTAGCGTCTTAAAATAGTGTTCAGTTAGTTTTTTTTCCAAAATTCCCACAATCAATTAATCAGAATTCCCACAGATCTTCCCTTTCAATTCAAAATTTCCTATTTAGCTTAACCTCTGACGGACCTATTAAGCTCAGTTTCCTTTCAACTCAAAAGGCTGCATCTCTGACGGATCTTTTATTTGGCTCAGTTTCCTTTCAATTCAGAAAACTGCATCTCTGACGAATCAATTTAGCTCAGTTTCTTTTCAAAGTCTGCATCCCTGACGGATAATTATACTCAGTTTCCTTTAATTAAAAATATCCCATTTCCATTTGGAATAAACAGGCTATTTTCATGCTTTCCTATACGCTGCGTTTCAAAACATTTAAATAGGCTGACGAATCAATTTTACTCAGTTTCCTTTTAATGGCTGCATCTATGACAAATCTATAAAACTCAGTTTTCTTTCAATTCAAAAAGCAATGGATAGTTCATTTCCCAGTGACCATGCGGGCGAAGCCGCGGGTAACAACTAGTATTTTATATAATTAAGTATGAAAACATTTAGAAACAGAATGGCAGCCATCATCGTCATTTCCAGGGGTTCTTATCAATTATGTACTCTTTAATATAATAAGTTTTTTAAATTAAAAATGTTAAAAACTAATTTGCTTAGATCCGCGTAATAAAATAAAATGTTGTGTCTTACCTAGTTTGAAGAGAAAATTTTAAGCTTTTTGATAGATAGGTCCTGCATAACTAAAATTTACATATTACCTGGTAAGGCCAAAGACCCTTTTACTGGAAAAGAGGCATTCTATCTTAGTCCTCACGGCTGACAACGCATCTGCATTTAAATTCGCAAAGAAGATAGATGTAGATGTCTATGAACCACAGCAACCACTTACCATCAGGTGGACTGTGTGCTCGTTTGTCACCCTTATTCTATAAAAAATAAAATAAAATATTACCTGGTAAGGCCAAAGATTTCTATGTATACTACTAGACGGGATCTGGAGCCTTAACACATTGCGCACTAAATTCTGTAAAAAAAAAAACAGTCAATTGTCCGTAATTTCTATAGTCCACTTCGAGCGCGTGAGAAGATTAGTTCATTATTTTATAAACCACGAACGTTGTTTTCGACAATCTAACACTGAGATTTTGTTTAATGTGACGTTGTCATTATTTATGTGCGCACTTTGTCAACGTAATTTGAAGTTTATTTCAGATAAGTGTACGTAATTTTATTTCGTATTTGCCTTAAATCAGTGACTGTTGTAACTGAAAATACAACTGCATGGCATATTTATAGTGCCAGCTACCAGCCTGCGCGATCCATAGCTGTGACACAGTTTTTGTTCTGAATTGCCGGTCTGATAGTATACATAGAAGTGTTTGAGTGTGGTAAGCGTGTACCCGATGGAGTGACGACGGATGCAGGTGGCTCAGGAGCGTCCTTTGTGGCTTATGTTCAGCTGTAGAGTTGTGAGGGGCTGTATGATGTTGATGATGAAGCATTTACCTGTGTCGCTGCGAGGCGAGCGTCTTGTGGTAGGTGTGCGAGGCGAGCGCGGCCGCGATCACGGAGCCCACGTCGCCCGCGCGCACCGCCACCGGCACCACGCCGCCGCACACCACCAGCCCGCTCTGCAACCACACAACACATCATATTATCATTAAAAATATAATATATTGCTTAATATATAAAAACTAATGTTTGTTGGTTCGTATTTTATGCGCTGCCATATCGTTCATCAGATTGCGCTAAAACTTTGTCAACTTTTTGCTTGCACGCGTGTATCGTACCGACAAATTTATTTGGAAATCAAATGTCATTCAATTTCTATGAATGTATTATCATTCTTAATTAAACAATACAGGGTTATTTTGCAATATACGGCCAAATTTGCAGAGAAGGTTCAGAATAAGTAATATAGGCGAATGGTGAAGCAAAATTTATTAAAAAAATCTCAAAATTCTGTCCGTTTATCATTTAAATTAAGAATGCGTGGTAATGCATTATTTTAACTGATTGTTATTCATAAATATCTAACGCCTACTACTTTATGCACGCACACATTCATAAGGTCACTCAGTAAGGTACCTTGTCGCGCGACTTCCCACGCCGCTTCTATTTACCGTAACACCGTTAAGTACCTACGTCCGCTCGCCCGACCGACACGCCTACTACTTTATGCACGCACACATACATTCGTAAGGGTCGCTCGGTAAGATATCTTGTCGTGCGTCTTCCCGCGCCCTTCCGTTCCGCTTACCGTTACACCGACAGCTGACTGACAGTGTTGACCGTGACCTCATTAAGTACGCTTCGTTACCAATGACGGAACGAAAATATTCGAACCGCGGAAACTATAAAATAGTGCGATATTACATTTTAAGCAGTGAAAGTTTACGTGGTGCGCAAAAATTATACAAAAGTGAGTCTTTATCGAGGCAAGAAATTAACGCACAGGTACACGTGCCCAATCGAAGAACAATTGACAGCTAAATAAAACTAGTTTTTACGGATTTTATCGCGTATATTAATTTAGATTACTGCAGACTACCTGGAGCGCCGGGTAGTCTACTATATGCTAATGTTATAATAATATCATAACATTATATTTTATCTGTATTACTCGTAATAATTTATTTTTCTATACAAAGATACAAACTAATTACTACTTTACACAGGTTAAAATTATACGTTTGTTCTGTTTATTCAACCGCCTCGTTACAGATGTGCAACCGACAAATATTTACGACATTTATTATTGAGTTTTTTTTAAATTGTTTTTTGTTGAATTTAATTATATAATAAATTCTCATCCTTACATATAATTCAATTAAAAATCGTGATGGAAAGCAATCAGATGATTATTAGAATTCAATTTTACTTAAGGCGTCCTACAATCTTTTCAAATATTTCAAAATAATACCGAGTAATATCATGTTGTTGAGTGAACACCAAACGCGTGAAATTGATTCCGTGTACGTGACACTCCTAAACGGGCGTACCGGTAGGCAAGCGAAGCCGACTGGTACTACCGCAGACGTCGCGGGCAAGGGGGGACTTTGCTCCTTTATACCGCGCCCCATCGTTGCTCGGTCTAGTCGCCGAGTTGACTCACTATTAATATTTATTACACATATGCCTATACTATGGCCTGCAAACTCGCCGTAACTTTCACCGTTAGACTTTTATCTGTGGGGTGAAATAAAGAGTCGTGTTTACGTCAAAGAGGCTCAAAGTTATGAAGACCACCACAGTAAAATTATTGCTGCGTTCACGGAAGTTGAAAGTGCTCAAGCACAGGTAATAAGTGTAAAAAATAATTTAAGAAAACGTGCTCGTCTTTGCATAGAGAGTGTGGCAGCACGGCCCTAGCTGTTCGTCCGTTCAGCAATTTTCGGAAGCCCTCTGCTGCGCGAGAGCAACCGGCTCGGTTTTCCCAGCCTCGCCAGTCGATCGCCGACGATCGTCCGACGCCGTGAGGCCGCTCGTTCGCGTTCCGATCCGCTACTTAGAATTTACGTTGTGAATAAACGGTTATTTAATATGTGGTGTGTTCGTTATTCACATCCCCACAAGAGAAACGGATTCCATTTTGAGGTACCAATATTAGATTTTGGGACTACTTGCGTAATTTAGTTGTAAATACTTTATTCCAATTTTTTAAATACGCCATAATAATGACAGTCGCCGGTTACGTCATTGATAAGAAAAAATGTTTATTATGACGATCTTGAGCTCGTTAAAAGTGTGAAGGGAAAATTGGAATCATAATTCACGTCACGTAGTTATAACTTAAGCATTAGTAGTAAGCGTGTCACTAAGAAAGTAAACAGTAGGCAAAAACTTTGTGAATATAGGCATACGCAAACATAGGAGCGCGCACGCGTAGTTGTTGCCCATAAATCACATTCAATATGGGATAATTTCAAATAAAAGTAGAAGCATTATTTACTCGTATTTTCAAAAAATTTAATATCGGTATATCACTATTATTGAACTTAAATATAAAATTTTACTACTCTTTAAATAATAACCCTGTATAACAATATGTCCACAATTATTTCTTCTGCGGCAGCAATGCGCTAGGTACCTGCTAGTTGCTTATAAAAAAAACATTACATAACATAAACTCTCATAGCCGTTACGCAGATGCCTAGATAAAGTTACCATAATAAATTATTATAATTTTCATCAATACCATCACCTCTCTGACTCTTTCATATACCTACGTCGTAAGGGTACCCTTAATTTGATAATCTTTATTGTGTATTATTACAATATTATTTTATTTGATCCGTCTGCAGTCTCTGCCTACCTTCTGGGCTGGATATGTTGTTAAGTTACGTTGTATTGTTATGTCATGTTTTATTGCTTTTTTATAGAATAAGAGTGACAAGCGAGCACACAACACAGCACACATAATATTATTGCTATTTATTTACGTGGTAGGGCCATGCTACAGCTATATTACGGTCGTAGCACGAATGAGTCGGCTCGACCGGGGAAGGACTACGCTCTTATAGAATACCAGCGTAAAATAGCAGCTCAATGCTGCTGTGTTTCGTAAGGCGAGTGTACAGAACCGGAGACCTTTTTACTGTGGTAACGAAGCATTCCATATTAGTTCGCAGGGTGACGACGCATTTTTGTTTTGATTCTTATTCGAGGATAAATGAAGATGTCTATGTCCGCAGCATCCACTTACCATCAGGAGGACTGTGTACACGTTTGTCACCCATACTCTTGTAAAAAAAACATGTTATTTCAACGGTGTAAGAAGTGTATTAGAGTTAATGGAGAATATATCGAAAAGGAAAATAATTTTAACATTTAATTTCACCCCCTTTCCCTTAAATTTCGCGAACTTTTTGACCTCTTGAATTCGTTTAAAAAACTTCTTCACAATATGTTGATGCGTCACCGTCAGTTTGAGCCAGCAGACAGTCGATGGCGATAGTATCTCTAGACAGATTATCTTGAGGTTCTTATCACCATTGGAGCACTTGCTTCATCGTTTTCACTAATAGTTCAAATGCGAAGACATTTAATACACAAATTGCAACACTTTTGTTTATCGAAATCCACTTCAAACCATTATTTAAACAATAATACTCACGCCAAAACTCTTATATTAGAGATATTGGTTATAAAAAACATAATATAACATAAGCTCTAACGCCCGTTAGTCAGAGGGGTAGTCAGAGACTACGGACTTCCATTTAGCACGATTCTGACATAACTTTCTCGCTTCATTCATGCGTAGGTATATGGATGGTACTCTTTATTTCTTATATTGTTACAACATTATTTTATTTAAAGTCCGCGGACTCTGCTTACGCCTCTGGGTGACATGCGTGAGAGTTTATGTTATGTTGTTTTATTTTTTATATACGTTTTACGACACGGTAATTCAGGGTTGAACTCTCGCAGTAAATTTTCGTTAGGAAATCTACATTTCTAAGGAATAAAATATCCTGAGGAGATGTGAAGGCCAACAACACCCAACGATAATCCTTTCAAAAATGAGAGGAGGCCTGTGCCTAACAGTGAGATGACAATGAACCCTCTTTGCTTAAAGTTGGTTGCAGGACTCTATGGGCTGCAGTAGACATTTACTATCAAGTGGACTGATAACTGGAAAACAAAATATTTTATACGAAGTAAAAATCAAAAAAAAATTAAAAAGACAAATAAATCAATGTATTAAAATCTGTTTGGCGTACCTCAAGGTAGTATATTGAGGCCCTCGTCATTTTATTACTGATATATTTATGTGTAAATACACAAATTCGATATTATAACTATCAACGTTTTAACAATTGTACTATCATGTTAACAATGTAACTATTACTAGTTTTTTTTACTTTACCTGATTTGCTTGTTGATTGCTTGACAGCAATTGTGACAGGATCTGCTTGACTGTTTTCTTGTCGCTTTTTTCTTCATCTTCCTCAGTACCTGTGGATTTTATTTGCTTGAATCATTATCATTATGTAACTGGCTCATTAGTCTAGTTGTAGTAACCGCGCCTGCCGATCATGTAGTAGTAAAATGAAATTTACTTGTATGTTCTTTCTCCGAGTCCTTAGGTACCCCATCTGGAAAAAATAAAAACACTAAAAATCTTCATATAATTTATAACGATTTTTTGGTTATCGACCATCATATGACCCCGTAATGGCGGTATTACAATATCGTCCCGTGGATGTGGTAAGAGGCGACAGAGGAAAACTGAAACAGGCGATGGGCAGCAACATCTTCATGATAACAATCAAAATTATAAAAACCACGATTGCCAACCCGCCGGCAACATCCCCTCTACGAGGCAATCTATGGGGAGACCTTTTTTCAGCAGTTTTGTATTCAATATAGATTATAAATAATACTTATTGAAAGTCACTCTTATGTTCAATTTACCACTGGTTCGGAAAAAAACCTCTGTTCTGGGAAGAACCAGCAAGAAACCCAGCGGGACGTTTTTAATGAATAGAAATAAAAACTTTACCTGAATTATCATTGCCGCTCGATTCTCCGCATGATTCTTCAATTTCTTTTTCGTCTTCTGAAAGTAGAAAATTAAAGTAAATATTATAAACAATGTACGAACACATTTAGGCAAAGGCCTAATGTTATTTCTGAGAGAATTATGGAGCAATTCGTGTTCGTGTTGACGGAATTCACATCTTCTATAAATATTTTATTTCTCAAATATATAGGTTTTCTCGGTTTATATCGGTTATACTTCACTGAAAAGCATGTAGTAAATTACACAGCAGTGGTTACAACAGCAAATAAAAATGTTAATAGTGCCGACAGGAATCTTGTTCATTATCAAGTACAATTATTAGCACATATTATTAGTACAATAATTATTAGTACAATCATTAACAAGTACTGATACAAAATATTAACAACAAGCTTCGACCCTAATCTATTTGTGCGTTATATCTACACTATTGTTTTATAGAGGTTAAATTTGTCTGAACGTTTGTAGGGTATTTGTTTGTAATAAAATTTCAGGGTAATCTATGAAACTATTAAATCGATTCTAAAAATTCTTGACTACGGTGCATTAAATCTAAGAAATACCTTTTACGTTTCATATTATTCATACCGCATTGGATTTGCACCAGCGTACGTAGTACGAGTACGTAGGAGTGATAGATCAAGACGGATGGATATATGAGCGAGGAAGAGAAAAGACGTAAGACGTGTAAGAAAGTAAAGTATATAGTGGCCAAAGAAAAATATTTGTTTGGATAACGCAACAAAACTTAATAGTCGCCAGACGTTCACTGGTGAATACAACTGAAGTTTGGCTGCGATCGGAGAAAGCATATAAAATTTACGAAAAGACACTGAAAAAAGAGTTTCCTGATGCAATAAATATGAAAGAAATGCACGAAATAATGAGCATTCCTGAAAACAAAAGGACGAAACATTTTATCAATATATGTTCCAATAACTGAGTACGAGGCGAAGAAGGTAATTTTATATGATGCAAACTTTCCCAGTTTTAAAAGAACAAGTGTGTGCCGGACGGGCGAAACTCGGGAGTAAATGTTGTCGAAGATACTCCGCGAGTCGCTCACGTCCCACACCTATAGGTTCCGGTGGATACTTCTACTGCCGTCTTTGTGGGTGCGGTTGGGGTACTGTGGACTGACGTCCAATCAAATTGCACGAACTGTAGAATACAAATGGTAAGGTAGTGGCCAGCGGTTCGACTGCTCAACTGTTCGGCGGAAATCTTCTGACTATTGGTTATTGACCAGGGTTGTTGAATATGGTTGTTCAACTACGGTTGTTCTATATCGGTTGGTCACTATATTCTTCAGATGATTTCTTCAGTTGACTATTTCTTCAAGTTGTTCGATAGTAACTTAATACTAATAGTACTATCTGCTTTATTATCACTGTTTACTAGCTGCTATTATCAGCTACTAAGTTCTACTATGCTACTATTATCACTTGTTACTAGCTGCTATTATCAGCTACTATGTTGCTAGCCACTAGTCACTATGTTCTATGTTCAGCTACTACTTGGTTCTGCTACTAGTCACTTCAGCTACTACTTGGTTCTGCTACTAGTCACTTCAGCTACTACTTGGTTCTGCTACTAGTCACTTCAGCAACTACTTGTTATCGGGCCACGAGGCGCTAAGGTAGACTCGAGCTTTACTTTATAGTGAGCCGCTTGCCATTGTCCGTTTTGCCTCTTTATTGTTTAACATTTTCACTATACAATTGTTTTAAATTACAATTATTTCTATACACGATTAATTCTTACGCTAATGTACTATACATCGTTAAATCGGTAATTTAGTTGTCTATTAGCACACCATAACGGTTTATATTTATATACACAATGTAAAAAGTTATTAACCAAAATATCCCAAATATTCGCAATATTTGGGTACATTAATTCTTTAATTTTACTATAAGTAGGAAATAAGTTTCATCACGCAAAATACTCTTTTATTTCCTTAATCTATAAACCTTAATCTAATTAAATACTATGTTTACAATTCTTCTAGAGCATGAAAATTATTTCCATCATTTTCGGGTTTTATTATAACGCAATGCCCAGAATGTTCTATAACGTGTCGCGCTCTGATTGGTCGACTTTTTGTTTTGCAAAAAATATAAGAGTTATTTTTTTAACTATTACAAAACGATGCTCTATACTATAATTCTAAGGGTTGTAAACATGCAAAAATTACACTATTGCACCTTTCATTTAGGTTTGTCACTAATATTTTTCCTAACTACACTTTTAATATTGTTTTTTAATCACTATGTTTTTAAACACTTTTTGCCGTCGCGAACCAAGTGGTAAAATTACAAATTTTGTACAACCGACTTCAATATAAATAAAATGAGAACATCATCAATGTAGCGAAGTCAATTAAATACGCATTATTAAGGATAACTCAAAAACTATTAGTCAGATCTTGATCAAATTTATATGGGACCACATGAGAAGCACCAGCTTTCAAATAAAAAAACCACAGTCGAATTGAGAACCTCCTTCTTTTTGAAGTCGGTTAAAAATTAGCAATTAACGAGACGATGAAGATCGAAGACAAAAAAGCATAACGATTAGTGTTCATAAATAATTAAACTTACGGGTTGTTTCGGGCTGTGCTTTCGTGGTTTTCTGCTGTGAACTGGACCACTTTTCTTGCGCGTCTCTTAGCATCTTCTCGCCCGTTATTATGTTGTCAGAGACATTCCACAGATTGCGAACGACACCTAAAACCAAATATTATTTAAATAGTATTCGAAACGTTCCTATGCCAGTCAGTTACATTTACATGGTCAAACCTCGCGCCATCTATCAACATTGCAATACTTCACAGTAAATTCCGTATCGTTGGTCTAGTGGTCGTTAACGTGACTGTTATTCATGAAGTCCCGGGTTCGAATCTCGGGTAGGGCTCAAAAAATTCTCCCTCTTCACTTTCTTAGGTATGGCGCACCAGAACACTAGACGCGCCTTTCTCCACGGCCTCGTGACTCCACCTGGTGCAAGTGTACCTAAAGTAAGGCCAACGCGCGATCGTGATCTTTGGCGACATCACAAAGTTGTGAGGATTCCTTCGAGAAGCTGGCGTGGCTCGAATGTCATTCATTCCTGTCTACACGCAAAATACGCCCTTTGTCGTACCAGTGAAACACTAACAACCCGACATCGTGAGATAAAAATAGTTTAATTTATAAATTTCTCGAAGCCTCTTTCTGCCACTTACTGCCTAGTGCTGGCTTCTCGTGGAGGTTGGCGGAGGTCAGGGCAAGGTGGATTTGTTCCATGTGCTGTTTGAAGGCTTGGTACTCTTTTTTTTTCTACCTCGCCTTCTGCCACGTTGCTGAATGTCTCGTGTCCTGAAATGAAATTTATTCAACCTTTACGTATTCTATTCTTTTTTTACCATGTTTTATGTAAGAACGTATTAAGGAAAATTTGTGGTGACTATTAATCATCTCTATTAAGAAAAAAAATCAGTACCTTTAAGCATTAAGTCGTTGAGTTGGCTAATAAGTGTGTCTCTCATCTGCTTCGTGTCGTAGTTGATTGATATCACGTCGGGCGGTAGCTGAATGTCGTACGTGGAGATTTTGCTATACCTAAAATAAAAAGTTTAAAGTATGTATACGTCGAAAACCTAATAACCGATTAATTTAATTAAGGTTGTTCGGATGCGATTAAATGCAGAATAATTTTTAATGTATTGTTAATGAGGGAAATGAGAATTTATTGTGAATTTTATAGGAACATTGTCCATAATCTTGATCATGTATGTACGCGAGCCGTGTACGTGAAAGTATTGGTACAATTAAATAATGATTAATATGACCTGAAATGCTATAAATGTAAAGAAGTGAATTAAATAACATTGTTCATTGTCTTGATCATGTATGTACGCGAGCCGTGTACGTGAAAGATATGATACAAATATGAAATGAATAGCTAAAATGCTATCGAGTGAAATGAAAAATAAATAATGGTTAGCCAAATGTAAAAATGAGAAAGAAATGAAGTTTGAAAGAATAAAGAATGAAATGCAAATTATAATAAGCAAGAAATATATCAAGGGAAAAGTACTATGTATAAATGTCCGGATTAGATGACATGTTTTGATGAATACGAATAAATAATATTGTAAATGTTCGCGAAAGTCAAAACATAATATTCTGTTATACATAATTATGCCTGATTATGTCATATACTTCTGTGAATACGCCATTTTTACTTGCTAGAGGGTGTGACCAAACGCCCTGCTAAATCTCGGTATACATTAGTTTATATTTTTTATAACACTTAGACCTAATTTCCACTAAGTTTTCATTAAGATTATTCATTAATAACGTTTAGAATAGTTTTTAGATTTGATAAAAAATAGATAACTTTTTTTTGTCGGTGGGAGGTGTAGTGTAGCCCCCACGACAGTATATATTAGTGTTAAGGTAGAATAAGTTTACGCATTATAACTCCTTCTTTTCTTTTCGTTTCTTCTTTTTTTATTTCTTTTTTAAAAAACGTTACCCCCACACTCGGATTTTCTCCTGTATCGTGGAGGCTGTTAAAAAAACACAAATTGCACAAGGACAAACATCCAGACCCGGAACAATTATTTGTAGGCCATACAAATACTTGTTCCGTGCGGGATTCGAACCCACAGCCCCCAGCGCAGCACCTCATTGCTAAGCAATCATTAAGTAGTATAATTAAAGATTTAGTATCAACAACACGTCACCTTTTCAAATGAGCAAATTTAGCTTCTTAACGTTAGATGTCGCAATAATAAATTCACGCTATTCTAGACACAATGATAATAGATATAACGTTGACATTGCCCTACCTAACCTATACTGCTACGTGAATGATGTTAGTGATGTAGTTACTCTCCCTGAAAGTGATCTGGCTTATATCGATATTCAGTATATGATTATTATCATGTATATGAAATGTATTGACTGAAGAAACAGAATTGAAATAAAATATGATAAAATGAGTAAAATTGCAAAATTTATTAGAAATTGTCTTGATGTATATCCCCGTAATTCATATAGCCGGCATGTAATTAATTGCCTTTAATGGAAATTTATTGATTGTTAGTTAAATTATCATTTATGAAATGGAAACAAGGAAAATAATAAAAAACAATAATTTTGTAATTGTTTATTGTCATTGAAATAACACATATTTGTTAAAAATTATCGTTTTCACACTTTTATATTAAAGTTTAGATGATAATTAATTCAGATACTAATGTAGATCATGATATTAAGATCACTTTTATTTCACCTTCTTTCCAAAAGTCGTGAGTATTACTAAACTACTTACTTACTTCTCTGGCTTAGCAACCCTAACAAAAGACCATTCATAGGGTATCATCCTATAATTTCGTATATTTTCATAGACATGCAGTATTTGCAAAATTTCATTAATATGTTAGTGAATGAACAGGACTGTGATAAAATTTTATCGAAAACTTTAATATCGGCGTAGTCACAACACTATCGCAGCTATTTTTATTCAAAATGTATTTACAGATAAACCTTAGTATAACGAAATAAGGTTGAATATTAATTGTAATAAAGGCAATTTGATATTTTGTCCATGTTTAGTCAAGTTTCTATCCAAAAAATGAAAAAAATTACACGTGCCTTTAGTACGAAATACCTCCATTCAAAATACTCTCTTTTTACTTTCATTTTTACACTCCAATATTACCCAAAACGGCATATTTTCGCATATATCACTTAAGCAGGGATCCGTCAGCTCGCAACAATTTGAGCCTGCAACTGACAGTCAATTACGCTCTACTGTCACTAATTCTGACTCGCCTGCCCCGCCCACTTTGGGCTTCCTCTTGTTTTTTATATTCCGTGTGTCTTACCAGGTCGTCACTCCATCTAGTGGGGGACGCCCGGACGCCCTACACTTCGCCTGCCGGTACGAGGCTGCCACTCGAGAACCTTTCTTCCCCATCGGTTGTCGGTTCTTCGAGCTATATGACCGGCTTATTGCATTGCCACTTCAGCTTACTATTCCTATTAATTTTATTAAATTACGGACTCATAATATATAAATACGGACTAATATAGAAAGATAGACGGAGTGGTGTGTACATTTATGTAGCTCCACAACCACGTTCAAATTTTTGACACGCACTTAACTATTCAACTTTATTTTTCTTTTTTATCACCTCGCACACATACCTATGCACCTAAGAGTTGTAATGTTGCAAATGATTTTAAATAAATAAGTGTCATTAAATGCATAAGTGCGTGTTTTAATTACGTGTTGAGAATGGTTTTAGTCTGGTATTTGAGTCACTTTTAATGTACGCAGCGCTTCGTCTTTTTAGGGTTCCGTACCCAAAGGGTAACCAACGGGACCCTATTACTAAGCCTCCGCTGTCCGTCCGTCCGTCTGTCTCTCAGCGGGCTGTATGTCATGATCCGTAAGAATAGACAGTAGACAGTTGAAATTTTCACAGAATGTGTATTTCTACTATAAAAACAAATAATAAAAATTAAAATAAATCAAAAATTAAAAGGGGTTCCCCTACTAGAAACGTGTATTAAGATGTTACGGAACCCTTCATGCGTGAGTCCGATTCGCACTTGACCGGTTATTTTCTTTGTTGAGGTAACGAGTAGTAATCGTATTCCGTTGATTTAAAACATAAATAGGTAAATCTAGAAATGCCAGTTTTTTTTTAAGCTTGACATTTTCAATTCGCGCACGTACGTGCTCAAAGACAGCGCACCGTGCAGCGTGCAGCACGTACCTGCAGCAGGCGGTGCTGAGGCGCGACACGAAGGCGTGCGCGTGCGTGCAGCGCGTGCGGGCAGGTGCGCGCGCGCACGTAGCGCGTGGCGCGGAGGCGCGCGCGCGCAGGTGGGCGGCCAGCTGCGGCGTGCAGCGCGTACCTGCAGCAGGCGGTGCTGAGGCGCGACACGAGGCGTGCGCGTGCGCGTGCGCGTGCAGCGCGTGCGGGCAGGTGCGCGCGCGCACGTAGCGCGTGGCGCGGAGGCGCGCGCGCAGGTAGGCGGCCAGCTGCAGCGTGCAGCACGTACCTGCAGCAGGCGGTGCTGAGGCGCGACACGAAGGCGTGCGCGTGCGCGTGCAGCGCGTGCGGGCAGGTGCGCGCGCGCACGTAGCGCGTGGCGCGGAGGCGCGCGCGCAGGTAGGCGGCCAGCTGCAGCGTGCAGCACGTACCTGCAGCAGGCGGTGCTGAGGCGCGACACGAAGGCGTGCGCGTGCGCGTGCAGCGCGTGCGGGCAGGTGCGCGCGCGCACGTAGCGCGTGGCGCGGAGGCGCGCGCGCAGGTAGGCGGCCAGCTGCAGCGTGCAGCACGTACCTGCAGCAGGCGGTGCTGAGGCGCGACACGAAGGCGTGCGCGTGCGTGTGCAGCGCGTGCGGGCAGGTGCGCGCGCGCAGGTAGGCGGCCAGCTGCAGCTGCAGCGTGCAGCACGTACCTGCAGCAGGCGGTGCTGAGGCGCGACACGAAGGCGTGCGCGTGCGCGTGCAGCGCGTGCGGGCAGGTGCGCGCGCGCACGTAGCGCGTGGCGCGGAGGCGCGCGCGCAGGTAGGCGGCCAGCGACATCGAGAGCGCCGCGCGCGACACGCGCCGCCCGCGCCCCGCCACTCCACACACCTCGCATCGCGTCCACACACGCACCTGCACGTTTTACTAAGTATTATGACTCCTTTTCTACCAAGGACTTAGACTGAGTCCTTGGTACTATGTAGAAGGTACAATGAGATCTAATAATCTTACGCTCACCAGATACCGCTAGTTGGGGATTAATGAACAAAAACAAAAAGCAAGGGGCCTAAAAATTATCCTTGAGCAACTCCAGAAATTAGTTTAATAATATCACATTTGAACCAGTTTATAACAAACTGTTGTGTTCTATTTCTTACGTATGAAAAAAACGATCTCAGTTAGTTTCCTCAAATGCCATTGAAAGCTATCTGTTGTATTGTACTCGTAAAGTCAAATTGCACCTCTCATTGTATTTGTAAAAACAGTAGACAGTAAACCATCAGACAGTGAATACGTTGTTTACTTCTCTTAAGTGACGTATACGCAAGTGTGACCCGTCCGTATAACAATTTAAAGTTCATAGTGGTCTGCTCGAGCCGGATTTTTATTGAATAGGCGACAGATAACGTCGAGTCGGAGAACAAAAGAGCTCGGACGCTAATACAAAAACAAGTTGCATTAATTTTGTTAGTGAATATTAACCGTTGTATAATTCAATATTTAACATGGAAACCACGGACCAAATTTTAAGTGAACTTGAAGATTTACACTGTAGTATTGTTAAAATCCACGATAACTTTAAAGTGTCCAAAGGCACGTCTAACTAAGGAATATTTAGAAGCAAAAATTAACTGCCTTGATGACTATTGGAACTCGTTTAAGACTGCACATACAAGTTTAATAAAATCTGTGCCTAAGGAACAACGAAAACGCTTGGAATATTTTAATAAAGACGTGTACTATTTGTGTGAAGAAAGTTATATGCAAATAAAAGCGGATATGAAGGACTTATAGATTCATTACATTCTACGGTTATACAATCAACCGGCGTTGGTGAAAATGAAATATTGCAGCGTGAAGTTCCCCAAGTCAAGTTGCCCAGAATACAATTACCATCATTTTCTGGCAGTTACGAAGATTGGCCGACGTTTCAAGATTTATTTTTAACGCTTGTTGATAAAAATGAAACACTCAGTTGTGTTCAAAAACTACACTATTTAAAGTCTAGTGTTACAGGCGATGCCGAAAATTTATTGAAACATATTCAGGTAACCGAAACTAATTATGATCAAGCGTGGGATATATTTAAAGGCCGTTATAGCAACAAACGTCTCATAGTGACCTCTATTCTAAAACGGATGTTTAACCAAAAAAAATTGCAAAGTCACTCCGCAAGTCAAATTAAAAAAAATCTAAACGTTATTACCGAACATTGGGATCCATATCTGGTCGTAAATAAACTAGATTTGGAATCCCATAAGGAATGGGAAGAATTTGTAACCAAAGAAATGGACGATAAGTTGCCCACCTTAATGACGTTAACAAAATTTATGGAAATGAAATTTCGAACACTTAAGTTGTTATCGCCAGGTTCAACAAGGGATAGAACTACAGTGCGCTCATATCGTGTAACAACTACGGAGAGGGGTTACTGTGAAAATTTTGACAAAATGGAACCAACAATGAGAAGTGAAGTAGTAAAGACAAAAAACATATGTTTCAACTGTCTAATTCCTGGTCACCCAGTCAAAGCTTGCCGTTCATCCAGCACATGCAGGATTTGTCACAGACGTCATCACTTTCTTCTTCATCATTCATGAGCTACGAGTCCCCAAGGTGAAAAGCAAAAGGAAACACAACCGAAGGTTTTACATACAAATGTTGAAGAAACAGAAGAACCTCAAATCAATACAATGATGACGTCACAAGCTCAAGCAATGAGGAGCACAGTTTTATTAGGTACAGCAGTAGTTACAGTACGAAGTGAAGATGGATACACAACTGTATTAAGAGCCCTCATTGACCCGGGATCACAGGGTTGTTTAATTAGTGAACGTGCAGCTCAATCTTTAAAGGCTAAAAGGTATAAAGTTAAGGGAAACATTATTGGTGTGGGACCTGTAATGTCAAAAATAAATCAAGTAGTTCAGGTAGAGGTAATTTCACAGTATCAAAGCGAATTCAGCCTCAAGGTAAAAGCGTATGTCATATCAAAACAACTGACTACTAAAATCCCCACAAAATCAATTGCGTTTTACGAATGTCCTCATCTCCAAGGACTTAGTTTAGCAGATCCAAGTTTCAACACAACAGGATCTATTGATTTGTTGTTAGGAGTAAATGAATATGCACAAATCTTGCAAATTGAAGTCATCACCTTGTACGCAAAATACTGCACTGGGTTGGATAGTTTTCGGGAGCGTAAACGACAATTTACAACAACAAGAACAAACAATGATAGTGATGCATTAAGTTACTGAAGTAGATGATATGTCAAAAATGTTATGGGAAGTAGACTCGTCCCCTAAAAGAAGATTCACGAAGGATGATTCGAGAAATAGCGAAGGAAAGTACATAGTTCAATTACTATTTATAGTAGGTAGCCCGATGTCACAAAAAGGAAATAGCAGAGAAATATCAATGAAAAGATTTATACAGCTAGAACAAAAATTAGATAAAATACCACATCTTAAAGTAAAATATCAAGAGGTCATAAAAGAATATCTTACAATGGGGCACATGGAAAAGATTCCCAAACAAGAAATAACCAAGTGCGCAGTTCAGGGTGATTCAACTCTGTATGAAGCCCGAGAAACTTGCATACAATCATAATTTTATTTATGTGTGGGGTGGGCGTGTAAAATTAAAGCGAGAAAAAGATATCGCCGTTTCATTCTTTCGCGTTGTTTCAGATTGCCATTTTAAAAATTAGATACAAATATACATAACTATTATATCGGAAGAAACTGATTTTTTTTAATTCTATGCTATATTTTTTATTTTCTTTGCACCTTACAGTAATTACATATTACTTTGAGGTTTGCACAATTAATTGACCTACTAATTGATTAAAATTAAATTATTAAATATTAGCAGAATTCTATCAAGCGGAGCCATGAACTAAAAGAAGAAAAAAATGACATTTGTTTGTCAACGTCTTTCATACTGAAAATATTTTCTGAAATTGATTCAAATTTATTTAATGATTTAGATTTTAATATTTGTTATTGCGTTTTGCTTTAATTCAGTTATTATCGGTTCAGAATACTTAATTTTCGTTTGTAGGCAATTCTTCGCGATTGTGTGTGTGAAGATTTTTTGTGAGATACTGACTCTGTATGAGATATTGACTATAAATTAATATATTATTTAAAAAAATTATGCAAACAAAAAGCACAAAATCATCCGATCACTTTCTGCAGGTTTCCTACAATAAAAGAAGAAAAACTTTTGATAATATTGTGGTAAGTCTTTAAGCATTTTGAATTTATTCATCATTATTTGTAGGGATTATTACTATATTAACTCGAATTTTATCTGTTTCAGATCATGTATTTGGGCTGAGTTAAGTTTTCGACATGAGAATTTTGCTGATTTAAATTTACGTTAATGTTCTGTGAAGAATAGCTCTCACGATAACATATGTTATATATCAATATTACGCGTGGAAATATTATCTGCAAAAGCAATAAAAACATAAATAATAATATACAGTGTATAAAAAAATATCTTCCAAAAAATAAAATTACATAACTATACCTATTTTTAGTTTTATTTTATCCCATATACTCCTCTAAAGTAAATTCAAGTAATGTTGGTGCAACCTCTCAAATGTATGGGAATTTAGCCCATAGGTTTGTGAGGCTTGAGCCAAAATTACTCGAATATGCCTTAAATAAAAAGTTCAAAGTTACACAATACAAAGGTTTGAAATTCCCGCTAAAATAGTTTTATATGGGCGCCCACTGAGGCGCTTTTCGTGTACATTCATAAACACGTGTTTCCTTTTTTTTAGTATGAAGTTGGCGTTCTTCTCTTGGTAGAGAGTAATTGTGTTCTGTGGCGCAGTTTATTTGCCTCATCATGCTGTAATACGCACCGACAAAGAAACAACTAAAATGCGTGTTGTTTTTGTCGCTTCATGTAAGAATTCTCAAGGAATATCTCTTAACGATGAGCTCTTAGTAGGACCCGTTTTACAGGAAGATTTAAGAAGTATCATTATGAGATGGCGGATGCACAAAATTTGTTTCGCAAGTGATGTTGAAAAAATGTATAGAATGATATTGTTAAAAAAGGAACACACGGACTTTCAAAGAATTTTGTGGAGAGATGATTCATCAAAATCTAACAAAATAGAGGACTTCAGGTTGTTGACAGTTACATTTGGCACAGCATCGGCACCTATTTAGCTGTCAAAACCTTATTACAAACTGCAGATGATGAAGCCAAAGACTATTCAAATGCAGCAAGAACAATACGTGAAGACTTTTATGTAGATGATTTAATGTCTGGGTGTGACACTGTTCAACAAGCCATAGAAGTGTCTAAACAATTGAAAATTGTTCTTAAAAGGGGCGGCTTCAGACTTCAGAAATGAATATCAAATAATGCTGAATTGTTAAGGTCATTAGAACCAAGTGAAATTGATATTTGTTGATACAAGGGCTAGCCTGAATATTAAAGTCGATGGCACAGTAAAGGCACTCGGCTGACATGGAATTTAGGTGAAGATGATTTCCAATTCACCGTGACTTTACCGCCTGTTCTAACGAACATCACTAAACGTAATATATTAGCAGATGTACAAAGAATGTTTGATCCTTTAGGATGGATAGCACCCGTCATTATCAAGGTTAAAATATAGATTCAAAGGCTATGGTTAGAAGGATGACAAAATAAACGAAGAATTACGGAAAGAGTGGCTGACAATACGTTATGATCTAGATAATGGCAATCAAATGCGAATCAAACGTTGGATTTATACGAAAACCACTAATAAAGAAAACACATCACTACACGGTTTCTGTGATGCATCTATAAAGGCAATATCTGCCGTTGTGTATTGTAGAATAGTAGATGAAAACGATATCGTACAGACAAGTATTGTAGTGCAGTCACTTGCTTAGCTAAATCTTCTGTTGTATCTTTCAGATTTTCTTGATTTTTATACATAAATTTTAACGAAGTCTTGATGTCACTGAATTCGTCAAAAAACTTTGTGAGTTTCTCATCTTGCTTCGTAAACCATGTTTCAAGCGTAGTTAAAATTACGTAAAAAGCACGTTTTGGATGATTAGAAATCATAACGAAGATTTTGTATTTCAGGGTTTACACCTTTTCGGAATGTAACGTACGGAGGGGATTCATTACCTTTGGGTGAATCATTCGCTTCTGTCTCTTCGGGTTTGGTCTCCCGTACATTTTTGTCCGACTGATCAAATGTGATGTTCAAATTTTCCATATTTATTACGAGTTACTTTAGTTGCTTCTGTATCAAAAATTTCTCTGTGGAAATGGTGCAGTGGTGTGAAGAGGCGAAACAGAACCGGTTTGCCTCGATGCACGGAATGAAATCATTGGAGGATCACAGTACAATGGTATTTGATCATAGTGCTGTAATCCTCCAACTATTCTGCCATAATGATTGCGTTGTCGGCTAATCGAAGGTGAGTAGTGCACTCGCTATTGATGTTGATACCGTAACCTTTCCATTCCAGTAGTTTGAGTCTTTAAATGAAGAGGTGAACAATTACGGGGATATAACATAACGTCATCCTGTCTTACATCCCACTGTAGTTATATAGGTTTCGTACTCTGGTTCCGTACTTGGATAGCCATCGTAACCCTACTGTACCAAACACTTCAACACTTCGATATACCGACAGTCAACTTGGCACCACTGAAGCGTCTGCAGCATCACCCAAATTTCGACAAAATCGAAGGGTTTCTTTTCTGGTACTAAAGCATTTTCGGAAACCGGCTTGTTCGGGAGGCTCGAAATCGTCAAATCTGCGTGCAGGCCGATTGGTGATAACTACGTCTTTGGTACTGATATTCCACCCGCTTTCAGATGTTCCGCAGTAATTACATCCTTGTTGTTTATAAGGTGCTGGAGAGCTATTCTAATCTCACTCAGACTGATGTCCAGGATATCTTTGAAATAGTGTCGGATCAGAATTTCTCTTGGATCGTTACTCACACTTACGTGTGGCTCCAATGACGATGTGTACAGCTGTCCTTCCAACCTTTCAATCTCACTCAAAATCACAGGTGTCCCGAAAATGATGTTACTACTGTCGCTGTTCAACTTCGAGAGCTGGCACTTTCCAGCAGACAGATCTCTAGCAAAGATTTTGGAGCATTGAATCCGAATCCGAAAGCAATCGCTCCTTCAATGCGAGCTTTATTGACGTAAGTCAGGGGAGGCTAATGTAAAAAAAACAATAACGTTCCAGTTTTGTTTTGTGTGTTATTCAGGAAATTTCTGTTACCATTCATAAAGAAAAAAAATTAAATACTTACTTCTCTGCTTTGATCTTCTTTGGCTTTATCCACGTTGCTGTGCCCAATTGTGTTGCACGTGATTGTTATGCAAACGTCGCCGTGGACGAATCTGTGGACAATACAATTTTTAAGTGTAAACGAATACCTTGGTAAAAGACGGTAACACTCAATTTTCTGTATGTATACATACCTCTCTGCTGTTTCTTACCAAAAATATATATACATATTTTTAGTAAGAAACAGCAGAGGGATGCACTGATCCTCTATAACGAATAAAACAATAACAGAGTTCAGATGGTAAATACGAAACCCAACAGAAAAACGTAGCATTAAAATTAACTAAAGATTTTTTTTTCTAAGGTCCAAAAATATTATTCAAAAGTCAATTGTTTAAATCGGGCTCGGTGAACCAATTTATATTTTGCGTGGCAGAGTATCACAAACGCTTAATCAATAAAATCTATTACATACCAGTGCTTGATTACTATTCCAACTGTTAGTAAGTGGTGATTTAGCTGAAGATGGTAAAAAGTTATGCCAGATAACTAGAATAGCCGTGTTGAAGTATGATGACGTAATTTTTACGCGGTAGAGCCATGCTGCAGCTATTTTATGGTTGTAGGACGAATAGCCAGACGAAGATCGACCGGGAAGGACCACGCTCTCACATTATACCAGCGTCACATAACAGCTTAATGCTGCTGTGTTCCGTTTGGTGAGTGTAGAGAATCGGAAACCCTTTTACTGGAAACGAGGCGTTCCATCTTAGTCCTCAGGGTATGATAACGCATCTGTATTTTGATTTTTAATCGAGGATAGATGAAGATGTCCAAGAGCTACAGTATCCAGTTACCATCAGGTGGACTGTGTTCTCATTTGCCACCCTAACTCTATATAAAAAAGATCTATATAAAAAAGACGGCTTCGTGGCGCAGTGGCTTATCACAAGAATTATATTTTTTTTTTATAAAACTGCAGAGACAAACGAATTTTACAGTCTACGGTATGTGGCTACCGCAGTCCATGGACACCTGCAACCAACTTCAAACAAATAAGACTACAGATGCGTTGTTACCCATGAGGACAAAGATAGAATGCCTTAAAGCCTATAATCATAGAATAGAATAGAATATTTTTTATTCAATATTGATTACATGTAATTCGTATTGAAAGTTATTTTTAACTTTTACTACTGGTTCGGAAAAAACCTCTGTCCTGGGAAGAACCAACAAGAAATTATTTATGCAATTGTTATGAAAACATTTAGAAACAGCATGGTAGCGATCACCTCATTCCCAGGGGTTATTATCAATCATGTACTCTTTAGTAGCATAATAACCCTTACTAAACAATTTTTGCTTAATAAATATTTTAAACCTTTTGATAGATAAAGCCTGCATATTTTCCGAGATTTTGTTGTAAAAGCGTATACATTGCCCCATGAAGGAATTACTGACTCTTTGGAGTCGAGTAAATGGCTCATACTGACTCTTTATACCGTTCAGATCAGAATACATCAGTGCAAGCACAGTTGTTTGGTGGGCGATATAGGTAAGAGGAAAAAAAATGAGTCCTACCACCTAAAGTGCGGCCAACAAAAGAATGCGATCCTGAACGTCTGTCAGTTGGTCATGACTAGTGATGGGAAATAATTAAAACTATTATTTACTTTTTAACTGACCCAATAAAAAAGTAACCTATGTTTAATTACCTACTTGTTTGTATGGATTCTAATTTCTGAAATGAAAAAGCTGCTTTCAAAGATGCCAAAAGCTTGATCCTGTTAATGTGTTCATTCCTCGAATAATAACCATATATATGATTCCTTATTGCATCGGCGTCAAAGGTATCAATATCTGTCACAGGTTTTGCTCTGCGTTTCTTCTTCGGAGTTCGTAAAATATTTTCTTCCATGCGAGTTGAGCTGAACTTTTCTTTTTTAATATTTGTTATTGTTCGTTTGCTAACTCCAAGCGCTTGAGAAACGCGATCTTGTACCCGTTCGATAGGTATCAAGGGTCCACCATTTTGCCTTTCATGCTCAAAGTAATCTTGAAGCTTGATGATTAGCTCACGGGTTTCACTTTCCAATGTTTGTCCACGTTTCGGCATTATTATGCAGCAAACAAGGTACTACAAAACACAATCGAAGTCCAATTTAGCGCCAATGTCAGTATAATCACACACACACAATAACTTTAACTTATTTTTTTTTCTAATAAGTATATAAATTGTTACTCATATTACGCTACCTGCGCGTTTGGTTTGGGCGCCGTTTTATAATATTATTAACTTTATTACTACATTCTTTTATTATCAAATTATTCGAAAGAAAATCGCATTATTGTATAGTATAACGACAAATGAATAATGAGAGAATGTTACTTTTGCCTGCTATTTTTAGCACATCACTACAAAAATAAACGATTCATCTATCTTGTAAATGCGTAGTATGGTTTAAAAAAATGTTTTCTTATTTATTTAACATTAAATTGAGCGCAAAAACATAACATTTATTTTAAGCTGACATAATGATTTATTTTTAAAGATAATTATTCGTTAGTATGGCAAATAAACATTTTTTTTACATCTTAAATTCAACGCCACTTCAAAATTATGTCGTCCGTTCGATCACGACCTATCAGGATCGCATTCTACAACTCTTCCAGGAAGTCCACATTAGTTTACATCTTAAATTCAACGCCAGATCAAAGTTATGTCGTTTGTTCAATCACGACCTGTCAGGATCGCATTCTTTCGTTGGCCGCACTTTGGCAATGAGTTGCCACAAGTTTTTGTATGGTCTACTTCAAATTGTCCCGGGTCTGGATGTTTGTCCTTGTGAAATTCATGTATGTAACTCAGAAAATTCTGGTGTGGGGGTAAGATAAAAAAAAGGTTTTGGCTGAATGTGGGGTGTACCTGCGCACGTGCCGGTTCATGGGCAGCTGGCAGGCGGCGGCCGGGCAGCGCTGCTGCGCGTCGAAGCAGTGCCGCTGCAGGAACGCGCCCAGAGAGATGTCGTGCCGCCCGTACATCTCCATACTCACTATCCTGCACAAGCCCACCAAACTCAGTACGCTCATATTGACGAGTTTTCATTACAAAGAAACAAAGTACACAGGCTTCAATTAACATCATTTAATCATATTAACTGTAAGTGTTAGCGCAATCATATATAATATTGTTTGGTGCGTTTTTAAAGTGAACTAAGAAAAAAGCCTTAAAGATTTCATAGTCTTAAACGATTTTAAACTATTGTGATAAAAACACCACAGTCCGATTGTTAAAATCTGAGTCATCGGATCATAATATCTGTTAGTCTATCTGTCTCGCTCATACTCATCAAGCTTACGGAAGACCATAGTCACGTGGAGTATAGTAGCGAGTGTATATAGATAAATTATAAAGTTAAACTAGAAGGAATAAAAGTTCTACCTACATCTACAGACAACTTTTTAACAATTCTATTAATTTTATATTTTATTTGTATATTATTTTACATAATTGATACAAATATTTAAGATAAATATTTTATTATTCATGTTCATCATCTGAATCACCCGCAATCAAAAAGTCGAATTGGAAACTGCCTCATTTTTTTTAAAGTCGGCTTTAATTGGCTTAAATGTCAGAGTTTGTGCGTTAATATAACCTTTTAATTAATTTAATTTCTCGAATTCCACGTTACTGAATAAATTTTCCATTTTGCATAACTACAATTATCAAGGACAAAGTGAAACAAGGAAACGGAGTAACAATAGCGTAGGTACTGGGGGTTTACCCTAATGATTACCTTTCTTTACACAGCCAATCAATGACCAGAAACAGAAACAGAAACTTTTTTATTCAATATAGATTATAAATAATACTTATTGAAAGTCACTCTTTTGTTTATTTACCACTGGTTCGAAAAAAACCTCTGTCCTGGGAAGAACCAGCAAGAAACCCAGCGGGACTTTTTTTTAAATAACAGCTTACAATCATGTATGTTACACAATTAACAACACAAAACAAATTAGAAATAGCTTCGTAGCGATCACCTCATTCCCAGGGGTTATTATCATCCATAAATTCCTTAATATTATAATAACCCTTTTTATACAAACTTTGTTTAATAAAGTTTTTGAACTTTGAGCAGATCAAATTTTGCATATTTTCTGGGATTTTGTTGTAAAAGCGTATACATCGCCCCAATAATGAATTACTGACTCGATGGAGTCGAGTAACTGGTACTACTAGCTTGTGTCTGTTCCTAGTATTTACAGAATAAATATCACTTATTTTTGTAAAACTACTTTTATTTTTGTGTACGTACATTACATTTTCATAAATGTATTGAGAGGCCAAAGTTAATATATTAATTTCCTTAAATTTTTGTCGCATCGACTCTTTAGGCTTTAAATCATAAATTGCTCTTATGGCCCTCTTCTGTAAAACAAATATAATTTCAGTGTCAGCTGCGTGTCCCCATAGCAAAATACCATACGACATTATGCTATGGAAATAGCTAAAGTAAACTAGTCTAGCTGTTTCAACACTGGTAAGATTTCTAATCTTTTTTACAGCATATGCTGCAGAACAAAGTCTGCTTGCTAGTTTTGATATATGGGGGCTCCATTGAAGCTTCGCGTCTAGTGCGATTCCAAGAAAAATGGTGTTATCTACAAGACTCAGTTCCTCCCCATTTAAAATCACATTAGTATTTAATTGTTTGACATTTGGAGTCATGAATTTTATACATTTTGTTTTAGTGCCATTTAAATGCAAATTATTAACATTGAACCAATTTACTAATTTAGATATAGCATTATTTACTTCGTCATATTTTACTAATTGACGTCTTAATTTGAAAATTAAAGAAGTGTCATCAGCAAATAATACTATATCATGGTTATCCCCTACTATGTAAGGTAAGTCATTAATGTATACAAGAAACAGAAAGGGGCCGAGAATTGAGCCTTGAGGCACGCCCATTTGTACCATCGACCCGGAAGAGCTCATACTGTTAATGACAACTTTTTGCGTTCTGTTACTTAAATAGGAAATAAAAGTCCAGTGAGATAAAAGACCAGTGTGCAGAATGAGGTTTTCTACTACTCATATACCGCAAATAAGCAGATAATTATCGATATTTCGTAAGTCGTTGGCACATTCTTATTATTACTAACGTTCATGATCCGACGACATAGATATCGGCCGACCTACAAATTTAAGCGAATTAATAATATTATTATTATAACATAACATTTTTATAATTTTTATATTTTAAAAAGTTTGGTACCATGAAGAATGACAAGTATGAAAGCAAACCTATTTTGGAGGTACATCTAAAAGTTTTCAGAGTATAATAAAAAGTAGATACCAAGGATTGACGCAGAAATCGGGCACATTAGGAGATTTATCACTGTAACTGTACAACAGCAGACTCAGACGCTGATGGTTTTCTGGCGCGAGCGGGTCCAGTTCTTCGCTCACTTCGCTATGCTTCGCAGCGGCTTCGGTTTCGGGTTCATCTACCTTTAGTACCGACGGCTTGTATTGCGGGCACTCGGCTATGGAAATTGTAATTTTGTTTGATATACGAACCAGACAAATCCCCGAACATTGAAGAGTCACTATTCAATGTTATGAGTTTCTGTGATTACAACATTTTTAACCTGAGAAAGCTACGGAGCAGCGTGGTTGCAAGGATGGGACGACTCGACTGCGAAAAAACCACGATTGTACATAATACCAACGCAACATGCTACTTGCATTAGGTTTAGTATAATGAATGACGAGAACTAAAGACCATTTTTACTAGAAACGAGGCATTCTATCTTAGTCCTTAGGTGTGACAACACATTTGCATTTTGATTCTTAGTCGAGGATAGATGTAGATGTCTATGGCCTTCATCATCCACTTACCATCAAGTGGACTGTGTACTCGTTTGTCACCTTGACCCTCCTGCCACACACTCGTCGAGTGGCATCGGAAGTAGCGAGGAAAGGAGGCAGAGATGTAGTGTGGCAACAATACTTGTCATGCCGCACGTCATGCTCCTCGTCATGCCCATTGCTCCCTGTTTTGTCGGTTTTTTGGGAGCGAGTCAAAGGACCGGCAATATGAGCGCGAGTGGCCGGCCAGATGCCGGCGCGAACGCAGTTTGAATCGAGCGCAGTTCGAATCGAGCACTCGTTACGGAAGCGTCGTTCTATCGCGATGAATAGATTTCATCCACCATCTCTGATGGCGAGGACGACGACGTATAAATATTTTTAAGACATTGATATAATTAGCTATACTAAACATGCGTATAGCGCGCAAGCGACCTAGTTCGGAGCGTCGCGATTATTGCGCGAGCAACATCGCGGCAGCGCTAGGAGCATATTGTGGCGGGGAGCCATTAGAATAAATTGATCAAGTAACTATTATGTAATCATGTACGAAATACGAAAGTAAAAAGCGAACATAGGTACATACATAATTTCCCTATATTTTACCCACAAGATGGTAAAAAATCATTAAATCGGTACAGGACAGAATCGAACAGTCAACTTGAGTGTAGCACGCACACAAGCCCGTCACTGGCCCATATTTTTTAATGAAATTGCAGTGCGACGCAGTATGTAGACAATATCTTTCTTATTACAAAACGTGGTTTATTAACAGTCTCGGATTTAAGCTATGTTTTAAGAAGAGTCTCTCTATTAAGAAGTAAATTAGTCACGAAGCCCCAGTAATCGTGAAATTTGACATTTGCTTTCAAATCTCACTTATAATCTTTATATATAAAAATTACGTATCACATTAATTTTCCGCGATGAATTCCTAAACGACTGAACTGATTTCAATGAAATTTTTCACACTGTGTGCAACTTGAGAGATAGGATAGTTTTATCCCGATAAGTGATCCTAAATATTTTTATTGCGAACTAGCTGTTCCCCGCGACTTCGCCCGCGTGTAATTTATTACCATTGGATTTCATGTGTTTTAATTTTTTGCGCGGGACCCTAATTATTTTTCAAAAACAAAAATAGTCTAAGTTACTCCTTATAACATCAGCTATCTGCCAGTGAAAATCCCCTCAAAATCGGTCCAGCCATTCCGGAAATTAGCCGGAACAAACAAGACAGACAGACAGACGAAAATTTTAAATATTGTGTTTTTGTTGTAAGTACCGTATATACTTTTATATGCATTTTGTAAAAAGCTGTTATTTTGATATTACAGACAGGCACTTCAATTTTATTTATTTGTATAGAATAGATGTATAGATTAAAGGATTTTTTACAGGTCAAAGGGTCGTGGAAAAGGGCTAAACTACGTCTGCCTGGCAAGCTAGTTATATATAAAAAAGCAAAGACTTCTAAGTATACTACTAGACCGGCAATTCAAAACAAAAAGGGTGTCGTAAGAGGCGACAGAGGGACACAAATCAGGAGTTGCGTAGCAGCGTCTTTCTAATAACGACTAAAAATAAAATACTGCGGTTGTCAACCCGCTTGCCAAGCGTGGCAACTATGGCAAATATCCCCCCTATGAGGCAATCTATGGAGCGGCCTATGTTCAACAGTGGATTTTAATAGGCTGTAACGGTAACGGTAAATATACATTAAATATAGTAAAATGAATAAATAAAAAACACATTATTATTGTTGTTATTGTATAAAAGAGAAGGAAGTAACGTTTGTGTTCGGAGCTGTGCAGGCGAGCGCCCGTGGCCCGGTAGTGCGCCAGTGCGGCGCGCAGCCCGGCCTCGTCGGCCGCCTGCCACAGCGCCATCTGCACGAACGGGTGCGCTTCCTATGCACACGTAAAAACTACCGTCAAACCAATATTATGATATGATATGAAATGTTATTGTAATTTTATAATTTTCTAATTTCAATTATTCAATTGCATGTCGACGTAATATTTGCATACCGATAAATCGGTGAAACATGCATGTTCACAGTATGTTATAAGATCTAAAAATGTACCATGTTTTATGCAAATAAATATTATTATTATTATAATACTAGCACCGCTTTCTCTTTGGCCGATACTGATAGGTATCGCACATCGTTATCGCGTTGGCTAATGAAAAATTGTTCTAAAGTTCAGACTAAAACTATGCTAGACGTTTATTAATTTATGTATGTTTTTGCCGTGTTGTAATGGAGTTAGTTAATTTACTATCTCATGTCACTTCTTTAGATACCGTGGGTTAAGAAATAATACAGGAGATTGGCAGAAATATATTCCTGATTACAAAACAAAATAATAAAAAAATTGCAGTTATCAACCCGCTTGTCAAACGTAATAATTATTGCTATTGTTCCCCATGTAAGGCTGTCTATGTGAGAGACCGCGAGGTCTATGTTCGACACTGGACTTTTGATAATTATAATAAATGAAAAAATAACTTGTAAAAAGTTGAAATCAAACAACTAAAAAGAATGACATAATTCCACATTCTGAAATCGGTGCTAAGGTATATAGTGTATAGAAGGATTATATGCGATTATGTGTTATTTTGCTTTGGCAGAACAACACGTGATAGAGCCATGCTGCAGCTATATCCATAGTATAGTTGTAGCACGAATGGGTCGGCTCGACCGGTGAAGGACCACGCTCTCACAGAATACCAGCGTAAAATAGCAGCTTAATGCTGCTGTGTTTCGTATGGTGAGTGTAGAGAACCGGAGAGCCTTTTTACTGGAAAAGAGGCGTTCTATGTATCTTAGTCCTCATGGCTGACAACGCATCTACATTTAAATTCGCAAACGAAGATAGATATAGATGTCTATGGGCCACAGCAACCACTTACCATCAGGTGGACTGTGTGCTCGTTTGTCATCCTTATTCTATAAAAAAAAAAACAAAAAAAAACCACGGTTCTCTATACCAAATGTAATGACTGAAGTCATTAACTAATTAATTGAATGAAGCGAAGATGCCGTACTGACCTTGAGCACGAGGCGTTGTGTGTTCGTTTGTGGTGGTCGGTCGGTAGTGGGTGGGGCAGGGGCGGGGGCGGGGGCGGGGGCGGGGTCGCGGCGCGGCGTGCGCGGCGCGGGCGGCGGGCGGGCGGGCGCGCGCAGGCGCTGCGCGGGCGCCGGCGCCGGGATCACGATGTTGGGCGACATCGACAGCACCGCGTCGTCCGTGCACCACCTGCGCACACCGCACGCTTCATATTATTTCAAATTGTACAACAACTGCTAGAACGCGAACTACCACTTATTGAACAATTTCAAATAACATTGAAATATAATACTCTTGATTTAGATGTTAAACCTTTAACATACATGATCTTTGATTTGTCCATGTTAATCTTAAGACCTATCCGTTGGGAGGCACTTTTGAGGTCGTTGAGCATAGTGCTTGGGTCCTCTAGCGATTCTGCCATAAGGACTATATCGTCGGCAAATCGAAGGTGAGTGATGTACTCGCCGTTGATGTAAATAGCGTATCCTTTCCAGTCCAGAAGCTTGAAAACGTCTTCCAATGCAGCGGTGAAGAGTTTCGGGGATATAACGTCACCCTGTCTTACAACTCTCTGTAGTTGGATAGGTTTCGTACTCTGGTTCTGTACTCGGATAGCCATCGTAGCCCTACTGTACAAACACTTCAACACTTCGATATACCGACAGTCAACTTGGCACCGCTGAAGGGACTGCATCACCCCAAGTTTCGACGGAATCAAAGGCTTTCATAGTCCACATACGCCAGACATAGTGGCAAATTGTACTCCTCGGATTTCTGTACAATTTACCGAAGGGTATGTATGGTGCTAAAGCCTTTTCGGAAACCGGCTTGTTCGGGAGGCTAGAAGTCGTCGAGTCTGCATGCGAGACGATTCGTAATGACTCTCGAAAACAGCACGTAGACGCGGCTCAGGAGGGAAATCGGTCTGTAGTTCTTCAAGAGAGCGTTGTCGCCTTTCTTGAAGAACAAGACCACCGCACTTCTGCTCCACGCCTCCGGTGTAGTGCCACCATGGAGGACGGAATTAAAGAGCTTCTGAAGGACTTCAAGTACCGTTTTTCCACCCGCTTTCAGAAGCTCCGCTGTAATTCCATCCTCGCCTGGGGCCTTGCCGTTTTTAAGATGCTGGAGAGCCATACTAATCTCGCTCAGACTGACGTCCGGAATATCATATGAATAGTGTCGGATAACACTTGCTCTTGGATCGTTACTGCCGTCAGTGGAACGTTATTGCCGTACAGTGTTAAACACGATAAGAGTTGAAGTAAATTATAATGAAAATGATTGGTCAAAATACTACGGAAACTGCAATTAGTTTTAAACGTCACTAAACATAGTACAACTCAATATTCGGCATTAAATCTTCTTCTTGGCACTGATTCCACTACACCTTTAATAAACGCTTTAATCAAAGATATAACTTGCGAAGGTTCAAATCCATATCGTGATGCAATTCGCGAGAATAGACGGCAACGTGCAGAAGGACTTATTCGCGAAAACAAAGAGAAACAAGATCCTTATGTTAATAAAAATAGGAAACCGCCTAAAAAGTTTCAAGTTAATGATTTGGTCTATGTGATTAAGAGCTCTAAAAGCACCGGATAGCTCGATAGCGGTATGAGAGGCCCTTATAAAGTTACTAAGCTCCTCCTTAACGATAGACATGAGGTCCAATTGTTAGCCGGTGCTTACGTAAAGACTAGTCAGGCAGCCGCAGCATACATGGTGTTATGGAAGGGTGAATGGACACCCGAAACTTGTGCTGCATTTTTTGAAGGTACTTGTTGTACGTTTGCTGTTACGTTTGCTTTGTTAGTTTACATACCTACTAGTCTTTTCCCCTATTCTTGAACCAGATTATGTACTAAACAAGCCCGTGTTTATTGATTTTGGCTACGTTATGTGTTGTGTTCAGTGGGAAAAACCGTTCATTTTCCCATCGGTCATCACGGAGTGCGGAAGCCCTAATCGAATACCAAGCGATTGTCGTTATTTCAAATCTTTCAATTTTGCTTGTTTTAAGTTTGTAAATATTGGCCGAAGGATAATAAAATCTTTTTAAAAAATCAATCTGTGTTTTTATTTGTAAGAATACAATATTAAAAAACTATAATAAAATAATCAAAAACTTAAATTATCATACAGTCCTATTTCCCGTGGTATCGTACCAAGAACGCTGGCTGCGTTTCCTCCTGAATGACTATACTTAGCCTTTGAGCGAGAAAAGAACCAGCCCTCTTATCACCAGCAGCGACGACCAGTCGCGGATACAATTCCTTTAAAAACTTCACCGCTTGTGGACCCCACTAACCGATAGTCTCTACAGCAAATAACACAAATATGTAGTCATCTCTCAGAGACACATATTTACGCCACTTACTTAGTTTAGCTGACTTTGATGCCTCCCCAGGTGTAAACGTACCCCCAAGATTAGAGACTGCCAGTGTCTAATCAAGTAGACATTACACTCATTCCACACTAGAGCATTAACTCTCTCCCAATGGACCAAAAATATACCGTCGGGTCTCTTGCAAATTATATAAACTATAAAAACATACACACAAATTATAAAAACATAAGGACACATTTTAAAAGCATAGTCAACACTTTTAACACATCTCGTATTCACTAGATTAAAAATAAGCCGACTGGCGACGGAGGATACACTACTAAACATGGCGTTATAGAACATTATACCTTATACATTAGAAGACTATTCGTTAATTTGAAAACAGGAGAAGATTATGAAAAAATAATTATAAGTCAAAACAATTGCAATCAAGTTACAGCGTGAAGAATAACATTGGACAATGAATTTAATAGAAGATAAACGAAAAAGCGAAACATTTTTATCGGCATATACCGTGTGTTTGTGAAACGCTCCCGAAAACGAAGACAGATGATAGTACTAAGGATACCTATGATGATGGGTCACAAAGAAATTCGATCCCGAATAATCATGAAAATACTTAAACATAAAACCAGCAGTGAAACTTAAAAAAGAAAACCAGCTGACAATAGGGTCAATATCCTCGCGGGCGGCGAACTCGTTATCTAGATCGGTACGAAACAATGCATTAGGTATACTACTCACTCTACCCTTCCCTTTCACACACACGCTGCCTCGTGTCGCCTCGCGCTGTGGTATTTACACATTCTTCAAGGACGTTACCTCCGTGCGCATTTGTTTTGGCTATAATTTTAGTTTTTGAGACAATTCCATGTTGACTATCACGAGCGACAGTTCAAGTTCAGTTGTTTTGTTTATTAAATTATTGTCGTTATTACTTGTTATTTATTACTTAATGATATTGTTCTTGTTGTTACGTTTTGTGTTTTTTGTTTTGTTTTAATAATGCCTAACGCGTAGGTACGTTTATAGTGCTCGTGAATACGGCAACATGCTAATGTGCCTTGGAGAATCTCATAAGGCCACGGAGGATCGGTAAGCTGTTTCATACCAAATTTTTTTAAATAACTTAGTACTGAACTAATCTGAAAAGATACATAACTGAATACATCAGAATAATAAACATATCTACACAATGGATAAAAAAGCATGATTCTAACCTTGTTAACATTTTATTTAAGTATTTTTTTCATTAGCGGGGAATCGAACCAGTTATTTGGTTTATTTAACCTGTGAATTCGAATTAAAGTGGCTACGTAGAGACAAGCACAGTGGCAAAAGGTTAAGTAGATAAGTTAGGTATTTAGACAAGTGTTGTAAATTATTAGGTATTGTGGTACCATCGCTAGTTGCGGGCCGCGCGAATTCGGCGTTCGCGCGTACATTGACCCCTAGTCAGCTGATTGTAATTCAGTAATTCCACTGCTGGTTTTATATTTAAGTATTTCATGATTTTTTTTAATGAAATTAACATTTTATTTAACTATACTAACACGATGGAGCGTGAATAAAGCTAATAAAACGTTGTGAAAAGATGATTTTTTTTCATCAGGATCGATTTTATATTTCACCCATCATCAAAGATATAGTTAGTACTGTCGTCTGTCTTCGTTTTCGGGAGCGTTTCAAAAATACCCTGTATAACCCAATAATAACAACATTGTCCAAGTAACTCGTTTCACCAGCAATAGACACCGAATATATAAACAGCAAAACCAGTTTATTATTCTGATCAGAACAGAAACTAAATACATAGCGCACCTAGAAAAGAATTACAATGTTACAAACAGCTTACCTTTCGCTATGTGAATCCGCTTTCAGTTTAGTCTCTTCTTTTGGCAAAAATACTTCATCGTCCATTGACATTGTCGAACGCAACGGGTCGCTAAAATCCCTAATTGGCACTCCGCAACTTAAATTCTTGTCACTATCTGCCTTTCGGCCATACGATCTAACTTTTTCAAATTCACTTTCAGTTTGTTCGTTTTCATTTTTAAAGAATCTTCTCTATTATTAACATTATCATTTGTAGGTGTTCTCGTTTTCGAGTTATTGGATGTAAATAAATCATTATTAGAATCATCCATTTCATCTATGACCTTGTCTATCTTTTCTAATTTTTCAACAGTAATTTTATGCGCATCTATTGACTTGTCTATTTCCTCTGAGTTTATTTTCTTAACGTCACTGAATAAGGTTTCTTTATCACTCGATGCTTTAGTTCCCCCTTGACTAGTACTTTCTGCATCATTGTCTTCAACTTTAGTTATATTAGCTTCATTAGACTCTTTTTCTTTGTTGTCATCATTATTGTCATTTTCCTCATCATTGAATGACATCCCGGGTTCAGGTAAAACAGCTTCAATGTCTGCTAAAAATGCTTTTTCAAATTTCCAGTTGTAAAAAGCTAACAACATGAATTTAACCACTTTTTTCACCCTTACAAGCTCTGGTAAGGGAGCGCCGCGTAATAAAATGCAGCAACCAAGATTAGGTTCTGCGCAACCTTCTAGTATCATTAAAGTTTTCCCAGAATCTGAAAAAGAAAAAAAACATTGTTTTAATTAAAATTGTAACTTTTACTAATTAATTTAAGTAAAATATATATCACTTGTCACTTTTTACATAAAAAAAATCTTTGACTTCATTTTATTAAATTTTAATAATAGATAAAGATAGAAGAAAATTTGCTACGATCTGAAGCAGAAAATATGTAGATGTAGTAATTTATATAAGTTATATTCATAAATATTACACATTGTAAAAATTATGAAAGTTTAGCCAGAAATTATAACAAGCGTTTATTCATTATGTTACATTAAAAATAATATTTTGACGCATATACTCATTACCCGCTGTTTAGTAACTAAGTGTTATTATGAATAATGATGTTCAAGATACGGGATTGTTAAATATTATAATACAGACTTTTTGTTGGGGAATAGTTAAGACTATCGTTAATAAATAATTATAGTATATCAAAATAATTTGTAGTTACTAGTGTCTCAAAATTTGGCTGATTTTTAGTTTTAGGTTAAAACAAGAAGCAAATGAAATATTTCCAATATAACTTAGTTTAGTTAATATGAGTGGGTGACATAAGTGTCAACAATCTTATTGTTTGAAAAGATGCCTTATAATTTGGAACATTTGCCAAACTAGTGTTAATCTCTAATTAAATATATATATCATCATCATTATAGCGCATAACAAGTCCACTGCTGAACATATTATGCCTTCTCCAAGGACTTATTGCATGTCTTACCAGGTCGTCACTCCATCTAGTGGGGGGACGCCCTATACCTCGCCTGTTTGTACAAGTCGCGGCACGTAAGTCTAGCGCTGAACGAAACGTGGAGGGGATAGCTTAGCATGGGTACTGTCGCGCACGTATAACAGTACTGGGGACGGAATGCGACTGGAGAGCCAATCAGCGCGTGCAAACGATACGCATGCCCACCCCGCGACCGACTACGTGCCGCGTACGTATATAATATGTTTTTGATAATGTGTATTGTACGTTAAAAATATGATGACATGATTTATGCGCAGTTTCTTAGTGTTGATGTAGATGTTCATAGACGCGAAGAGGTTGCCAGTTTATATTCAAAATTTTATTTAATATTTTGAGGACG